>PUFA01000388.1:355000-710669 GCA_003508835.1 Eonycteris spelaea
CTCAAGGGTTAGAGCACCGGTCTTGTAAAATGTAATAAGGGAGCACTACAGTAAATTTCTACGATAATAAATTTGATAATGTAGACGAAATAGATGAATTTCTCAAACATTACAAATGACCAAAACTCAACTAAGATGAATGAGACAAACTGAATTGTCATATAATCATTAAATAAATTGAATTGGTTATTTAAAAACTCCTGAAAAAAATATTTAGTCCAAAGTTATTTTACTGGAAAATTCTAGCAAAAATTTAAAGAAGTGTTAGCATTATTTCTGTAATCTCTTTCCAGAAATACAAGAGGTGGAAATAATTCCCAACTAATTTTATGAAGCCAGTTTTACCCTGATACCAAACCATACGGAGAAAGTACAAAAACCAACTAAAGACTTTGAAACAAAGTGAACTTTGTTTCATGAACTTTGAAACAAAAATTCTCAACAAAATATAAGCAAAGCAAATTCATAGTATAAAACAAAAATTTTACACGTATAGTGGATTATTCCAGGAATGCAAGGCTGGTTTAATATTTTTAAATCAAGCAATAAATCCACATGAACAGGTCAAAGAAAAAAATATGATCATATCAACTGATGTAGAAAAAGATTTGACAAAATCCAACAACCATTTATGATTTAAAAAAAAAAAAAACTTCAGCAAACCAGGACTAGAGAAAGAACTCACTTAACTTGCTAAAGATCATCTACAAAAAACCTACAGCTAGCATCATATACAACGGTAAAGAACTAAATGCTTTCTTTCTACGTTTGGGAACAAGGAAAAGGTGTTCACTCTCACCACTGTTATTTAACATAGTACTGGAAGTTCTAGGCACTGCAATAAAGCAAGGGAAAAAAGGCACACAGATGGTAAAGGAAGAAATTAAACCTTCCTTATCTGCAGATAAATTGAAAATTGAAAAGATCTACAAAAAACAAACAAACAAACAAAACCAGATTCTTAGAAGTAGTGAGTTCAGCAAGGTTGAAAGATAAAAGATCAAAATACAAAGTTGATTGCATTTCTACATACTAACAATGAACATTTGAAAATTGAAATGAAAAACACAATACCATTTACACTTACTCCAGAGAAAATAAAATACTCAGGTACAAGTGTAACAAAACATGTACAGGATCTGAAATACTGTCAACTACAAAATATTGATGAAATAAATCAAAGGTGACCTAAATAAATGGAGAATCATATCATGTTCATGAATTAGAAGACTCGACTGGTAAAGAAGTCAGTAATACCTAAATTAGTCTGTAGGTTTAATGTAATTCCTATCAAAACCCCAAGAGAGTTTTGGGTAGATGTAAACAAGCTTGTTCTAAAATTTATATGAATAATCATAGGCCTTAGAGTACCATTAATGAATTGCTATGTTGACACCCTAACCCCTGCTACCTCAGTATGTGGCCTTATTTGGAAACAGGATCTTTACAGAGGTGATCAGTTAAAGTGAGGTCATTATTGTGGGCCTAATTCAACATAACTGGTGACCTCATGAAAAAGGGAAACGTGGAGACAGATACATTTATAGGGAGATCAACATGTGAAGATGAAGACAGCCATCATAAGCTAAAGGGAAAAGGTTGGAACAGATTCTTCCTCACAGCCTCAGAAGGAACCAACCCTGCTTGACACTTTGATCCTGGACTTCAGCCTCCAGAACTGGAAGAGAGTAAATTCCTGTCGTTTAAGCCTCCACTTTGTGGTCTTTAATTATAGCAGCCTGAGCAGGCTCATGCAAAATAGCTGAAGCAGTTCTGACAAAGAATTCAAAATGGATGAAGAGGGAAAAGTCACTCTCCTGATAATAAGGCTTCCTTTGCAGCCACAGCAAAGAAGACAGTGTGGTATTGAGGGGAAAGAGACACAGAGATCAATGGGACAGAACAGAGAACCCAGAAAAAGACCCACCAAGTACAGTCAACAATTCAAGGGAGGAACAATTCAAGGGAGGAAGGACAGAAAGTCTTTCAACAAATGGTGGTGAAGCGATCGGACATCCATAGACAAAACAATGAACCTTTATCTAAACCTCACAACTTTATAAAAATGAACTCAAAATGCATCACAGATTTAAATGTAAAACTCAATGACTTTTAGGAAAAATGTAGGCGAAAATCTTTGGGATCTAACTAGTCAAAGAGTTCTTAGAATAATCCGTAAAAGGAAAACCAATCAAAAATTAAAACTTTTGGTCTTTGGTGAAAGACCTATTAAGAGGATTTAAAGATAACTATAGATTGGAAGAAAATGTCTGCAAGTCACATGTATGACAGAAGACTAGTGTTTTTACAGTATGTAAAAACCTCTAAAAATCTAACAGTAAAAAACAATTCATTCCGAAATGGACAAAACACATGAACAGATATTTCATGAAAGATGATACACAAAAGGCAAATAAACTTGTGAAAAGATGCTTGGCTCCAGTAACCAGCAGAGAAATATGACATTACTACATACCTGTCAGAATAGCTAAAATAAAAAACTCGTGACAACACCAAATGCTGTGAGGATGCAGAGAAAGTGGATCCTTCACACATCCCTGGCCAGAATATAGAAAGATGCAGCCACCCAGCAAAATACTTGGGTAGATCCTTTTAAATCTATTACTAGAATTACTAGAAGACCCAGCAATTGCACTCTTGGTCATTTATCCAAGAAAATGAAAATTTATATATCATTCAGAAATTTGTACATGAATGTTCATATCGACTTTATTGGTAATAGCTAAAATCTGGGAAAAGCCTAATGACCTTCAATGAGGGAAGGTAGAAACACTGTGGTACATCCACACCACGTGATGCAAGAGTTCTCCAGTGGGCACAGCTGGCCTGGTAGTAACCAGAGGCTTGACTGCCTGAAGCCAGTGAGGGATTGGGCAGGATGGAGACCCAGGGGCAAGAGGAGAATTTCCAGGGTGATGGAAATGCTCCGCTGAGGTGAGGGTCAAAATACTTTCAGCTGTACATGCAAAATGAATGAGTTTTATGGTGTGTAAATCAATGATGTTGACTTAGAAATACCTTCCATGTCTCCTCCTCATCTGAGACCGAAGTCACGCCCCTTTAATGTCCCCAACAGCCCTTCTTGGCTGAATGACTCACTTTTTGCTTCTGGAATGGACTCTTCCAAGTGAAAGCACCATTCCTTATTTTCTTAGGGCAACTACATACAACCCACAGACCATCCTCAGACCTTGTCCTGCTTTTCTCAGGACACTTTCCTCCCAAAAGGCCTTCCTTCACTCCTGGTCAATCCAATTCTATCTTTTCCTTCTAGTCTCTGGTTTAGGCACTTCCTCCTTCAAGGCATCCTTTGAGTCCCTTGGTGTTCCTGTGGGGTCACAGAGCTGACCTATTGTTTTGTTCCCCACTCCCCTGGGCTTTCCTTTGGGAGAGATTTCCATCTGCAGCCAGCACAGTGTAATAGCTGCTGTGCACAGCAGACCTGTCACCTCCCCAGGGCCCTCCTAAAGGACCGTGGGGACTTCTGCTTCATGCAGGATGGAAACTTGCATCCAATCTCTCCAGCAGCTGTACCTGGACACATCAGGAAATACAAGCCTGACAGGTGGGGTGGGCCTGGCACAGGGTTCAGGGCTGATTCGTTAAAAGGTTTTATGAAAACATGCTAAATAGACCGTGCAATTGCGAGAATAAGTCCTTCTCTGGTGGAAATTACTCAGCCATTTGGTTCTTATTTTTGCAAACGCAGTTCAGCCCTTTTGAACACTCACTTGATATGCCTTCACTGCCAAAGCAACAGGAAGATATGCTTTGAATTCTCTGTAAAACCCCCATGTAAACACCAGGCTTAGGGGGAATTGCAACAGAACACCACCTCTGCATGGGAAGCCTTCACATAGCCTTCCCTCTCCGACTACTGCGAGTAAACATCCACTGCCCCTGGGAATCGCTGCCTGTCCCACAACACCCACCCCCAAATCTTCATGGGTCTAAGGCATTCCAGTTGAGTCCTCACCCGAGACAGAGATGTAGCCTTCTGGCAGGGTTTTCTCTGTGGCAGCAGGGAGATGACAGCTTCCTGGGGCCTCTGGCCTTTGGGTGCACTGTCTCTCCTGGTTAGTTCTGATCCCTGAAGTCTAGTCCTGAGGAACCTTCCTTGACTCCTGCACCATCTGGCTCCCCAAAGATCCAGCCTCCAGCCGCACTCATGCTGGTCTACCCAGCTGGGCCTCCCCTTCTGTCACATGGGCTGGCCTTTCCCACGAGGCCCCTCAGCCTTCTCAGCACAACTTGTCCCCTCTCCCAGGAGGCCTATGTCTGTGCCTTCCATTTGCATTCCTATTTGGTGTTCCTGCCACAACTCACAGTTGACTTCCCAAAGTTCCCAGCAAGATGACTTTCTCTGGCTTTACAACCTTCTGGAATCTTCAGAGGGGTATGCATGTGCCCCTTGCTCTCACCAGATGGGGCCGTATCTCAACTCTGTGTTGCAGCCCATGCCTACCTGGGAAGCATCAGCCTGGGGGCAGGACATTTAAATGGACAGTTCAACCTAAGTACCCAGATACAGTAGATAAGAGGCATTCTAAAGGTGGATTTGGAACTCATACAGCTCGGCCCAGATAGGTCTGAGGAAAGGGGTTGGGGCTTCTGTGGAACACACAGAGGCTAGTTTCTGCCACTGGGAGGCCCCTGGCTTGGAAAAGCAGAGTGGGGAATCATCAGGGACCCCTGGACAGAGCCTCAACTCCAGGCTTAGGATAGTGATGAGCATCAGGACCCTACTTGGGCTCTTGGAGCCCACGCCGCCCTGTCTCAGACCCCACACCAGCTGGATGCAGCATCAGCTTCCCAAGTAGAATCAGGAGTAACTATAAGATAAATGTGGAGAAGCATGGATGAGGTGGTATCCATCACAGGCAGGCACAGAGCCCACCCAGCACATGAAGAGGGACAGAAGGGCCAAGCATACCTTAGATGAATGGCATCCCAAGAGCCGTGCATTCATGTCCCCATATACACTGTGAAGATTTAGAGGCCAGGACCCAGAGGAGGGGGTGTGTAGCCCATTTCATGTACTCCTTCACTTCACTCATTCATTCACTCGTTTATTCACTTGTCACCCCTCAACAGCTGCTGGTGCCAGGCCCGGTGGCAGGCATCCTCTGATCCAATGGTGAGTCCTTGGTGAGGCTGGTAGGGAGGCTGACACAGAGGCACACGTGACCGCATGGGCTGCTGGGAGAAGAGGACTTGGCCCAGCCTGGAAAGGCTAGGGAGGCGGGTTGGGCAGGTGGAAGATGGTGGGATGAGTGACAATGTGCTCCTGGTAGGACCAACACTTAACGATGTAAAAGGGGAGCTATGAACGGCCTGGGCAAGGACCTCTGAGCCAGTCCAGTCCTCCCTGTGGCACACAGGCTCATGGGACCCAGGGCTTGAAGGCCCCCTAGTCCAGCTTCTATCTAAGACTGGAATCTTCAGCCTCCCCCTGCGCACATGCTTGCAATGGGCTCTCCTTTTTCCTGGGCATCTCTCTCATCCCTGCTGAGCACCCACCAGGAGGATAGGCCTCCTACAGTGTCACCAGGGGTCTGAACTGGGCAGATGGCGGGGTGGGGGGTGCCGAGATGAGTCCTTGTGGGGCAGAAAAGGAACTGCCAGAACCAAGCATCGCGCAGTCAGTCTCAGCCCGGTGTCGGTTCTGGACAATCACTTGACCTCTTTGTGCTTCAGTCTCCTCATCTGTACAAAGATGAGGGCTGTTCTAGTACTTGTAGAGCCAGGTGAATGGAAAGTATAGTAATTTGTGTGATGGATGTGAGTTATTGCCACAGTTATGGTTCCAGAAATGCCCTCTGCACTCTATAGTCAGGGTCCTCCCCATGGGATAGATTTTTTGTTTGGGGTTTTTTTTGACCCCCTTGAAAAACCATGGGTACAACTGTGAATGTTGGTCTGGGTGGCATCCGGCCTGAGATGTGGGGGCTTGCCCCCACTTTGCACTCAGAAACTCACCTGCCTGGTGTCCCTGGGAGAGCTGAGGATGTACAGGGTCTAGGGAGAACTCTTGACTCCAATTCCATTCTTGTTATATATGTTGCCACTAGATTTCTATGCTGACAAATAGCTGATCTCTTGGTCACATAGAGGAGAGTAGCTATGGCAGTGTCCGGTCCTTCATCTTGACCAATGAAATTCCCATCATCTGTCACGTCAACAATTGTCTCTCATCCCAATGATGAAATGGAGATCTGGAGAGGTTGGCTCCCCTGTAAGCAGAACCAAGATAAGTGTTCAAGTATAGCAGTGTGGTTGAGAGGAATGCTGGAAGTGGGGGAGGGAAGGAGCACAGCAAAGACTGTATTACTTACTTGGTCAGGTACCCTTGTGGGCACTTATGTAAAACTCAAGCCTCAGTTTCCCCACCTGAGTGAACTGAGGCATCTACCCACAACTCCTATCAGCCGCTGGTTGAGGACTGCTCCCAAAGGCACTTCATCCTGGCAAGATCCACCTGCCTGGTGGAGGCAGAAGCTCTGCCAAGTGTCCCAGGCTGGACCCGAGTGGCTGACACAGCAAAGGCACAGGGAAAGTCAACCTCTTGAGGACACACAGAAACTGGTTCCCTGGCACATTTGCATGTCTGGCACTTGACTTGGCCTAGAAAGGGTGGAGCCTGACTTGGAGGCTTGAATGGCTAGGGACTTCCAGGGCCATCCAGAAGCTTCTTTTGTCACAGGTCCAGAACATCCAAGAGGAGCCCCCACTTCTTGATGGGACTTCAGAAGATTTGCAGCCATGCTGAACACCACCTTTCACTGTGCTAAATAGTAGTCTGGGAGCTTTGCCTGTCCACCTCCATCTCCTCCCTGCCCACACCCTCCCCTGCCTGCTCACATGCTGCTACCCCTGGTCCACGATTAGTCAGGTGGGTGTTGCAGGCAGGATTTGACTTTATTTCCTCCCTAATCCACAGACCCCTCCTCTTTTGTAAACCACTGAACTACCTTGTTACTCGAAAAACTTCATTCTGTCCACAAATGCTTTTTGAGTCATGATGACCAAGCTGTTCCTGGAGCCCCAGGACAGGGCTTGAGAGCTAAAACAAACAAACAAACAAACAAACAAACAAAACCCCAGAAAGGACCCACCAGGCTTGAGTGAGGCAAGTTACGGGTACAGCGAGGAGGGGTCCTGTGACAATGAGATTCAGGGAAGACGATTCTGAGAAAGTGACTTACATCTCAGATGGCAGTGGGAGAAGGCCTGAGGTGAGTGAAGACCTGGGCAAAGGCCCTGCAGACATCAGAAACAGCTGTGCAAAGGCCCTGGGCTGGGTGGAACTGAGTGTCTTGGGGGCCAAAAAGAGTAATTTAGGAGAGGGAAAGGGTATGAGTGGAGACGTCGCTTGGAACTGTCATGATGGCCTTTTGAGTCTCTAGTAGGAAAGGGGACCAAGGAGTAAATGAAAGTTCGGTGAAGTCACTTCAAACCCAGCTGTCCCTTTCTACCTACCCCCAGGGCATATTCGAGGGACGCAGGGCCTGCCCCAGTCAGTGCCGAGACCAGCCTTGGTGGCAGTGCTCTCCTCCCTGTTCTGCTCCCACTCTCTGCTCTGGGTCCCCCACCCTCTGCTCCAATCCTGTCAGGGAGCAGGGGCTGGCGGTGTGGATCAAAAGGCCCCCAGGGCTCAGCCTTGCCATCAGGGAAACATCACATTGCTCTGGAATGAGGTGATTTCGAGCAGCCGATGCGAGGAAATGGGTATTTATGTAACGGTGGGCATGGTTTTTATTTTCCCTAATTTTCAGATTACTTTCGATTAGGCCTCTTCGGAGTAGAAAAGGCTTGAAGTGAAATAGATCCTGCCTAAATCATTATGGCCCGCCCAGCCCCAGGCCGCCTCTGCAGACAATTACCCCGGACCCCGGGGTTAGGGGGCAAACTCCAGGCCGGGGCACTTCCTCAGCACTCACACAGGAGAGCCCCGGGCTTGGCGCATGGCCTCTGTGCTCAGTGGACACACAGCAGCCATTGATTCCAACGTCCCTCTGGCCAGAGAGGCTTGGGGGAGGGAGAGAGAGTAATTCCCACCAACATCTGGACTCTATCTCTTCCCCCTGCCCCCACTCGGGACAAGCGGGAGGGGGAGAGGGAAAAAGAAAAAAAATGCCCAGGCCAAATTCAAATGCTTTCATAAATTTTGCCCCAGAAATGTTTTGACGTGAGTATTTTTGTCAGTCTCCAGCGTTTGCCAAAAGAAACTCAACTCCACATGAAGCACGAATACATTTTCTAGATGACTCTGGAGCCACTGGGAGGCTGAGTCTCTGGGCCCCCAGCACCTGCGAGGCACCAAAGCCTGGCGTCTCACCTGGGGCGGGGAGTGGATGGGACAGAGAAAGCTGGGGCACTGGGGACCTGGGCTCTGTGGGCATGCACCTGATGAAGGAGCATGGGTACCAGCTAGAGGAGGCCTGATTGGGCACTCTGCAGCCAGGGGCACTCTTGCTATCCACCCATGGGGCAGTTCCATCCTAGGGTCCAGCTGAGCCTGGGGTGGATAGCTTGGGAATAGGACAGCAGCACAATGAACAGGAGCAAAAACCTGAGGTTGGGTGGAAGCATTTTGACACCAGGGTTTGGAGGAGAACCACACACATAGGTTAATAGTGGGTTTCTTTTGCAGTGTTGAAAAAAACGAAGTCATTTCTTGACTATCTTTTGTCTACTTTCTAATAATCAATATGAGTTACTAAAAATGTCATCTTAAAACATATATCTCTTTTCCTCAAAAAATTAAAAATAGAATTACCATATGATCCAATAATTCCATTTCTGGGTATATACCCCCAAAAATTGAAAACAAAGACTTATAGAGATATTTGTACACCTACGTTCATAACAGCGTTATTCACAAACACCTAAAATGCGAAAGCAACCCAAGTATCCACCAATGAATGAATGTATAAATAAAATGTGGTATACTCATGCAATGAAATATAACCCAGACTGTATGAAGGAAATTCTGACACAAGCTTCAAGATGGATGAAGTTGAGGACACTATGCTAAGTAAAATAAGCCAGTCACAAAAAGACAAATACTGTATGATTCCACTTACATGAGATTCCTAAAGTAGTCAAATTCAGAGAGACAGAGTAGAATGGTGGGTACCAGGCACTGGGTGAGAGGGAATGGGGAGTTAGTTTTCAATGGGGGCAGTTTCAGTTTTGCGAGATGAAAAGCATTCTGGAGATGGATGGGGGTGATGTTTGCACAACGATGTGAATATACTTAATGCCACTGAACTATACACTTAAAATGGTTAAAAAGATCGATTTGAAGTTTCTTATATTTCACCACAATTCAAAAATTTCTGACAGATACTTGTCCCCTCCTTGTCAATCAATGGTTCTCTCAGGTCCAGTGACACAACCCAAAGGCCTCCCCCGGAGGCTGTGGCCCAGACAGACCTGGTTGGAATGTGGCTCCAGGTTTGCTGTCCCTGCAGCCTTGGTTTTCTCATCCACAGAAGGGGATGCTGCCTCCCCCCAGCAAGAGGTGAAAGTGTCCCCCAGCAGGTGTCTAGGCATGGCGGCTGTTAGGGAAATCGACAGGGACAGCGAGGGGCGCACGGGGTAGACGCCCTCTCTGCACTGGCTTCTGGGAACCAAGTTCTCCTGCAGACACCCAGGGCATCAAGCGGTTTCAAGAGTGGGTGGAGGAGTCTGAACCCAGGGGGAGAGTCTGAGCCTGGAAGGGGGAGGGACACGGCCCCCCAGTGGTGGGTGCAGCTAAGGGCCAGCTCCTAACTCTTCCGTGCTTCCCTTTCCCCATCTGTAGATAACACAGTGATATCTGAGCGCCATTCTCAGGGGCTGCCGTGAGGACTGAATGGGAGCAGTTTCTGCTATACAGGAAGCTCCCCACACCTGGCTATTTTATATTAGGCCGATATTGTCACTGTACCTGACATGTATAAATGGGCAGCAAAGATGGCCGAAATCATTTTTATCAGAAAAACGGAGATCTCATGTGCTCATTCATTTATTTCTTCAAAAATAATCTACTGAGTACCTGTCCTGTGGGCCCAGAGCAGGGGTGGGGCCAGCCCTTCATGAGAGCTGCAGGCTAGGGGGTGGGAAAGCAGTAATGGGACATCGCAGACAGAAAGGTTGAATGGCAAGAATGAAGTGGCAGAGAGCTCATATGGGTCATCCTGGGGGATAGAGGCTTCAGGAGAGGCATGATCTCAAAGAAGAGGGAGGAATGGCAAGGGCAGCATGGGTGATGGTGTTATCAGTCCCTACAGGTGCCTGAATGGGGCTGGCTTATGTCTGTCATATCTGGCCTCCAGCACCTATCGTTATCCAGCTCACAGTCCCAGGACAGAACCCTGGCATCTGTGCCATGTCCTACCTGCAGACAGGTTCTGTGTGGCCTGCATACTGATTAAAATGGTTTAACATCAATTGCCAACATTGATTAATCCGGAAATGGGGTGCTAGCTGTATAGACTTCCTCCCAGCTCTAACCAATGAGGTAATCAGAGGTGCTGTGTCTCTTCTGGTACTGAGCATTTGACTGCAAGAGGGAGACCTTCCAGAGCTCTCTCCTTGGTGTGGAAAAAAACATCTGGGATTGGGGGCTGCTCCTATAGGCCCCTTACTGAATGAGGCAGCCCCCATAAATCCTCCCCATGAGTCACATAGAACATAATCATAGCCAATGACAATGGTGATGAGGGGCCCCTGCAGACTACATGAGGCACAGAATATCCTAAAAGAAATCTCTGTTGTTTTCAGCCACTGAGATCTGGGGCTACTTGTTATTGCAGCAGAACCAAGATGATACTGGCTGCCACAGACATTACACATACACATCTGGATCTCTCGACTTTATAGAAAAAAAAAATTAGGAGCTCTAGCCATACTAGGAGCAAACTTTCACATGGCAATCAGTGGATGGACTGAGTGGCAGCTTTATTTGAGGGCAGGGCCTCTCTACTTTGCTTCAGTTTCCCCTGCTGCATTCACTCACTCGTGACCACTTTGGCATTGGCATTTGCTGCCCCCAGGAGCCTCTGAGGGCCTCTGTCTCTGACATGTGTAAATGGGCAGCAATGATGTGAATTCCTGCTCCAAGAAGAGGCTTTGAGAATCAGCCACCTGCTGTATGAGACACTGCTACCCTGTAGGGACCTTTGCATCCAAGGCTGGGCATCAAGCTTGGGAATGGTAGTGTTATAACACACTTGCTGACTAATACACTCTTATACTCAAGAAATTACATTATCAGTGGGTAGGAGCTGCCCCTACGTGGAAATGTGATTACACTCTCAGTCATCTACTTCACTTCTGTCTGCCAGGCTAGGAAGATTTTGTTTTAAGAGCTCAGAAGAAGGTGATAGGTACCTGGAGAAAGAAGCCAGTGAGGCTCAGAGAGGGAAGGTGGCCGATCAAAGTTACACAGCTAGTGAGGGGAGAATGTAGCTGGCTTAAAGCCAGGGCTCACATTTGCTCACAGGATTTCCTTTTGCACCTTCCCAAAGGAAACTTGAGCTCCGCTGCTTCTCTGCCTGCTTGCCTCAAAGATCATCAGGCTTCTTTCTTAAGGTCTTCAATAGTTTGTTAGTCTTGTTCCTTTCTGGAAATCACCTTTGTACACTGCCACCAAGTGGCAGCTACAAATCCCATACCATCCCTCATAAGTGCTCACTCCACTTTAGGGAGCCTACTTCACTACACTTTCATCTTAATATTTCCAGAAGAAAAATAAATCAGACCAAGAGATCCCACCTTTTCTGGGGACCCATTTCAAGCACACAGAAGAAATCGGGCCAGCCATCAAAAATCTCCCCCAGATGACTCATATAGACTATACATCACAGCAACTCCTGTACTCACTTGGAGCAGATCTCACCAAGAAGCTCCCGGGAGGTGGGGATTCTGATCCTCCTTTTCCTGATGAAGAAAATAAGGCTCAGAAAGATGGGATGAATGGACCAAGACATGCAGTGAGTCGGAGACAAAGACTGGAACTAAACCTTTGCTTCCAAATCCAGCATTTCTTCTGCCTGCAGCCTGATGAAGGTTCCTTTCTATTCCTAGAAATTGGGAGAAAATATTAAGTCAGACATGGATTGCATTCCAGATTCTTCCATGAGACCAGAGGCAAATCCAGTGTCTCTCCGATCCTGGAGTTCTTCATCTGTAACATGGGCAAGCACATCCTGTTCATAATGCAAGAGGATTAGTTATGACTTTGTGAGGCTCATGCAATGGTTAGTTGTAGCTACTTAGAAAGTAGTTTCCCCTTGTGAAATGCTAGGATTCCCATCTGGAAACAGGAAGAACATTTCCCCTTCACCTGAAGAATTACCATTGTAAAAATTGGGGACACTTTCTCCTCCAACTTCGTTTTTTTTTTTTTAATTAAAATATCCTGGTTTTTTTGTTTTTTTTTTTTTTTGTTTTTTTGTTTGTTTGTTTTTTTTTTTTTGGAAATCAGCATACACAGCTTAAGAGGATGATTTGTAAGGAGGCTGGAACTGGAAAAAGCAAAAGTCCAGTCACTCAGCACTGTCAGGCTGGGGAGCAGTTAGGCTGGCCAGGATACCAAGCTTTTTTCCTTCCCCTCTCCCTCCTGCTTTCTCTCCTTCCTTCTTTCCTTCCTTCCTTCCTTCCTTCCTCCTTTCTTCCCTCTTTCCTTCTTCACTTTCTTGTCCTTCCTCCCACCCTCCCTTCTTTCTTCTCTCCTCCCTCTCTCCATACCTCCCTCCTTCCCTTTATTTTTCTGGTCATGTTTTTATTGTAGCAAAATACTATATATATCATAAAATTTACCATTTAATCATCTTTAAGTGTACAATTAAGTGGTGGCATTTAGTATATTCGCAATGCTGTGTGACTATCACCACTACCCATCTCAAGAATGAAATTTTTCATCATCCTGAAAAGAAACCCTGTAACCTTTAAGCAATAACTCCACATTTCTTGCTCCACCAGCCCCTGGTAACTACCATTGTACATTCTGTCTAAATTTGCCTAGTCTATGAACTTCATATAAATAGAACCATACAGTCATACAATATGTGCCTTTTGGGTCCAGCTTATTTTATTTAAAAGTGATGACAGTGAGCATTCTTGTCTTGTTCCTGATCACAGAGGAAAACTTGCAGTCTTTTACCTTTGAGTATGATGTTAGCTGTGAGTTTTTCATATATTCCATTTATCATGTTGAGGAAATTCAATTTTTAAAAATAATTTATTAAGTGTTTTTACCTTGAAAGAGTATTGAATGTTTCTGCATTGAACGAGATGATTGTGTGTTGTTTTCTTTCCTTTCATTCTATTAAGGCAATGTACTTCATTGATTGATTTTCATATGTTGAACTATCCTTGTCATTTTGGAATAAAGCCCACTTGGTCATAGTAATAATTATTTTAATATGCTGATATGTTTGATTTGCTAATATTTTGTTGAGGATTTTTGCATGTGTATTTATAAGCGATACTGGATATAGTTTTATTTTCTTGTAGTATCTTTGTCTAGATGTGGTATCAGGGTAAGGCTAGCCTCATAAAATAACTTAAATTTTAAGAGATTTTGTACAGGCTTAGTATAAATTCCTCTTTAAATGTTTGTTAGAATTCACCATCTGGCCCTGAGCATTTCTTTGTTAGGAGGCTTTAAATTACTAATTCAATTTTGTTGCTCTTTTAGTTCTATCCAAATTTTCTATTTCTTCATGATTCAGTTTTGGAATACTGTTTTTAGGGTTTTATTCATTTCTTGGTTGTTCTTTCAATGTGTTGGTGTATGATTATTCATAGTATTCTTTTATAATGCTTTTCATTTCCCTAAAATTACTAGTTATGTCCTCAATTTTATTTCTGAGTTTACAATTTGCATCTTCACTCTAATTTTCTTTGTCTAGCTAAAGGTTTGTCAATTTTGTTGGTCTTTTCAAAGGGCCAATTTTTGATTTCATTGATTTTTCTCTATTGTTTTTCTCTAGTTATTGCTAGCTTTGGGTTTAATTTGTGCTTTTTTTTTTCTAGTTCCTGGGTGTACAGTTGGGTTATTGATTTGAGATTTTTTAAAATGTATAAAATGTATAAAATGCTATAAAATATCTTTTTAAGACTGTTTACTCTGCATCCCATAAATTTTGGCATGTTGTATTTTTGTTTTCATTCATCTCAAAGATAAATGAGAGATTTTTTATATCATGCATTGGTTGTTTAGGACTGTGTTGTTTAATTTTCACATATTTGTGAATTTTCCAGTTTTACTTTTGTTTTTCATTTCTAGTTTTATTGCTTGTGATAAGAAAAGACACTTTGTATGGTTTCAGTCTTTTTAGGTGTATTAAGACTTGTCTTGTGGCCTAACATATATTCCATCTTGGAGAATGTGCTATGGGCACTTGAGAAGAAAGCATATTCTGCTATCGTTGGGTGAAATGTTTTGTATATGTCTTTTAGATCAAATTGATTTTAGATGTTGTTCATGTCCTCTATTTCCTTATCGATCTTCTGTTTCATTATTCTATTCATTATCGAAAGTTAGGTACTGAAATCTCCAACTATTATTGTTGAACTGTCTGTTTTTCCTTGTTTATTCTGTCAATGTTTGCTTCATATTTTGGAGGGCTCTGCTACTTGTTTATGATTGTTACATATTCTTGATGAATTTACCCTTTCATCAATATATAATGTCCTTGTCCCTTGTAACAGCTTTTGATTTAAAGTCTATTTGTATGATATTAGTATAGCTACTCCAGCTGTCTTTTGGTTACCATTTGTATGGAATTCCTTTTTATGCTAATTTTAATGTATTTGTGTCTTTAGATCTAAAGTGAGTCTCTTATAGACAATATATAGTTGGATCATGTTTTTAAAATTTATTTTGTCAGTTTGCCTTTTGATTGGAGAGTTTAATTCATTTACATTTAAATCAATTACTTGATAAAAAAGGACTTACTTTTGCCTTTTTGATATATTTTTTTTCTGTATGTCTTACAGCTTTTGTCTCTCATGCCTTCATTACCGCCTCCTTTGGGTTTAGTTAATTTTCTTAAGTGAAACATTTTGATTTCCTCTCATTTCCTTCTGTGCATATTCTATACATATTTTATTTGTGGTTACCATAGGGCTTATATTTAACATCCTAAAGTTATAATAGTATAATTTAAATTGATACTAACTTAACTTTCATAGCATACAAATCTCTCCTTCTGTACAACTTTCTCACTTCTTTGATGTTATTGATGTCACAAATTACATCTTTATATATCATGTGTTCAATAGTAGAGACATAATTTTTATGCATTTTTCTTTTAAATCTTCTTTAAAATTAAAAGTGGAGTTGCAACTAAAATTAAAATAATACCAGCTATTATATATTTCCATGTACTCTCCTTTACAGATCTTTGTTTATATGGCTTTGAGTTACTCTTTTGCATTTCAACCTTAAAGATTCCTTTTAGTATTTCTTGCAGGTCTAATATAGTAGCAAAAAAACTCCTTCATCTTTCGTTAACCTGGGAATGTTGTGATTTTTTTCTCATTTGGAAGGACAGTTTCCTGACTATGGAAACCTCAGCAAAATATGACAGATTTGATTTTATTCAGTATTTAAAATATATTATCCCATGGTCTTCTGGCCTCCAAGTTTTCTTATGAGAAGTCAGTTGATAATTTTATTGTGAATTTCATGTATATGACAAGGTATTTTCTCTTGCTGCTTTCAAATTTCCAAATATTTTCTTTGTCTTTAGCTTTTGACAGTTTAATTTTAATGTTTTGGTGTGGGTATTTTTAAGTTTTATTACAAAACATGGGAATCTCCATACTGCATATATTGATCTACTTGATGATGTTCCATAGGTTCTTTAGGCTCTGTTCACTTTTCGTCATTAATTTTCTTTCTACTTCTCAGATACAATAGTTTCAATTGTCCTATCTTCAGGTCCTCTGATTCTTTGTTCTGCCTGATCAAATCTGCTGTTGAACCCCTGAACTCTGCTAATTAATTTTTCAAATTTCAGTTCAGTTTTCTGGAGAAAGAGAGAGAGAGAGAGAGAGAGAGAGAGAGAGAGAGAGAGAGAGAGAGAGAGAGAGAGAGAGAGAGGTGTTATGAGGAATTGGCTCATGTGATTATAGATACTGAGATATCCCATAATTTTCTGTCTATAAGCCAGAGACCCAAGAAAGGCATTGATGTAATTCAGTTTGAGTCTATGGCCTAAAGACCGGGGATCTGATGGTGTAATCCCAGTCTGAGGACTGGAAAAGATGAGATGAGATGTCCCAGTTCAACGGTAAGGTAGAAAGAGACCTTCTACATAGTACCTGTGTACCAGGTTCAGGCGATGAGTATATTTGGTCACCATGGAAGCTCTGGGAATGAGTATGATGGTCACCCAGGGAGGGTGGCAAATCCAAGCGATATTTGTGCTTGCCAAGATGGCTATCTTGAGGATACAGAGGATAAGTGTGGGAGTGAAGCTGTGCTTGATTTCTAATGTCTGCCCATGAAGGGCTGGGGAAGGGGCGTGGGGACTTATATTTGTCATCATGTTTTACAACCAATTTAGATCCTTTTACATTTGGGCAAATGAAACTAAGAGTCTCACATATCTATTCATGACAGTGTTAGACCTTGGACACAGAGCCCAATGCCCAATGATCCTATATTCTGGTTATCTATTGTCACATAGAAGACCACCCCAACATTTTGTGGTTTAAAACAACAACAATTTTATGATTCTCACAGGCTCTGTGGGTCAGGAATTCAGACAGGGCACAGTGAGGATAGCTTGCATCTGTTTTACAGTGTCTAGTGCTTCCACTTGGAAGATTCAAAGAGTTTTATGTAATTCAAATAGCTAGGAGCTGGAATATCTAAGGCAGGAGGGTCCTCTTAGAGAGGGTATTTTTGCTCTGTCCAGAGTGCTAGGATGGCTGAGACAAAGGCCCAGTGGGGGCTGTGAACTGGAGTGCTATGGATGGTTATCTGCACAGCTTGGGTTTCTTTCCAGCATGGTGGCCCCAGAGTAATGAGACTTCTTACATGTTAGGTCAAGGCTCCAAGGATGGAACTTCCAACAATCACAGTGAAGTTTCACAGGCCTCTGTGACTCTGCCTCAGATGTCACACAGTGTCACTTCTCCTTATCCTGGACCACCCAGACCCAAATGGGGAACACAGACCCACTTCTCAATGAGGAAGTTTCAGAGAGTGTGCAGCCATATTTTAAAACTGAAATTGTATTCTTTGCAATGGTACCAGCTTCCTGACGGGGTTACCCAGATGCCAGAGAGAAAAGTGCGTCATGGCCCCACTCTGTGCTTTGGGGACACCAGAGGGTGAGGCAGTGGCAGGCACTGTGCTGCCCTATGCTGACAACACCCTCCTAAGAGAAAATCACATAACTAGAGACCCTGAGCCAGAGGTTGTGAAGTTCTTCTGAGCAAACTAGCACCACAGGGGAAGAAGAAGATGTTATTAAACACTTACTATTACGCCAACACTTCACAGGCAACCCTAGAAGACATCATAGGACAGTGTAACAGGAGCAGGGCAGAGTCTAGGATACAGGAGTACTTGTTAGTGGTATTATCATTCTTTCTTATGTTTCCTAAGAAAGACTCTGTGAATTGTCCCTACGGATATGTTCTCAAGAGAAAAACAAAGGCTATGGTCCAAGAAGCTTGGAAGATGCATGTTCCTGACACCCTGCTGCTTGTGACCACATTAAAGACACTGCAGCAAGTCTCGTGGGCCAGTTGCTGCGATGATCAGCTCTGGATTTCTTTGGCTTCTCTCTGGGCTTCATTTTCCTGGCTGCTGGCCTTCAGGTGGTCCTATAAACACTGACTGCTTATGACCAGGCTGCTTCTGGAGCTGGGGGATTGCTGGGAGGGGAGGTGACCCTGCCCCTGCTCTGCTGGTGAAACCAAAATTTGGGTTTTCACATGCCTTTCAGTCAGAAACCAGATGCCACCCCTAACCCATTTCTCCCTCCATCCCTCCAGCCTCTTCAGCCCTTGGGACAGTGCTGGGTGTTCATTTTGGAGTTTCTCTCTCTGTGTGTCCTTTCCAACAAGGATTGTTGAGAAGTGTAAGGATAGAGTCCAGCCCTGCTGTAGTTGCAACAGGTCTGAAACTGGATACAATCACAATCAGGAACTGCTTGACTATACCCAACAGACCAAAACGAGACAGAGGCCAGGACACACAGCTTGCGATTGTCACCCTCACACTTGCCTGGGACTACCTCCCAATCACAGCTCTACATGCTCTTTCTGACTGAAAACCAAGGAATATCCAGAAAGAGATTTAGGCTCCAGTGAGGACAGGACCAGAAGTGTCTGTGTCTGCTCTTGCCTCTGGGCACTAGCTCTCAGGACTGGGATTATGGAAGAGGCAGCCTGCAAAGGTAGAAACCCAGAGAGTCAGGCTTGTCAGGCACTTGCTGCGTAAGCTTTGACAGGTCTCTGTCCCTTCCTGGTTTAACTGTCTATAGTCTCCCCTGGTCCCCCTCCTCATGGTGCACTGTCTGTCATCTGTCTGTCTGTCTGTCTGTCTGTCTCTGTCTCTGTCTCTGTCTCTGTCTCTCTCTCATCTATCTACCATCTATCTATCATCTATCTTCTATGATTTACCTGTCATCTGTCTATCTCATTGTGACGGGCCCCACTCCAATACTCTGATTCAAAAGGTCTGGGTGGGGTCTTATGTCTGTTTTGTTTTTCATTCATAAAGCTCCTAGAAGACTTAGTGTGCATGCTAGGTTGATAAGAACACTGCAGCTCTTAGAGATTTCAGGGTAGTTTTTACCACTGGTTAAGCCATGACTTTTCTTATTTTCAAAAAGATTGTTGCACAGATCTAATCTCATGTGGTGTGGTATAGACCTGGTCTAGTGGATTAACCTAGATTCTTCTTGTGGTTTCCTTGTTTTCCAGCCACATGGCTCTGGCTGCAGGGTCAGGGTACAGGACAGCTCAGACCTGGGCTCTCTGGTCCGGGGTCCCAAATACCTAAGCAGCTACCACTCCTGTTGCCCATTTTATTCCACAGAGAGCTGTTGGCTCTGCCTGCACTTCCTGGGCCATGACACCTGTCATCACTGTGTCTTCCTATTTCCTCGCTATTCAGAAACTTCATGCCTGACTGAGTGCTTTCCCAGTTCACTCCTCTGCCCATCACTGCCTCATCCATGAAGATGTTCCTAGTTCCAATGTGCAGGCCTGACTCTGTGGGCAGCAGTGTGTGTGTGTGTGTGTGTGTGTGTGTGTGTGTGTCCTCACAAATGTGCATTGTTCTGGCATGTGAGCCCAGAGCTCCATCATAGTCTCACAGAGGTTTGTGACCCTTGAGAGTTTAGCTCTCGTTCCAAAGCACCATGACTCCTTCCCCAGGGTTCACACTATGAACAACTTTGACTCTTCTGGCCATCATACTGTCTGTTTTGGGGGTCTTAGAGGCTTAAAGGCAAGTGATCACTCTTGCCCATCATTGTCTCCCAAGTGACAGTCCAACTAAGCAAATTCTAGAATCCATTTGGGTCATGAGATAAAACAGACAGGGGTTTATCTGGCTTCAGAAGTGGCTCAATACCGGTGCCAAGCGATCTCACCAGGATCATGACCCCCTCTTCATTTCTGGGCTCCACTTTCTGTTTTTGACTCCAATTTTAGACAGACCTGCCCCTGATAGTCACAGATGGCCACCAGAAGCTCTGATATTGCACCTTTCCTGATTCAAGACCTGCAGACGGGTGTGAGACTCTGCCAGCCTTCCCGTCACCAAGATAGAGGAGCAACTGCTGATTAATGAGGCCTGGCCACATGCTCCAGATTGGGTGAAGTCTCTTCCCTGACCTAAGGCCGAAGTGGGAAGAGGACGAGGGGAGGGCTTCCCCAAATGCTCATCAAGGAAGAATGATGCATGAGGCAGGAATGGAGGTGGACAGGCCAAGATCAAATGCACCATCAACCAATAACTACAGTTGGAGAAGGAGGCGCTAAGCGGGGCATGGATTCAGGGTGTTTCTCATAAATCCCTTCTAACCCCCCTCAGCCATGCAGAGGGCCTCATCACCTCACTTCACATCTTTCTTAAATTCCATTTATCCTTGATGGGACGCTACACTTCCATATTTTGGCTATTGTGAATAATGCTGTAATGAACATGGGGGTGCGGATATCTCTTTTAATATTCTATTTTCATTTCCTTTGACTATATACCCAGAAGTGAAATTGCTGGGCCATATGGTAGGTCTGTTTTAAATTTTTTGAAGACCTTCATACTGTTTTCCATAGTGGTTGTACCGATTTTCATGCCTGCCAAGAGTACACAAGGGTTCCTTGCATTTTTGGAGATAATGTCTCATGGTTTTATAGTTGGAACCACTGATTCTGGGGTCCTGAGATTTGTACCTTGGAAGGGAGCTCCAGGTACCAAGCTGAGGAAAGAATCTGGAACAGGTGGGGCAGACTGATTGTCCACTGGGAAGCATCATATGCTATACTGTTGATTATTTTTAATTAAAATTTTTATTTTGAGGTAATTGTAGGTTCACAAGTAATTGTGAGAGACAACACAGAGGGAGTCCATGTGTCCTTTACCCAATCTCACCTAGTGGTAAGATCTTGCAAAACTGGTTCACATTTTCACAGCCAGGATAATGTTATGGATGTGAATGGATGTGATCCACAGAGAGAACATCCATCCCCACAGGAACGCTAAACACTCACAGGCCATGCCCACCTCCCTTCCTCGTTCAACCCATCCTGAACCTGGCAACAACTAGTCTCTTCACCATTTCAATACTTTTCTCATTTCAAGAATGTTGTTTTAAAATGGAATCATACAGTATGAAACCTTTGTAATTGGTTTTTCTCCCCACTCAGCATAATTCCCTGGAGAGTCCTCATGGTTTGTGTACATAAGCAGTTTATTTTTTTTATTGATGAGTCGTATTCAGTGGTAGGGATGACCACAGTTTATTCATACACTCATAGAAGAATACTGGTCCATTCCAGTTTTTTATTATTTATTTATTTATAAAAAAATTTTAATTGAGTTTATGGGGTAACATTGGTTAATACAACTATATAATTTTCAGGTGTAACATTATCATTTAACAGCTGTATATTCTATTGTATGTTTACCACTCAAAGTCCAGTTTCCTTCAGCTACCATATATTTGATCACCTTTACCCACTTCGCTCTCCCCCTAAACCCTATATTTGACCCCGTTCCCCCCGTTCTTCCCCACCTCACTAGTAACCATAGTCTATAGTCCTCTGGTAACGACTAGCCTGTAGTCCATGTCCATAAGTCTCTGCTCAGTTGTCCTGCTCATTTGTTGCTTTTAGGTTTATATTCCCACATGTAAGTGAATCATGTGATTTTTAACTTTTTCTGTCCAGCTTATTTTCGCTTAGCATGATTTCTCAAGATCCATCCATGTTGTCACAAATGGCAGTGTTTCGTTTCTTTCATACAGCTGGTAATGTTCCATTGTATATATGTACCACCACTTCTTTATCCAATTGTCTTATCGGAAACTTTGGTTGCTTACAATATTCTGGCTTCTGTGATTATGCTTGTATGAACATTGGTGTGCAAATATCTTTTTGGATATGGGTTTTCAAGTCTTTGGGGTAAATATCCCGAGTAGAGGGATTGCTGGATCACATGGTAGATCAATTCTTAGTTTTTTGAGGAACCTCATACTGTTTTCCATACTGGCTTATACCAATTTGCAGTCCCACCAGCAGTGTATGAGGGTCCCTTTTTTTCTCCACATTCTCCAGCATTTGTTATTACTTGTCCTGTTGATTATAGCTATTCTAACAGTGTGAGATGGTATCTCATTGTGGTTTTGATTTGCATTTCCCTAATAGCTAGCAATGTTGAGCATCTTTTCATATGTTTATAAGCCATTTGTATGTCCTCTAGGGAGAAGTGTCTGTTCAGGTCCTCTGCCCATTTTGATTAGATCTTTCTTTTTGTTGTTATTGAGTAGTGTGAGTTCTTTATATATTTTGGATATTAGGCTCTTATTGGAGGTGTTGCTTGCAAATATATTTTCCCATTGAGATGGCTGTCTCTTTACCTTGTTGACTATTCTTTTGCTGAGGGAAGCTTTTTATTTGATGTAGTCCCATTCGTTTATTTTTGCTTTTACTTCCCTTGCCTTTGAGGTCAAATTTCATAAAATCCTCTTTAAGTCAAAGTCCTTGAGTTTCATTCCTATGTTTTCTTCTATGGCATTTTATTGTTTCAGGTCTTATGTTCAGGTCCTTAATCCATTTTGAGTTAATTTTGGTGCGTTGTGATAGACAACAGTCTAGTTTCATTCTTTTGCATTGCCTTCCAATTTTCCTAACATCAATTTATTGAAGAAACTTTCCTTTCTCCACTGTATGTTTCGGGCTTTTTTTGTTGAAAAGTATTTGCCCACGTAAAACATGGGTTTTAATTCTGGACTCTTTGATTTTGTTCCACTGGTCTGTGTGTCTGTTTGCTGTCAATACAATGCTGTATTCATTACTGTCGCTTTGTAGTATAATTGAAAGTCGGGTAGAGTGATGCCCTCCATCCTCATTCTTTTTCTCAGGCTGGCTCTGGCAATTGGGGTATTTTGCTTCCATACAAATCTGATGATTTTTTGTTCATTTTTTAAAAAATGCCAATGGGATTTTGATGGGATTGCACAAATCTGTATAATGCTTTAGGTAATATGGTCATTTTAACTATGTTATTCTTCCAATCCAAGAACACGAAATATCTTTCCATTCTTTGTATCTTCTTCGATTTCTTTTAATAGGGTCTTATAGTTTTCATTATATAGGTCCTTCACTGTTTCATTAATTCTTTTTGTTGCAATTGTAAAAGGAATTATTTTTCCACTTCTTTTTCTGATGCTTCATTATTAGAGTATAGGAATGCTATGGATTTTTTGAACATTGATTTTGTATCCAGAACTTTACTGTATTTGCTTATTGTTTCTATAGTAGTGTTCTTGTGGAGTCTTTTAGGGTTTCTATATAGAGAATCATGTCATCTGCAAATGTGACAGTTTGACTTCTTTCGTTTCTATTTGGATGCCTTTTATATCTTTCTCTTGCCTGATTGCACTCTCTAGGACCTCCAATGTTATATTGAATAAGAGTGACTATAGTGGACAGCCTTGCCTTGTTCCTAATCTTAGAGAGAGGTTTTTAGTTTTTTTCACCATTAAGATATAATGTTGGCTGAGGGTTTGTCATAGATGGCCTTTTTATATATTAAGATACTTTCCTCTATACAATTTTTGTTAAGTGTTTTGATCATAAATAGATGCTGTATTCTTGTCAAAGACTTTTTCTGCATCTATTGATTGACATGTAATTCACATTTTTTAATTTGTTTTTCAACATTAATTGATTTGTGCATGTTGAAACCATCCCTGTGCCCCCAGGAGAAGCCCACTTGATCATAGCAATATAATTGTTTTAATATGTTGCTATATTCGGTTTTTGCTAGTATCTTATTTAGGATTTTGCATCTGTGTTCATGGGAGATAATATTTCTGTAGTTTTCTTTTTGTGTTATCTTTAGCATGTTTGGTATCAGAGTAATAATTGTCCTCATAAAATGAGTGGGAAGTATTGCCTCCTCTTCAATTTTTTGGAAGAGTTTGAGGAGAATAGGTATTAAATTTCTTTGAATGTTTGGTAGAATTCACTGGTGAAGCCATCTGGTCCTGGACTTTATTTTGGGTAGGTTTTTGATGATTTTTCATTTCCATACTGCTGATCAGTCTATTTAGATTTTCCAGTCTTCTTGATTTAGTCTAGGAAGGTTGTATCTTTCTAAATACTGGTCCATTTCTTCTAGGTTATTAAATTTGGTGTCATACTTTTTTATAGTATTCTTGCATAATCCTTTGTATTTCTGCAATGTCAGTCATAATTTCCCCTCTTTCATCCCTGATTTTGTTTATTTGTGTCTTTCTCTTTTTTCTTTAGTGAGTCTAGCCAGGGGTTTGTCAATTTTTAACCTTCTCAAAGAACCAGCTCATTGTTGTATTTATTTTTCTATTGTTTTTTTTTTTGTTTTTCAATTTATTTATGCTCTAATTTTGATTATTTCTTTCCTTCTGCTGACTTATGCCTCATTTATCTTTCCTTTTCTAGTTTCTTAAGATGAAGTGTTAGGTTGTTATTTCAGTTCGTTCTTGCTTTTGAAGATAAGTCCTGTAATGATATGAAACTTTTCTCTTATAACTACTTTTGCCATGTCTCAAGAGTTTTGATATGTTGTATATCATTATCATTTGTTTCTAATGTATCTCCTTATTTGTCTTTTTATTTTTTCTCTGACCCAGTTATTCTTCGGTAGCATGTTGTTTAATCTCCATGTATTTGCAGTTCTTCCTGATTTCTTTTTGCGGGGTGATCTCTAGTGTCAAGCATTATGATCCCGGGAATATGGTTTGTTGTTGATTTCACCCCTCTTATATTTTGAGGCTATCTTTGTCTCCCAGTATGTGGTTGATCCTTTGGAGCATTTCCATGTGCACTAGAGAAGAATGTATAAAGCAGCTGTTTGGGATGCAAGGCTCTGTACATGTCAATTGTGTCTAGTTGGTCTAATGTGTCATTTAAGGATGTTATTTCCTTATTGATTTTCTGTTTGGATCTGTCCACATCCAACAGTGGGTTATTATAGTCTCTACTATGATAGTATTTTGGTCTGTTTCTCCCTTTAGTTCTGTTAGTAATTGCTTATATATATCTATATCTATTATATCTATATATCTAGATCTAGATCTATATATCTAGATCTAATCTAGTATCTCTAGATATAGATCTAGATCTTAGATATAGATAATATAGATATATAGATCTAGATCTAGATATAGATCTAGATATAGATCTGTGGCTACCTTGACTGTGCTACCTGTGCTACCTGATCTGTGCTATATCATCTTGGTGCACGATTCTCTTTATCATTAGAAGTGTCCCTTTGTACCTTTCTTTACCTTTTTTATTTTGAAGTCTGTTTCACACGATATTAGTACTGCTACTCCTGCTTTTCTTGGAATGTTATTTGCTTGAAATATGTTTTCCACCCTTTCACTTTGAGTCTATATTTGTCTCTTGGAGCTGAGGTGTGTTTCCTGGAGGCGGCATATGGTTGGGCTTTGTTTTAATCCATTCCGCAACTCTGTGCCTGTTTATTGGTGAGTTCAGATCCGTTTACATTTAAGTTGATTATTGAAATATGAGGTCTTCTTACAGCCATTTTATCTTTTCCTTTTTGGTAGCTCAGTTTTTCTGTTGCCTACTTGTCCTTATGTTCTGTTTCCTTTATTTTTGTTGGCTTTTTTGGATTTCGCCTTGATTCTTCTTGTTTTATGTTATATTCTTCAGTTCTAACTTTCATGATGTGTGGGAACCATTGAAAATATGAATATATATATATATATATATATATATATATATATATATATATAGTCTTTCCCCTTTGCGAATTGGATTCTTTGAATCCTCCTCTTTTCAGTCATTGTTATCTCCATTTGTTTATATGTATGCCGAACGTTAATTACTATCTTGCTATAGCAATTCTCTTCTGTTATTTAAGCTTATAATGCTCTGTTCTTAGAAAAGAGTTGCATTCCTCTGCTTCTATTTACCCGCTAGTCACCTTATTCCTAATTATGTATTTTTTTTGTTGTTGTTATTTTGTTTAGGTGAGCTGACCCCTTTCAGATTTCTTGTAATGCACGCCTCGTAGTGGGAATTCCCCAATTTTGTATGTCTGAAAAGGTCTTAATTTCTCCTTCATATCTAAAAGAGAGCTTAGATGGATACATTATTCTAGGCTGGTAGTTCCTTTCACTTAATATTTGATTCCATTCCTTTCTGGCTGGTAAGTCTGTACTGAGAAGTCCACTGATAATTTAATGTGTTTTCTTTTATACGTTAACCTTTTTCTTCTTTCTGGCTTGCCCTGAGAATTCTATCTTTATCATTGATTTTTGATAACTTTTAATATATTGTGTCTTGGTGAAGGGCTTTTTGGGTTGAGATAATTGTATGTTCTGTTGATTTCTTGGAATTCCAAGCTCCAGCTCATTCCTTAGATTTGGGAAATTCTTGTCCACTATTTGTCTGAAAATGCCTTTCTAGTCCCTGCTCCTTTTCCTCCCCTTCCAGAATTCCCATATTCTTATGTTTTCTCTCCCGATTGGTATCAAGTAGTTCTTGTATTTCTCTTTCATTATTTTCCATTCTCCAGTTTCTCTCTTCTTCATTTTGATTTATTTCTAGATTTCTATCTTCAATATCACTTGATCCTTTCCTCTATTTGGTTGACTCTATTTCCCAGCTTGCTATTTCATTTTTCAACTCTTGCAATGTGTCTTTTATCTCCAGAAGTTCTATTTAGTTCTTTTTGATGGTTTCAATCTCCTTGCTCTGCTCATTTAGGTATTTTTACAGTTTCTGAAATTGTTGATATGACTCATTTCACTTTGTTCAGAAGTACCATCCTGAATTTTCTGTCACTTTTAGTCACATATTTCTGGAGATTTTTCTCTTTTCTTTCTGAGATGCCTTGTCACCTTGGTTGTTCATGGTGTTTAATGGATATTTCTTGCCCCGGCCAGCGGGGTGCAGTTATTTAATGGAACCCGAGAGGACTTCACCTGAAAAGAAAACATGGGCGAGAGAAAGGAGTGGAGGCAAGACAGTGTTCTGATCAAGCCTCGTTATTTAAGGCTTGCTGCGGCTTATATAGGGCGTGATCAGGTGATGTTGCGCTGGCAGGGCTGATTGGCCAGGGGCAGTCAGGCGATATTGCGTAACTAAAAGGGGCCGGACAGAAAGTCCCGCCGAAAGTCCTTTGGCAAGTCCTTTGGCGGAAGCAAAGCGGAGATATCCGGGAGGCTTACGTGGGCCTAGAGAGAGGCTTTAAGTATTTGCTGAGCGACCATTTTTGGTCAGGCAGCCATTTTAGCTGAGCAGCCCCCAACAATTTCTGTGCCTGGGCATTAATGGAAGTGTATTCTGTTGTTTTTCCAGAAAGAGATTATTATATAAAAGTCTCTCTTTAGCCTGCTGCAAATAAGGCTGCTTTCTTTTGGTTTCAAGTAGGGTGGTGCCTAACTTCTTGGATCCCTGCTTTATATAGAGCCTAACATCTTCTATTTCTTATAGATTTAATTACACTCGCTACTCTCATTTCAGTCCCTGTCATTGTTAGTAATAGTTTTGTAGCATTTGCTCAGATTCTCCTGGGCCTCTGCAGTGATTGGTCTTAGAGGGTATGGGGAGAGGGGCCCTTTGGGTGGGGTTTTGGGAGCTGAAGCTTAGCCTTGATATTGCAACCAGGCCAGTAAAAATCAACTGTTGTTTCTTTTGCTGTCCAGTTCCTCTTCTCTGCTCTCTGCCTGATGACTGAGCCCTGCTGCCGGCATTGTAGAAAAGTCTCGGCACTTCCATGCAGGGCTGATCAGGGAGTCACTGCACCTTCATCCCTCTCTCTCTTCCTGCGAGGAGCTCTGGGGTTGCTAGAGGCGCTTCTTATTTGTCCCAGTCCACTGCTCGACACCCGAGGTTCTGACCTGTGGTAACTCTTATGCACAGATCCCACTCTCAGACATGCTAGTTTGCAGTTGGTGTGTTTTTGTTCAGTTTTAGATGTTCAGGCTTAATTGTTGTTTTCAAGGAAGAGATCTGAGGACATCTCTCACTCCTCCACATTTTCCCAGAATCCATTTAACTTTTTAGTGAAAGTTTATCTTTGCCTTAGCAAGCCCTGTTCATTTGTTTGTGTGTCAGGATAACACAGTTTGAAATAAGTGAACCACCCTTAAGAAGAGCACATCCCATCAGTCAGAACAGGGGCTTATGGAGGTCAACGCATCAATGGAGTTTTATTAAGGTCAGTCTCACAGTGGGGCCAGTGGTTCCCTGAACCCTTCTGTGGTTATATCCCTAGTTTCACAGGGCTTAATTTGAATAAATATATACTTAGCAGCTGACAGAAACCCTATATTAGTTCCCTCACCTATGAAATCGGGGCTATTATGGTGGGAAAGGCCAAGTGGAAGCCACTAGAACTGCCTCTACTTGTAAAATAGTAAACCAAAATAATTCTTCGAGAGATTACAGAGAGTAGTGCCACCATCGACATCTTGAAAGACACATGTGTGGTGACTCCCAATACATCCCTATTCAAGTCTCCTAGTAGGCCTATGAGAATGCAGATGCATCTTGGAGAATGACAGTGGATTTTCATAAGTTTAACCAGGTGATAACTCCATTTAAAGTTGCTGGACCAGATCTGGTTTCATTGCTTGAGCAAAGTAACAATTCCCTTGGTCTCTGGTGTGTAGCTATCGATCTGGCAAATGCTTTTTCTCCATTCCTTTTAATGAGATCCATCAGAAGCAGTTTGCTTTCACTTGGCAAGCCTAGCAATACACATTCACTACCTTATCTCAGGAGTATATCAGTTTTTTAGCACTAGACATATTAGTTTTCAGGGATCTTAATCACCTTTCTCTTTCACAAATAGCACACTGGTTAATTGCATTGATGATATGTTGATTGGACCTAGGGAGCAAGAAGTAGCAAGTACTTTAGAATTATTGATAAGATATTTGTGTATCAGAGGGTAGGCAATAAATCTGACAAAAATTTAGGTTTCTTACACCTCAGTGAAATTTCTAGGGGTTCCAGTGGTGTGGAGGCATGTAGAAATATCCCTTCTAAAGCAAAGGATAAGTTGTTGCATATGGCTCCTCCTACAAAAAAAAAAAGGCACTGTGCCTAGTAGGCTTCTTTGGATTTTGGAGTTAACATATTCCTCATTTGGATATGTTACTCTGGCCCATTTATTGCGTGACCCAAAAAGCTGTAGCTTTGAGTGGGTTTCAGAATAGAAGAAGAAGGCTCTGCAACAGGTTCAGGCTGATGTGCAAACTGCTCTTCTCCTTGGTCCATATGATCCATAGATCCAATGGTGCTTTAAGTGTCAGTGACAGTTAGGGACAACTGTGACAGTTAGTGATAGTTGTTTAGAGCCTTGGCAGCCCCTATAAGTGAACTGCAGTGCAGGCCCCTTAGGATTCTGAAATAAGGCCCTGCCATCATACTCTGATAACTACTGTCCTTTTTAGAAACAGTTCGTGGCCTGCTACAGAGCCTTAGTAAACACAATGCTTAATGATGTAGAACCTTGGTTAAAAGCAAAGACAATATAATCTCCTCCAAAAGTTTGGATTAGTTTTAGCTATATAAACAGAAAACTCCAAATTACAGTAGCTTAAGAGAGATGGAAGTTTATTTTTCTCTCATATAAAAATCACAGAGGTAAGTGTCAGAGACTCTGGCTCTTCTACTTTCATGCACAGCTATCCTCAACACATAGCTTTCATCTCATGGTCAAAAATGGCTGCTTGAGCACCAGTCATCACATTTGCCATTCCAGAAAGCTGAAAGTTGTAAAAAGGGCAAAAAAGAACTCACTATTTTTATTTTACATCACTTCCAGAGGTCCCATGTAACAATTCTGTTATCATCTCATTGGCTAGAATTTTGATGGACACATGGCCATGCCTAGCTATACAGAGGTTGGGAAATGTCTGTGCATGTCCCCAGCTACATGATTTTTGATGAATAAGGATGAGAGGGAAATGAGTCATGGGACACAGCTACATGTTGCTCCTACACCCTGGATGGGCTCTGAGTTCTTTGGCCTCTTTGCCTATTTCCCTGTTGTCATTCCTGAGTCATTAATGAATCTGTTTTAATTGTTCTGGCCTAATTTCTGCCTTGCTCTGGGAAGGAAAGCAGTGGGTCCTGAGTCCTCAGTTGGCAACCAGTCAGGGGAAATAGGCATCTATGATCAGTGGTGCTGGCAGTGGTGATCAGTGAGTGATTCCCAGGGAAAGACCACCAGCTGGCTACCCCCGTGGGAGGTGAGTGCATCTCCAGAACTGCCCTGAGACAAGGGCCTATCCTCAGGGCCCGACTTACTTCTGAAACCACCCCCCCCACCCCACAACCCTACCCATGACAATGTCAGTTTGTATCTGGAGGCTGAAAGCCTGGAATCAAGTTGTTGGCAGGGTTGGTTCCCTCTGGAGAGTCTGTGGGACAATATGTTCCACGGCTTTTTCATGGCTTCTGGTGGCTGCCAGCAATCCTTGGTGTGTAGATGCATCATTCCAATATCTTCCAGCATTATCACATGGCCTTTCTCCCTGTGTCTCCTCTGTGTCTCTGTGTCTACACACGGCCTTCTAATGGCCATCTAATGGCCATCTTATAAAAACGTCAGTCATTGGAGGGCCCACCACACTCCAGAATGACCTATCTTAACTAATTATATCTGCAAAGACACTATTTCCAAATAATTTCCCATCGCAAGGTTCTGGGTACAATTGAATACTGAGAGACATCATTCAACCCAAAGTACAATAGAATGTGGCATAAGTAGTGGTATATTGCTGCCAAAATCAGGTCATAAAAGACTGTCTTCCGTACCAACTCTCTCTTGGATCACCTGCTCTGGGAGAGCCAGTTACCACATTGTGAAGACACTCGAGCAGCCCTGGGGACAGGTGCATGTGGTAAGGATCTGAGCCTTCTGCCCACAGCCATATGAGTGAGCTTGTAAGTGGATCCTCCAGCCCCAGTTCAGTCTTAGCCAACAGCTTGAATGCAACCTCACAGGAGACCCTGAATCAGAGCCACCCATCTAAGCTGCTTCTGGTTTCTTCACTCTCAGAAACTGTGTGATAATAAGGGTTTATGATTCTAAGTTAAGTTTTGGGATAATTTGTTATACAGCCATAGCTGACTATACAGATTAGAAGAAGAAGGGGGAGTGCTCCAGGCACAAGGAAGAGCTTGAGCAAAGGACTTGCGATGCAGAGGGTTGAGGTGGCGAGTAGGTGGGGAGGCTGAGAAAGGCCAGTGGGAATATGTCATGGCCGGGCCAGAGCAGTTGGTCACGGCCTCCTGACCAAGTCTGGCACCCAGTAAGTCCTCCACAAACAAAGCTGCTGGGATAACATTTCTCAGAGTAACCACAGATGGTGCCTCTCCCCTAGCTTCCTGCACACTGTAGGGGAAATGTCTGCTCTGACCACAGAATGGGGGGCATCCCATTCGCCCTCCCCCAGCTGCCTTTTGTTTATGTTGTGTTTTGTTTTTTCTGGGTTCCTCATTTACAGTCACCAGATGTTCTGCTTTTAAATGCTCTGGCTGGTGTGCATGGAGTGCTGGGGAGAGACGCCGCCCAGCATTGCAGAAAGTTACAAATGAGTCCATTAAGGAGGTGGATTTGCTAAAAGGCTGTCTTCGTTCCACCTGGTCCAAAGCAGCGCTCACATGATCGATGATTGTGGAGCCTTCGGACACATCTGAAACCTCGGCACATTCTTAATGCCTCAAAAGTTTCCAATTAAAGTCAAATGGCTCTTGGCAAAGTCCAAGGCATTTTTACTAACTAAAATAAATACCTGAGCAGGCTCCACAGTTTATGACTTCTTCACGCGCTTGAGGATAAACAGCTAGAGGCCGGGGTTAGAGGCAGGTTAGTGACGAGGGGCTGGTCAGCCCATGGAAATCTCCCAGAGCACGATGTCCCCACCTGGCTGTGACAGGGACTGGGACTCACATCTCTGCCAGGCTAGGTGGGTGCTGTTGTCTGTCCCCACAAGAGAACCAAGGCTAAGAGGCAGGTGATGACAGTGGCTATGCTGGAGTGATGCAGCTGGGCTGGAGTAGGAGTCAGCAGTCAGCCTTCACTCAGGCTCCCTTCTAGCCACCTCAGCTGCTCTCTACACCAGCTTCACAGGGCCATCCTGCTGAACAGGTAGGAGAAGTCTCTAGAAGGTGCTGGCACAGTGAGCCTATGGGCATATCATCCATGTCATAGCCCCTTTGCTGCTTCCCAGTGCAGGTGGCCCCTTCACGTGAGGGGAACCTGCCAGCCAGTCCACCTCCTCTGCTTTGCTTTCTTCTTACCCCTCTCCTTCAAAAAACTTTGCTACCTGGCACCCCATCATTCCTGGGGCACATACAGGTTGATTTCAGTAGCTGCTGGAGTCTTGGAGCATTGCTGTGAGGCTCGGTTAAATCGAGCTTTCTGCTCTGAGGAGAAGCAGCTCCAGAGGGCACAGTGTTCCATTCTAAAAATAATAGTAACATTGGGCTTGGAGCATTTACCTGGGAAGGCTCCCCTGGACACCCCCACCAGGAGAGAGTGCTCCCCATCTCCCTGCCCAGGGGTTTGCCTCCTCCATCTCCTAAGGCTCCATCCACTGACACAACGAAAGCCACCCCTCAAGGGACCATGCCCCAACCCAAGGGGCCAGAAGGGTTAATGCAGAGTCCAGGGGCATCCAAGAAGTCTCCACCAGGGGGCAGGCCTGGAAAAGGCACCCCCAGCCTGGGGGTCTCATGTGGCACTAGCAAGCTGAGGGCAACAAAAGCCTCTCCTCCTGTGACATTCCTAGTGCAGCTGGTGCTCAAAGCCCAGCTACAATGATAGTCCAGACCACATGCAGTCACAGCCCAAGTGACCCCAGGGAGAAGTGGCCAGCTCCAGAGGATTGAGGTGCCAGAAGCTTTAGGAGAAGTGGCAGCTGCCCACCTCTGTCAAGGGCCTCTCCTCCTTATCCTTCCTGGACACTCTAGGCCTAGGCGGAGTACAGACTCTTTGCCCTACAGGGCACCTACAACAACCCTCTTTGCACAGAGTGCCCAGAGCATTTGGTTGACACCTTGCCAGACCCACGGGATCCTCTGAGGACTACGATCTGCTCCCACCCGCTGCCTGTCATAGGTGTGGCCCTGAGGTTGCCAGCCTCCTGCCTTCTGGCTGCCCTTCTCTCTCCAGCCTCCAGATCCCATTGCAGCCTCCTGCCCCAGGGATGGGATTGGCTTCCTTTCTTATGTCCTCCTTCTGGGCCTCTTCACTTGATTCACACAGATGTGATTTCTTGTTTTAAAGATATTTCTGGAGCAGGCCCTGTGTGAATGCTAAGGCCAGTGAGGTCCAGTTAAACTGTGGGGTCGAGCCCCACTTTCAGTACCTGTGCCCATGCCCGGAGGACCACGGGCCGTGCCTTCTGGTTCAGCATGACCCTCAGGTTAATGGGATTACCCCATGCACAGAGGGGCATCTGAGGACATGGAGAGAAAAAGGCTCCCCACAGACACACCCAGATAGTGACAACTGTGGCTCCTTGTTGCTAAGCAAGGACCATGGGGAATCTGGTGAACTGAGCCCCTATTCTGTGTTGGTCACCATCTGAGGTGCTCGCTAAAATCTGTGGGCAACAAAGTTACTGCCTCTTCCAGGGCACAAAAAGAGAACTCCTGCTCCAGCCAGACATACAGACCCCGCCCCCACGCCCCTCCCCACTCCCACCCCGCCCTCACCATCCCCAGCCCCACATGAGGCAGCTGAGGACCAGGAGTCCCAAGGCTTCTGAACTCTTTGCCTGGGTTCTGGCCCTGTCTCCCCTGAACATCAGCTTCCTTATCTACAGCACAGGGTTGCAGGGACAGCCAAGCTTCTCACACAGTAGACACTGGAAGCCCAGGCTCAGAGAAATGGCCATACTGGGGGAGCCCACAGGATCGAAAAGAATGAAGTAGTGATCCCAAGGAAAGGTGGTGGCCGTGGATTTTACTGAAAGAACTAATTTGAAAAATATAGTTTTGTTTCCTTACCTTAGAGCCCTTGACTGGATCAGCCAACAGGGCCATTTCAGAGGGGTTCCATCTAGAATACCAGCTGCTTCAGAGGGTAAGGATCTCACCTTGTTCACCTTCAAAAAGCATTTCTCCAATTTTTCACTCTTCCCTTTTTTTAGTTTTGATTTGTATTGAATTATAAATTGCTTTGTTATCTTTTTTTCCTATTTATTTTGTGACATTTATAAACAACATTCTGATGATTCTGAAAAGTATAAGAACTCAAACAGAGTCTGATGGTGCCAGGGTCAGTGAGGCTGAAGATAGCATGGACCCCCATCCGGTCAGCGGCATGTGGAGCTGTCCAGCAGTTAGAAAATCAGTTTGCCATTAGCTGGCGGAGCTGACAGATGCCCACTCTGAGCTCCTGTCAATCTGCTCCTGGGAAAGTGCCTGAACATGGGCAGGATACAGGCACAGGAGTTTCCCCAGGAAAATTCTCATAGCAGCAAAGTTGTCCCTTGGCAAGATGCATACAGTGCACATTCATACAGTGAAAACAAAGCAGCATAGAGGAAGAATTAACTACAACTGCATACTCAGCCAAGTCACAAAAGAATATAAATCATGGTTGCATTTACGTAGTCTGACTTGTGTGAGGTGACTCACTATGTCATTTAGGGATAGTACACACAGGTGGTACAATTGTGTCTAAATGAGCAAGAGAAGGGTCACATAGAATTCAAGGCAGTGGTCATGTCTAGTTGGAAGGATGGGAGGTAAGACCAGAAGGCTCCAGGGGAAATACAGTGCTCATTCCTTGGTTTGCCTTACATCTCGCTTACAGGTTATAAATAATCACTTCTATGAACTCAATGTTATTAAAAAGGAGATTTTGAAGCTACATCCGAAAAGTTCTCCACACTCAGGGATTCCAGTGCCCCCTTCTCCAGCCCTGAGCCTCATGAGCCCCAGGCATCCTTTTCTAGCCCCCTCCAGGTCTCTCTCCTTCCCATAGGCCCCTGGGCTCTTCTCCCTCCACCAGCTGAGTCCTCTCCAGCCCCACCCTCACAAGACTCTATGATGTCATCCTCCAGATCCAGCCACAGAATGAACAAAGGATTTGTGATACAATTTTCTGGTGTCAACCCTATCCCATCAGTTCACTCTGGAGGTTCCAATTTCCACCTCTGGCCCTGCACCTTTCACTCTAGCGTGAATCTAGAACCTTCCCAGCACACCAGAATGCATTTGTTAAGAAAACTCCTGGAAGCTGGAGGTTAACAATGTAGGCAAGCTGCTCTAGATTCCAGATCCTCCATGGCATCCTCAGGCGTCTTGCCAGGGACCCAGCCTCTGTCCCAGAGCACGGACAGCTTCTCTTCCTGGGGTTCAGGACTCTTCTTCCTGCAGAGTAGCTCTGCCGTTGGGACACTCTGGGGGTCTCCCCACCAGCACTGGGCTGGTAAGCTGTGGATCTCCAGGAACAGACTCTATCCCCACATGATGGCCATCTTCACTTCTTGAATTGGGCCATCTCTCATCACTGTGTCCCCCACAAAAAGTTATGTCAAAGTTCTGACTCCCAGGACCTCACAATATGGACTTATTTAGAAACAGAATCATTACAGAGCACTTAGTTAAGATGGGGTCATACTGGAGTAGGGTGGCCCTAACCTAACATGATAGGTGTCCCTATAAGAAGAGGAAACACGACTATGAGTACATTGGGGAGAGGCCAAATGTCATGGATACAGAGATTGGAATATTGCGGCTGTTAGCCAAAGAAAACCAGGATTCCTGGTGACCATCAAAACTGGGAGAGTCAAGGAAAAATACTTCCCTTGTTTCCAGAGGGGGCACAGCCTACTGATTTTGGACTTCTGGTTACCAGAACTGAGAGAGAATAAGTGTCCGATGTCTCTGGTACTTGGGTACTGCAGCCACAGGAAATGACACAAGGTATCATCATAGGATAAAGGTAAAACCATCTGAAACCAGAGGAAGTTGCAGTTAAGCTTCTGATGACCACCCCTTTTAGCAGTTTCTATGCACACAGTTGGGCACTGACGTAAAGCTCATTAGGCTGTTCGGAAATCTGCTTTGACATTTGAAGACAGATTGTGCACATTTATACAGGGACTTGCAGCATCACTTGAAATGACTGCAGCATCCCAGGCATGGATAACACAGACTTTAACAAAGCCCTGCTGGTGGATGTTAGGGTTGCTTTCTCTTCTCCCCACTCTCTCCCTCTTTCCCTCTCTCTCTGTCCTCCCACTCACATCTCTCTGTGTGTGTCTGTCTCTCTGTATCTTTCTTTTGTCTCTGTCTCTCTTTCCCTTCCTCTCTCTGTCTCTCTCCCCTTCCTCCCCCCACCCACATTCACTCTTGCTCTCAACCTCCCTAAATCTGAAGGAAATGAGAAAACACAGACCTTTCTGATCACAAATGTTTTTAAATGCCTGTGTATTAATGACTGGTGAGTATGTATGTTGGCGCGCAGAGGGCAATCTTTCTTGTCTTAAATGAGAAAAAGTCATAGGAAAAATGGGCTTTGTGTTGTCAAACATTAGCCTGAGCAGACACCCTCTGAGAGCCGAACCCCAGAGGCTTCCTGAGACCAACTGCATTTTTCCTGAAGGAGTGTGTTTAACGTCAGCACCCTGAGGAGCTTGGCTGAGAAGAGAGCCAAATATTTACACAGCTAACCCCAAAGCCCATGGAAATGACCTCATGAACATTGTTTTTAGTTCATAAGATGTGGTGATGAATAGGAGCCACTGCTGTGTCTGACACTCTCATTTCTGGACAGTGGAAGCTGGGGCATTGGGTTCCTGAGCAGTAATGACACAGGTGAGGGGAAAGGCTCTTGTTTCAGGTGGGCTGGTGTCAGTCCTGGCTCCAGCTTCCTCACTGTGTGGCCTTACATAAGTCACTGCAGCTCCCTGAGCCTCAGTTTTTTCTATGAGATGTAGAAGGGAATGATACCAACTCCCACGTGTATGGTGAGGATGAAATGTAATGGTGAGTACAGACCTCTCTGCATGCACGTCTGTCAGTTGACAGTGGGGCTGGGGGCTGGGAGTCTCATCATCCTGGGCTGCTGTTGGGTCTCTGCAAAGAACCACATACCTGCCAAGGGTTAAATGAGATAGTGGAGGAACTTGCAGGCAAATACCCAAGTCATCAGAAGGTATTACAGATGTTCCCTTTCACTCCCAAATTTGGAAAACCCTGAATCACGAGTAGATAATAGGTGACTATCCTCTGGTTCACCACCCAGCCCCTACCCTTATCCCCTTGGACCTTGACAGCTTGCATATAACTGCCAGCACCTGCAAGTCCACCTGAGGTCTTCTGCTCCTAGGGTCTTGCTTTGTCTGTGTGAGGCAGGTCAGAAGTACTTGAGGACTACTGCCCCTCAGGACCAGCCCTTGACTAATGAATGATGGAAACTAGGGCATCAATACCTCACTTCCTTTGTTCCTTGGGTTGGCTGCAGCTGAGGAGCATGTTCTACATTGGCTCCTAGAATTTTCCAGTTGGAGTAAACTCCAGTTGCTAACAGCAGTAACTTTCTTGACAACTCACCCTCTGTTTATCTGCCTTCCTTCCTTGCCTCATGTCCCTCTCCCCTGTTTGTGCTGCCTAGGATCACCTCTCAAATAAGCTACTTGCGCCATAATCCTTTTCTATGGCTGTGCTTCTGAAACAGTCCAAGGGACACACTTTGTTCATCTCTGACTCTACCAAACTGTGATTTCCCATGGCTCGTACCAGCTATCTTCCCGTTCTCAGCAAATTGCACCTCATCCTTCCAGCTGCTCAAACTCAAATTCTTGGCAACATCTTCAGTGCTTTTCTTTCTTGACTTGCCACATCTAATATATCACCAATACCTCTTAGCTCTAACTTCAAAACATATCTTTTGCATATCATAATTTTATTTCTGAAAAATGATTGTAAAGGGAAAATCCTAAGAGGAAAAGAAACATTACATACAGAACATAGCTAAGAAAAATAGCAAACTTTTTGTCAGAATCTATGCAAGCCAGAAAATAAAGGAGAAATATCTTAAAGGACAGAAAGAAAAATTGTTAACCTAGAATTCTATACCCAGAAAAAATATTGTTGAAAATGAAGGCAAAGACAACATCAAATGTTGGCAAGGATGTGAAGCAATAGAAACTCTCATTCATTGCTGGTGGGAATGTAAAAAATTACAGCCACTTTGGAAGTTAGTTTGTCAGTTTTTTACAAAATTAAACATACTCTTACCAGCAATCACTCCTCTAGGTACTTATGCAAATGACTTAAAAACTTATGTTTACACTAAATCCTGCACACCAATGTTTATAGCTTTATTCATAACTGTCCCAAACTGGAAGCCACCAAGAAGTCTTTTAATAGGTGAATGGATAAACTGCGGTATATCCACAAAATTAAATTTTAATCAGCTCTAAGAAATAAAAAAAAAATGATCGACTGATCCAAAAAAGACATGGAGGAAACGTCACTGCAAAATACTAAGTGAAATAAGCCAATCTGAAAATATAACTTACTGTATGAGTCTAAATAAATGACATCTGGAAAAGATGAAACTATGGAGACAGTAAAATGATTGGTGGTCACAAGGAAACACGGCTGTCTTAAAAACTGAAGACTGAGGTAGATAAACAGAATCATAGCTTATCATGAGCTGGAGCCACTGCTAGAGTCAGCAGCTGGTAAGAACACTGAGATGAGTGACTAATCGCTAGTGAATGAGCATGCACTAGCTTGAGAGACAAAAGCTCCTAAAGGGCCGGAGGTAGGGGGAGCCCCACTTTCATGAATTCTGTCTCCAGAAGCCCTACCAGGTTCTTAAGGTGAAGATTAGAGAAAAATACCCTCATACTTTCAGCAGGGGAAGAGTAAATGTAACCCAGACATTCTAATTCCCCCTATAAAGGCTTTCCCTTCAAGAAACTATTTTACAGAACCTAGCCAACTTTAGTTTTTCCAGAACTTCACAGACTTGAGGAAATGAAAATACTCAAGTCCAGCCTATTTTAGCCTTCCAGTCTCACCTAAAGAGATGAAGCTGAGGAACCCTGGTGAAGGTTACAGCCTGGAGCTGTGAGCGCAATAGACAACTGATACCTATCAAAAAACTATAGAATACCTTCCCTCCCCCAACACTTATTACTAATCAATAAGGTTCCTATATAGTAACAGGAAATTATAGCTGAAAGAACTGCAAGACTCAAACTCATCTAAGAAGTCAGTCTCTAGGGAAACCCAAAAACAATGGGGGAGACAAGAACAAAGGCACGTGGGAATTTGAACCTCTGACACTTACGACTGGAACAAACAGTAAACACAGCTCAATTTTTTTACAGATAAACATAAAATCTCACACTAAAGAATTATTTATCTCAGTTCCTTTCACCTGAAACATAATGTTCAGTTTTCAATAAAAAGTTACAATGCATACTAAAAGACAAAAACAAAACAAAACAAAATAAAAAACATACACAGAGTATGAAAAGAAAGCAAGCATCATAACCAGACTCAGATATGATAACGGTTTTGGAATTACTAGATCAGGAATTTAAAATAAATATGATTAATTGGTTAGGCCTTTAATGGAAAAAATGTATAACATGCAAGAACAGATGGGGAATGTAAGCAGAGACATAAAAAAAAAACTCTAAAAAAATCAAAAAGAATTCCAGAAATCAAAAACACTGTAACAAAAATAAATAATGCTTTTTATGGGCTTTAGTAGACTGGATGTGGCTGAGGGAAAAAATCACTGAGTGTGAAGATATGCAAATAAAAGTATCCCAAACTGAAAATCGAAGAGGAAAAAAGATTGAAAGAAATGGAACAGAATATCCAAGAACTGTAAAACAATTACAAAAACTATAACATATGCATAATAAGAATACCAGAAGGGGAAGAAAGAAAAAGGAGCAGAAGAAATATTTGAAGTAATAATTAGCTGAGTATATTCCAAAATTAACGGCTACACCATACCACAGATCCAAAAAGCTAAAGAATACCAAGCAGGATAAATACTATAAAATCTACAGCTAGGTATATTACATTCAAATTGCAGAAAATCAAAGAAAAGAAAAAATACTGAAGAAAGCCATGGAGAGGTGGAGGGACACACATTATATATAGAAGAGCAAGGATGAGAAGTACACTGGGCTTCTCTTCAAAAGCCATGCAAGTAAGAAGAGAGTGAGGCAAAATATATAAAGTATTGGGGAAAAACACCAAACTAAAATTCTCTATCTAGTAAAATTATTATTCAAAAGTAAGAACAATAAAGACTTTCTCAGTCAACCAAAAATTGGGGGAATTTGTTGTGGTAGTTTTGCTTTCCAAGAAATGTTTTAAAAGTTCTTCAGGGAAAATAAAACTAATATAGTTCATAAACCTGGAACTACATGAAGAAAGGAAGAGTGTTAGAGAAGGGATAAATAAAGGTAAAATAAAATATTTAATCCTTATTCTTAATTGATTTAACACATGATAATTTGTTTAAAATAATAATAGCAACAATTAGGTGAGTATACTCTATGGGTAAGTGAAATAAATGACAGCAATTTTATAAGGGATGGGAAGGAGAAATGGGGAATACTCTCTTATAAGGTACTCATGAAGCAGTATAGTGTTATGTGAAGGTGAACTTAATTTAGTAGTAAATGTACATTGCAAACACTAGAGAAATCACTAAATTTTTTTCAAAAGACATGAGTAATATACTAAGAAAGGAAATAAAATGAAACCATATAAAATGTTCAGTTATAACCAGAGAAGACAAAAAGAGAGTAGAAGACAAAACAAAATGAAACAAAACAATAACAATGAATAAAAAACAGTTACAAAACATGGTAAATGTTAAACTCAACCATATAAATAATCATTTTAAAGTGAGTAATCTAGATACAACAATTAAAAAATAGAAACTGTCAGAGTGGGTAATAAAGAAGACACAACTTATGTGTGCTACAAGAAACCCAGTTGAAATATAAAGATACAGATACCAAAAAAAGTAAAGGGAAAGAGAAAGATGTACCATGCTAGTACTATTTTTAAAAAGCTGGAATGTCTATATGATTTAAAAGAAAACAGATTTCAGAATAAAGAAATCATCAGGGATAAAAAGAGACACAACATATGATAAAGGGTCAATTCTTCAGGAACACATAACAGTCCTTAATGTGTTTGCACTTTAAAATTAAGCATTGAAATGTGAGGCAAAACAGGTGGAACTGTCTATTGCAAGGAGAAATAGACAATTCCATTAGCATATTTGGAGAATTCAACACATTTACTCTTTTATTAGTAATTCACAGCTTCAGGGGGCAGAAAATTAATAAGGATATAGTTGAATGAAAAAGCACCATCAATCAACTGGATATAATTGGCATCTGTTGACTACTTCATCCAACAATAGCAGAATACACGTTATTTTCAAACTCACATGAAACATTAATAAAAATAGAACATATTCTGGGCCATAAAACACACTTCCACATGTTTAAAAGAGTAGGAATCATACAAAGTATGTGCCCAGAGCACAATGGAATTAATTGTAAATCAATAACAGAAACAAAGCTGAACAATTTACAGGTATTTAGAGAGTAAATGAAACACTTTTAAATAATACGTGGTCAAAGAAGAAATCTCAAGAGAAATTTTAAGATATTTTGGACTAAAAAAATGAAAACATGCTTAAAGGAAAAAATAGCATTAAATGTATATATTAGAAAAGAAAAAAGATCTAAAATCAATAATCTAAATTTTTACTTTAAAAAAACTAGAAAAGGAAGAACAAATTAAATCCAAGTTTTTCAGAAGAAAAGAATAGTAAATATTGGTGCAGAAATCAATGAAATTGAAAAAAAGGGAAACAATAGAGAAAAGACAACAAAACCAAAAACAATTTTTTTTAAATAGTAATGAAATAGCTAAATTTCTAGCCAGGCAAATGAAGAAAAGAGAAAAGACACAAATTACTAATATCAAAAATGAAAGAGGGGCCATCACTACAATCCCATAAAAGGCACAAAGTGGGTCTTTTTAAGCATCATATACTACTTGTTTTTTTTTTAAATTTATTTTGGTGACATTGATTAACAAAATCCAATAAATTTCAAATGTACAATTCAACAGTAAGTTATATATTGCATTGCGTATTCACTGCCCATATTTAGATTTCTTTCAGTCACCACGTATTTGACCCCTTTTACCCCATCTACCTCCCCACCCCCACCCTCTGGTAACCACTAGTCTATTGTCCTTGTTCATGATGTACTTCTTGTTTTATAATCCATTCAGGCTCTCTATGCACTTTGACTGGAAAAGTTAAATTTATATTTAAAGTATTCATTTATAGGTGAGGACTTGCTAATTCTGTCTGTCTTGTAGTTCCTTTGTTTCTTTCTCTTTTGCTATCTTTCTTTGTGAGTTGATAATTTTTCTTCTTGTATGCTTTTCAAATATTTATCTTTCTCTTTTGTACGTCTGCTTAGGTTTTTCATTTGTGGTTTCCATGAGGCTTACACAAAACATCTTCCAGATATAACAGTCTATTTTATACTGATAACAACTTAACTTTAATTGCATACAAAAACTCTACCCTTTTACCTACCCAATTATTTATATTTTTGATGTGATAATTTACCTCTTTTTAGAATGTGGGTTCATCTATGGCCATCCTACTTTGAACAAGCCCGATCCCATCTGATCTCAGAAGCTAAGTAGGGTTGGGCCTGGTTAGTACTTGAATGGGAAACTACCTAGGAAGATCAGGTGCTGAAAGGAATAACAAAAATGTGGATTCATTAACAAATTACTGTAGTTATAGTTATTTTAATATTTTTGCTCTTTAAACCTTTATACTAGAGTTAAGTGATTGATATTCTATCACATTACGGTATTAGAATATTCTGAATTTGACTATCTCCTTACTTATTCAGTGTTTTATATTCTCATATGTCTTCCTGTTACTAATTATCATTCTTTTATCTTAGCTTAAAGACTTTCAGTATTTCTTGTAAGGCAGGTTTAGTGGTGATGAACTCCCTTAATTTTTGTTTGTTTGAAAAAGTCTTTATTTGTCTTTCATTCCTGAAAGACAACTTTGCTCAGTATTCTTGGCCGGCAGGTTTCTCCCCTACCCCCCATCACTTTGAATATATCATTTCTCTTTCTTGGCCTACAAGATTTCTGTTGAGAAATTTGCTGGCAACCTATGAGTATTTTCTTATATGTGAGAAATATTTTTTCACTTGCAGCTTTTAAAAATCATGAACCTGGATATCTAAATCTTTCCCAGGTGTGGGAAATTTTCAGTCATTATTTCTTTAAATAATCTTCCTGCTCCTTTCTCCAGTATTCTCCTGGAACTCCAATAATGCACAAATATTTCTTTAATGAAATCCCATAATTCATGTAAATTTTTTCCCTTTCTTGTTCATTTTTTTTTTGCTCCTCTAATTCATTGATTTCAAAAGACTTGTCTTCTAGTTTACTAAATATTTCTTATTCTTGGTTGAGTCTGTTGTTGAAGCTCTCTTTTGAATTTTTCTGTTGAGTCATTGTAGTCTTTAACTCTAGGATTTCTTCTTGTTTATTTTAATGGTTTTTCTTTCTCTATTGATTTCATTTTTTTCTCATACATTTTTTCTATTTTTTTTTTAGTTTTCTTGTTGTTCCTAGATTTCTTTAAGAAGATTATTCTGAATTATTTGTTAGACAATTTATAGATCTCTATTTCTTTATGTTCAGTCATTAGTTTTCTTTAGTGGCATCTTTTTTCTTGATTATTTATTATCCTTGTGACCTAGAATTTGTGTCTGAAAATTTGAGGGTGTAAGAACTTCTTTTAGTTTGTACACATTGGTACAGAAAGGCAAAGTTCTTCACCAGTAAGTCTGTTCAGAGATTCTGGGTGGGCCACATGGTGATGCCCATGGGTGACTTGTTGATGGAGTTCTTACACAACCTGATGCTTTTAGGGGTGACCTAAAAGCCTGCAACATTGGTAGTCAGCCTGATGTTGGGCCCCACTGAGCCCCAGGGTTCACAGGTACCCTTCTGGAGCCTAGGATCATGAGCATTGATTGGTAGCCTGGGACCATAGGAGCTCCTCAGGGCCAAGAAAGTGAGCCGGTGCACCCCTCCCTCCACACACTACTGTTTAAAAACAAAATTTAACTGAGTAAATTTGAAGACCTAATTGGCTTTATTATGAAGCAGGCAGCATCTCATCTATCAAGCAGAGAAATAGTCTGAGGGGTTATATAAGATGGAAAGCATGCATACAAAGAAAGGTGGGACAGAAAGTCATCAGCAAGAGAAAAATAAAAGTTTATTGGAGGAAAGTAAGAGTTCAGATGACGATGGCTTTTCATTTGCTGGGCTACAGTGTTTCAATTAGCTGGGCTGGTAGCTGGGTAAGAGGAAAATCTTTCTCCTGCCTGGGTAGTAAAGTAGTAGCACTTCTTGTTTGGGAGTGCTAGGTGTATTTTTTCCTGTTGGGGTCTGCAACTGATGTCTTCCTGTTTGGGGTAATTCACATAGAGTGGTGGGGTCTGAAAGCTCCCTCCACAGGCCTTCCTAACTCCAATTTTAGTTGAGGATTGCTTTATTAATGTTCACACTTCCCTTCAGCCACACTGGCCAAGCTTGCTCTAGCTTCAGGACCTCTTGACATGCCATCTTCCTGCCACTGTTTTGCCCCTCATGGCATAACTCAGCCCAGCTAGTGCCAGTTCTAAACATTTTAGTGTTTTTCAAACTTTACTCATTTTTTTTATCCAGCCTGGCAATCTTTATCTTTTAATTAGGATATTTAGTCTATTTATAATTGTTATAATTAGCGATATATTTGAGTTTAAATCTATCATTTACTATTTTTTAATTTGTCTCACCTGTTTCAGTTTTTTCTGCTTCCTTGCTTTATTTTGGATTTCAGCTTTCCATTCTTTCACTCTATTAGCTTCTTAGTTATACAATAGCTTCGTTGACTATTCTTTTCATAGTAACCATGGATAAAAAAAATCAACAATATGTTGCTTACAAGAAATAACCCCTTGATTAAAAGGTTAAAAAGTAAAAGGATATAAAAATATATCTTTCAAACTATTCAAAAATAATCCAATACCAAGCCAAAAAAAAAACATTAATAGATATAATTTAAAATCATGGGGGCTATCTCATAATATGATTTAATTTTACTGTTTTAAATTTGTAATCACCTTATAATAGAATTGAAAATATATAAAAACAAAATTGACAAATTGAAAAGAAAAAGAGATAAGTCACAATCATAGTAGAAGTTTTTGACACATTGGTAATTGATAGAACAAGCATAAACATATCTGTAAGTATATAAAAGAAGGGGAAATATGAGTAAAATACAGTAACCTCTCTTTATCTGTGTGGGATATGTTCTAAGACCCTCAGTGGATGCCCGAAACCACTGATAGTACCAAACCCTTTATATACTAAGCTTTTACCTATACATGCATACCTATAATAAAGTTCAATTTCTGAATTAGGCACAGTCTGAGATTAACACCAATAATTAATAATAAAATAGAACAATTAAAACAATATACTATAAGAAGAGGTATGTGAATGCAGGCTTTCTATCTCAAAATATTTTGTTGTACTGTACTTACCTTTCCTCTTCTTGTGATGATGTACGATAACACAGTGCCGACTTGATGAGATAAAGTGAGGTACTCAAAATGGTATATAATTTAAAATATATGAAGTGTTTATTTCTGTAATTCCTCATTTAATATTTTCAGGCTGCAGTTGACCATGAGTAACTGAAACCACAGAAAGTAAAACTGCAAATAAAGGGAATTCCTATAGTATTACTTGCAAGAGCAATGAGAATAGTCTATCTTTATTTCAGTGAATCACTTGACAACACTTTTCGTGATAACCTGATGATAAGAAAAATATATTACATAGTTGAATTAAACAACTCAAGGAGTTTGTTGTATTCTCTAGTGCCAAATATTATGTTCTTGGTTCAGTTCCTATTCTATTTAAGTCATATCTAACTAATACCAGTGATAACTGAATCAGAGTCAAAATTCTTTTAATGTTTTGGAACAATGGTTAAATGGTTTGAAACTGTGAGATGAAAACTTAATTAGTATAAAGGCAAAGTCTTCATATTGCATTTTTAGTGTCAAAAATTTTAGCATTTAAAAAAATCGAGAAATAACATACATGTAGAAGAAAGTGCCCAATTTAATGGCTTTTTCTTTAAGTGTATGTTCACATCATGGACTGTTGCCGGCACCTTGAGAAGGCTCCTTATTGTCTCTTTCCAGTCAGCACCCTCTCCCACAGACATAGCCAATATTTTGCCTTCTATTATCATTGATAACTATTGCTTGTTATTGAACATTATATTATATAAATGGAATCATATGTATATGCATTTTTATGTACATATATACATTTACCTTCATATCTGTCATCTCTTTGTACATTCACCTGTAATTTCTTTCCATCTATCATTTATCTATGTATGTATCTATCATCTGTCTATCATCTATCTCTATCTATTTATCATCTATCAGCTACCTATCTTTCTATTTACCATCTATTTATCTATCTATATCTATCATCTATCTGTCTGTCTATCTGAATGAAACTGGGTCATACTCTTAAGTGATGCCCCTCATTCAGCCTCCACTCAGCCCCAGAGCCACACCTGCTCTAGGATTCAGAAGAGGAGACCTCGTTCTTGACTTAGGACTCAAAACGGACCTGCTTCCACCCCGTTCTGCAGACTGTGTGAGCTTGGCCAGCCCTCCTGCTGGACACGAGTCTTCAGACAATTGCACTGCCGGTCCCAGGACAAAGCGAGCACCGATATCACATGGTAGGCACTCAGACTGAACAATCACCAGCAGATGGGTTGTTCCTGCAACACCCCCCTCCCATGTGCCTCAAACTCAAGTGCCCCTTCCCCACCCCTGCATGTCTCATTGGCCATGGGGAGGTAGTGGTTGTGTCTGAGTAATTTGGTCCCTTGTTTAAGGAAAGGAAGCAATAATCGCAGCCGTAATTGTCCAAATTACTGCTGCCCCTTCAAGCTTGACATCTGCCTGATGATGGCAGATGGAAACTTGACCTGAGCAGTGTGCAGTGTGGCTGAGGAGCCAGCTTCCCAGTACTGGCCCTGCCCGGTGGAAGGAGCGCCTAGCTTGGACTTCTCGGCTGGTCCAAGAGGGAGAGCCCTCCTCATCTTAAGGGGTTGGAGACTTGCCCCACAACCACATTGTCAGTCAACGAATGCTTACTGAGTGCCTACTGTGTGCAGGGATCCAGCTCACAGGCTGCAGAGGTAGCCCTTGTGGAAGGATCTGGAGGAACAGCTAGTGCAGCTGTGAGCCCAAGGGGGCACATACTCTCCTTCCTGCAAGTTGATGCTTCCTTGCCTGTTGAGTTTCCTTTCTAAGAATGGGATGCGGGGTGGTGAGAGATGGGGGCTAGGATCAAAGGACGCTGTGGGACGCTGTGTGGGCAGCTGGAGTGAGAGGGGGCCCAGAGTTGAGTGCTCTGTGGGGCCTGTGAGGAGGTCTTCCAGGCACAGGTGGACTGGAGGGTGAGCAAGGGCTGGCTGGTAGAGGGTCCAGCAGAGGGAGAGGAGTGGGGAGGCTGTGAAGGGCAGATGGATGAGGACGGTGAGGCTGGAGAGGACAGAGCAGAGAGAAGGGGTCTGATCATGAAAAGTAAGCCCAGTCAAGAGGTTTTGTTTTTGTCTGTTTTCAGCAGGATCTTGACACGATTCAGCAAGAATTGTAGAAAGCCTGTCTGGCCACTCTGTGCAGGGTGGTGAGCAGGAAGGCTAGGGCCTGAACTGAGGGTGGGGACCACAGGCAAGCACTTGAACTCCAAGGCTATTCCGCTCTTGCCACTCTCTCCACTTGAGCCTTTCAAATTTTCCATAATGTCAGTGGGATCTCTAGTCCTCCACTTGTTCAGCCAGACCACTGGCATTTTAAAGAAGCCAACCTGAGGCAAGGGTTCTATCTGGCCTTTATTTGGGGGCTGATTCCATGAAGCACCAGTGGAGTGGGGAAGTGCAACTGGGAGGGGATGGTGGCCACAAGGTGTGTGGTATCCCTGTCAATCACCATGGACAGCTATGCCTCTGTCCTTGGGACTCAGATGCCATTGTGGACTGTGCCTCCCTCACCCCCTCTTAGGTAAGGGTGACATTCCCTTGCCTGCCCTTCCTGCCTACACAGGCAGGGTACCCACAGGTCCAAGAACAGAGGCTGCTTTGAGGATGCCTGGGGGAGTTAATGCGGGGTATCTGTCATTTGGTATATTTTAAAATTTGAACCAGTATGGTGTCATTAAAATTTTAAAATAAACAAGACAGCCCTCTTCACCTCTTGCTTAGATTTCTCCCAAAGATCAGAAATACTTGTTGAACTGGCATCCAAGTGAGAGACAGCTGGTGTACCTGGCATTCAGGTCAGAGACACTTGGTGACCTGGCATCCAAGTGAGAGACACCTGATGACCTAGGGGACACAGGACATGCACACATCTGTGACATTGCCCCACCCCCTCAGAAGGCTCTGAGAGTAGGCAAGCTCAGAAGTGCCTAGTTTTGAGATTTCATGGATCTATAACCTTTAAAAAGTTAGAGAGAACCTGCCCATGGCCATGCACTGAGTCATCAAGCAAGAACCCTCTGCCATTTGTTGTTACACAAGTCTCAGCATTTAGGGCCATCCTTTTAAAGGACAAGATAAGGACAGGATAATGGCTTTGAGGCTTGCCAGGGGGAACCCGCACCCAAGGCTTAAGGGCAAAGCAAGAGCTGGTACCAGAGTCAGAGTGGGAATGCCTCCAGCCCACAGGTCCCTTGACATCCTGGGGAAGATCACCCTCCACACCCCAGCTCCATCCCATCAGGGGACCTCACTGCCCCCCAGCCCCCTCCTGTGTTTGGAAAAACTTAGACTCACTGAAAAGACAGAGCTGGGTTTCCTAGGGTCCTTTGGGGCAAGGAGAGAAGAAAGCAGGAAAGTCTAGGAGATTGGAAGGTGAGGATGGCCTGCCCAGCCCTGCTGGTGTCTGGAGCCCAGTGCCCCCACCAGGATGGTGAGGTGGGGAAAACCATGGGCTTCTCAGGGGTAAACAGAGGATCAGAGCCCACTGACACCCCCCACTGCACCAGAAGGGCTTGAGTGCCCCTGCAGCTGAGGGTCCCAATGCTGAGGCTGGACCAGAGGCTGGAGCTCAGCATCAGACTTGGATTGGTACCAAAAAAATAAAGAACAAACTGTTTCTTCCTCTCCTGAGTGGCTCATAACCAACCTCTCTCCGCCTGCTTTTCTAGAAAACTGAGCTCCACATGGACCCCTGACAGGCACTGGAAGGGCAGATCAGTGCTACTGATCAAATACCTTCACTTGTTGCCTTTACCAGAGGGCTTCATTAGTCATCTGTTTAGCAGGTACTTCATGTCTGCTGGTCAAGGGGCAGGCGCAGAGTGGCAAAGAATTCTATACCTGGAGACAGATAGGTACAGGTTCAAATCCAAAATCCTGTCCCTTTGCTATTTTGCGCAGATCTGTTCACTTCTTATGCCTCAGTTTATGTCCCCCAAAATAGGAATATTGACACTGTGTTGCAGGGCTGCTGTGAAGGCAAGATGGGTCTGCTGGCCTCACATGGACCTTGGGCTCTCCCAGTAGGACCTCCAGCAGCACCAAGCCCAGCGACCTCCCCTCTGTGGGTGCACTCACCACCCCCCGCCCCGCCCCTGTTGCCTATTGCATGTCACCTGGCCCTTATGTTAGGGGACTAGTGGGCTAGGATGCCTGGAGTTGCAGGGTCACAGGCTGATGGACTAGAGGCATTCCGAGACACCAGGATGGTGGGCAGGCTGAGCAGACTTGGGAGCCTGGGGTGCTTGCTGGAGAGAGGGCACTGGGTCTGTGAGTCAAAATGTTGTGCCTCCTGGTCCTAGACACACAGGTCGCCTGGGGCTTAGTGGGCGAGTCCCTGTTCTGAACACTTGGGTGGTCTGGGCCTTTGTGGGTGGGTCCTCTGCTGGCTCTGTTTCCCACCCCCATGGTATGCCTTCAGGTGGCCCAGAGCCTGGTGTTCTCCCATATGAGGTGGACGCTCTGTCCTGGCCACACTGCAGACCTGGGAGAGGCAAAGAAAATGGGAGATGGGAGGGAAAGGTCAGTGAGCACCTCCCAGGCACTGGCCCACTCCCACAGGTCCTCAAACTACGAGGGCTATAATCACAGGCATGGCCCCAGACCTCTGAACCTCTGTTTTGGGGCCTGTGGTGCTGCTTGGGAGGGTACCCTGAAGACAAACTGGGCATTCCCCAACTCGAGGCACTAGGAGACTCCATATGCCCTGCCTCTCACTGATCCAGCTGCCAGCCCTATCCCACTCACCACGTGCCCCCAGAGACTCATCTTGCAGCATAAGAGCAAGTCTCGAAGTCTGAGGTGGGCCTTCCTAACTCCTTCAGGCTGGCTGGATTGGAAGCAGCCCAGCTCCTGACCCCACTCTCCCTCTCAGTTCTGGAACCAGCCACTTCCGCAGGCCACTTGCTAAAAGCCCCAGGCTGTTCCTGCTGCACGGCAGCTGGGGCCTCAGGAAAAGCATAAAAACGTCTAGATGACACTCTTTCACCTTTATTATATACAGAGGCCCCTCATCTCCTGCCTTTCAAGAGGGCCCCTTCTCCAGGCCACTGTGGGGGTGGCCACTCAAGGCAGTTTATCTGCTGGAAGAATGTCTGTGAGAATAGGAATGGAGCCTCCTCCGCCATCCATCACCACCTCTCCTTGCTGTGCCGGGCTGTGTGGGGGCCTGCAGGACACCGGCCTGGGAGGTGATAGCAGAGGCCTGCCAGGGGTCCTGCCTGGCCAGCTGGGGGTTCATGCAGCCTGACACCAGGGACTCCCACCTGCCTGGACCAGGATTAGGTCAGGCCTGACTCCTGGGAGCAGGGGCATTAGAGGTGAACCAGCATGAGTGTGGGATCTGGGGCTTTGTCTGCTCAGCTGGGCTGAGGCAAAGCCAGGGAAGATGAGGTCCAGAGCAGAGGCAGGCTGGAAACCTATGGGGGACATTTAGAGGTGTGGCAGTGAGTGTACAGTGCTCCAAGTGCAAGGTTGAGCCCAGCTCCATGAGCCAGGACACACGTCAGGGTCCTACACACACTCACGGGTGAGAGTCCCTTTAGAGTCCCAGCCTGGCTCCCCAGGTCTGTTTTACACAAAAATGTGTCTTTTTTGTGGTTTTGATATAATCTGAATTTTCCAAGAATGCAATGCCCATGTGACACGAGGGACAACTACATCCCACTTTGTAATGCATTCTCAGGTGCTGCACACTTTCGCAGGAAACAGAGACCTGAGTGTGCCTGGTGCTAAGGGCCCGCCTAGCCCTGCCCAGCACTGCCCAGCTCTGCCTGGCGTGCCCACCACGGTTGCATCGTGCAGTTTCGTGTAACTGATTTCACAGCAGTAACAGCAGTGTTGACAGTCCGCAGTTGAATACCGTCTCTCCTGGGGTTCATACCTGCTGCACCGTGCAGGCATCTGGGTACGTGTGTGTGATATGGCCAGGCTGCCTGTGCTTGTGTAAGTTGAAACACAGGTTTAAAAACGTCAGGGGAGCATGGCAGAAGGAATGCAGTTAGCAGTAATATGACGGCGAGGTGGAGAGCCACGGGAGGAGGGAGCAATTGGGGCAGGGGGGCTGGATCTTTTTATGAACATTATAGACGTCTAACTAACCAATATATTGAAGCTAATTTAAATAAATAAATATGTATATTTTTAAAAACCATCAGGTTGATTCCTTTATGTTTCCTTTTGTTGCAGTTGAGGCATTATACGGAGGTTTGGAATGATGTGCTTGGAAGGTTGTATGGTTTTACTGATTTCACCCCAGTATGGTAACCGATGTCACAAAATACATCAGGAACTTGAGTGCTGGTTCTGGTCCTGCAGGTGGGGCTGGCTGAGGGTCCACAGCCCATTCCCTGTGGCTATGGTCCCTTGGGTGTTTCCTGGGCCTTGGAGGAGGATGGCCATGGTGGTGCCCAAACACCCAGCCTACACATCCTACGGTCGCCAGTCCAACTGTAGTGCCAGCCCCAACTAGCTGATCAGCAGGTCGCCTCATTCAGTTCTATCACCTGTACCAGAAGGTACGTGCGCAGTGCAAATGAAGCCCATGGGTACTTCAACAGGGGGAGAGAAAGTGAGAGCCAAAGCCACAGCAATGACAGGTCCCTTGGACGCCGACACAGGCTGAGCACTCATTCGTGTCCTCAACAACATTGAGGGGCACCTGTCCTTTGCTAGGCTCTGCTCCAGGAAGAAGGCACACATGCAAGCAAAACAAGCCCAAGCTCCACCCCCTTAGCTGATGTGCCCAGGAGGAAGGCCAAGGGGAACATCTAGGTAGAAAACAGCCATTTTAGAGGGAGGGAGGAGAGAGGGAGGGGGTGGAGACAGAGGGGGTGGGAAGAGAGTGGGGAGGCGGCTAGGGCCGGAGCTATGAAGAAAGTAACACAGGCCACATTCTGGGGGAGAAGAGTTCTAGCTCATTTGGCCCAGGAGTGTTTCTTGGGGTGTGATATGTGTCAGAGGTGTGTGACATGAACGAGATCCAGGATTCACACAGGACTTGGGGGGGGGGGCGGGGCGGTGCAGCTGTTCTCTTCATCTGGATGCTGGGTTAGGAGCTCTGCAGTGTCTCATGGGCACAAACGGCTGCCATCGCTCCAAACATCAAGTGCACACAGGACAACAGCCAAAGGCAAGGGTGTGGATCTGGGGTGGGGGGAGGCTGAGGGTGGTACCCAGGGCAAGTTGCTCTCATCTTCTCAGGGAAAATAAAGTCTCTCTCAGCTACCCCTTCCCTGGGAGTTTTCTCTATGTTTCTGGCCCGAACTGCCTGCCACTCTCCCACCCTGCTTCTCTGCAAAGTGAAGTGAGGGTCTGGCTCTCTCACCCTCTCAGTGATAGTGTAGGGAGATAAGTGGGGGCTAGCTGTGGGGGTCATCTAGCCGGTCGCATAGCAGGACTTCTCCGAACCTGTGGTGCTCCTCTCTCTCTACTCCCCACTCCATGACCGACTCTCCCTCTCTCTCTCTCTCTTACTGGACTCTAGGTACCAGCTTTTTTACTGTTTCTTGAATCCCTACTCCACTCAGGCTGGTCTTGCCCCAGGGCCTTTGCACGTACTGTTCCCTGGAGGACTCTCCCTTACATGTCTGTCCACTTAACTCTGTCCTTCACCTCCTCAGATCTTTGTTCAAAGCCACTTTCTCAGCAACCTCTCTTCTCCTTGATCCCAAAGTTCCCCCAGGGTACTCCTGCATCACAGGCCACTGGCCTGCTCCTGACATGCTGCCTGGCGCGTGGTAGGTGCTCAGAATTCATTCATTCCCTTATCCATTCATTCAGGAAACACTGATTAGCGCTGACAGGGGAGGTGGAGGTCATTAAAATCCCTCAAGAGCCCTCCGTCTGGTGCGGAAGACAGCCTTGTAAACAGACCATCAGAGTCCTGTGGTAAGTGCTGGGGTGGGGGTTGGGAGTAGCAAAGAGTCTGATACGTGAAGCCCAGTGAGCTGAACTGGACTCTACACACAAGCTGGCTCGGAGGCATGAGGGGATGTGGCATCAGGGCCCTGCTGATCCTCCATGCATGGTGAAAGTGTGGTGGGTGCATCCTCACTTCTGTTTCTCCTTGTTTGCAAAGACTCCAAGGTGCTGAATGCCAGTGTGGGGCAGACGGGCCTTGGCATGCCCATATGGATGGTGGCCCAGCTTGAGCCTCCTACTCAGGTGTACCAGGTGTGCCCCCGCCCTCTCAGCTTTCTGAGCTCCCTGAGCCCTCTGTTTACACAGCAGCAGCCAGTAATACAAATCACCTGCCTCCACTAATGGACCTGCCGCCTGTCCTCCCCAGGGGGCCCCTGACAGCTGCGAGATGCTTTAGGGAAAGCTTTTGACATTTGGGTGCAATCTCCAGCTCACAGCCCCCACCCCAGCCCAGCTACAGGGGGCAGAGGTGGAGACTCACACAAAGGAGCTTTGAGGACAAAACGCTGCACAGAGGCAGGAGGAGCCCCACCCTCTAGCTACAACTTCTGATGTTCTGAGATGACACTGAAGCCACATGTGCCTGGCCAGGCCGGTTCCCTCCTTGAGCTAGCATTGCTAGGCCCTGTGCCCCTGGGCCGGTCCCAGGGCATAGTGAATCAGTTCAGGGGCATAGGTGTGTAGTATCCTAATGGAGATGGGGGTGGCGCCCCTTTCCAGTCCTATGGAAGCCTCCGCTGGCTCTAGGAGCAAGCCCCCACCGACCCAGGCTCTGAGCGGTGGAAGGAAGCAGGGCTGGCTAGAATTTAATATTATTGTTAGGCTCCCAGTGTCTCAGTTTTCACAGTTATGATTCCATTTATGGGTTTTATAGTGGTGGTAAAAGTCTCTTTTGAAGTAAATTAATTTGAGGAAAAGGAAGCAAATCCACGGAAGGGACAATAGATGCACCACAGTAGAGGTGACCTGAGCCGTGGCATGTGAGACATTAGCCAGTGGGCCTCGGTTTAGACCTATCTGAGGCCTGGTTTGCCCAGAAACCCAGCAGAAGGCCTAACCTCTTACCTCTGCACTGGTTGTGGGTGCTGGCCCTACCCTAACCATCCCTCTCTCATGCTCTCTTGTCCAACTTGGTATTCCAGGGAACTACTTTGGGATGGGGGTGCTGGCAGGAGATGCAGGGCAAGAGGAAAGGAGCAGCCCCCTCCTATTTCTGCTCAGTACAATCCTGCAGGTGCCTCCGCCACGTGGCCCCACCAACTAGATGGTGGGGCTTCCCGAAGAGACACCGATACCTCCTCCAGCACCTGCACAACAAATCCTCTGCATTAGAGACCCTCTCTTCTAAACACACAGGAGCTTCCTGCTACCCAGGTTCTACCTTATCTGTGAGCTGAGACACACATTTCTCCGAGGCCCTGCGGACCTCAACCTTCCAGGAACCCCTGGAGCCAACACATGTACACCTGTCCCACCAGCAGGCCCTATACCATTGCCCACTCGATGGGCCGTCCTAACCTCAGGCTCAGGCTCTACACCTTCCACCTGACCTATAGGCATCCTCTGAATTCTGAAGGTGCTTGTTTAATTTAAAAATGTAAACACAGCATGGAGATGTCTTGAAACCACAACCATATCCAGCAAAGCCTCTCACCCGCAGTTGCCCTGGGCCTCCATTGCCTCGTTCTGCACCATGCCCTCTATTTGTATCCTGGGGAAGGCTCTCTTCCAGCACTGAGACAAGACATCAGAGGAAACTTGTTAGAAGCACCCATATGCACACAGTTTTTTTTTTTTTTTTAAATAACTTCTGCTGAAGAAACAGTCCCAAGAGGGTTACTTTGCCAAAGGATATGAGGATCTGGCGGGGCTGGTTCCAATGCTTTTAAGGTCTCAGTTGCAAAGAGTTAAACGTAAACTCACTTATCATCTTAGGTCTGATACACAATTTTTCCCTTTCTTATTAACCACAGATGGGCTGGTTTCTCTGTTACAAAATTCCAAGCAGTCATTAATTATTCCTAAGGACTGTAGTGTTTTAATGGAGATTTGGAGCCAAATGGCAGAGGAATCCATACTCCTGCATGAAATCTGTTGACCCCTCACTCACTTGATGAAGACTTGGGGCCAGAATGAGAAAGGCAAAAACAGGTTTGAAACACTGCTCAGTGCCAATTCAGATAATTACTTTCTATGTAGCAACTGTATTGAGATATAATACACATCATAAAATTCACCCCTTTTAAGTGCCCAATACAGTGGCTTTTAATTTTAGAGCTGTGCAACCATCACCACTAATTCCAGAACACGTTCATTGCCCCAAAAGGAAATCCCATACTCCTTAGCAGTTACTCTCCAGCCCCTGGCAACTACTAATCCCCTTCCTGCCTCTACGGCTTTCCCTATTCTGAAAATTTTATATAAATGGAATAATACAATAATATATGGTCTTTCATGACTGGCTTCTTTCACTTCACATAATGTTATCGAGATTTATTTATGTGTTAGTGTTTCACTCTCCTTTATGACTGAATAATATTCCATTTCGTGGATAGATCATGTTGTTTATCCATTCATCAGCTGATGGACATGTGGGTGGTTTCCACTTCGGGATTGTTATGGATAATGCTTCTGTGAACATGTACATACGAGTTTTTGTGTGACACATGTTTTCAATTCTCTTGGGCATATTTGTAGGTGTGAACCGCTGGGACAAGTTATAACTCTATATTTAACAGTGTGAGGAACCACCAAACTGTTTGCCACAGCAACTGCTCCACTTTCCATTCCGCCAGCAGCACATGAAGATTCCAGGATCTCCACATCTTCTCCAACACTTGTCATTATCTGTCCCTATGAGGTTAGCCGTCCAGGTGGGTGTGAAGTGATCCCTCATTGTGGCTTAGATTTGCACGTTCCCTGTGACTAATGATGTTTTGCCTTTACATTTTAGTTGTAAGGGTTTTGTGTGTATTCTAGATTTATCTTTATCAGATACATGATTTGCAAATATTTTCTCCCATTCTGTGGTTGTCTTTTTACTTTCTTGATAGGGTCCTTTGAAGCACAAAATTCTTTTATTTCAATAAAGTCTATTTAAACTATTTTTCTTTTGTTGCCCGTGCTTCCTGTGTCATATCTAAGGTGTTGCTGATAAATCCAACATCACAAAGACTAGCTCCTACATTTTCTTCTAAGAGCTTTATAGTTTTGTCTCTAACATGTGGGTCATTGATCCGTTTAGAATTAACTTTGCATTGTGGATCTGTACATTGGTCTTTGGAACAGTTACCTTTTTACTTTACTCCCTGGAGGTTAGAACTTCACGAGGCTTGTGGGTGAGGATGGGTTTTTGTTTCTCCTTCAGTCACAGTACTCCTGGGTTTTGGTAGATGCTTCCCTGTGAGAAACACTGCAACATACCCATTATCCCCACCCTCCTCGTGACAGCCCTGTGTGAGCATGTTAGTGATATTACTTCACAGGAGCAAACATGAGAGGAGAAGTCACCTGCCCAGAGGAACAGAGTGAGGTGGACCCTTGCTCTTTCCTCAAACTTCCCTGCTTCCTCCTAGCAAAAACCGAAGTCTGCTATGGAGTGCAATGACCTCCCTATTCATTAGGCTTCTTCCTCAGAAACCCCAATCTATTGACTGCTCAAGGTCTTTCGAGGAGCAGCTGGTGACTGAGAGCTGGATCTCCACATTCTCTGTTTCTTAAACTAACAGCCTCATCTGTTGAAGAAAGGAAGGAAGGAAGAAAGGAAGGAAGGAGGGAGGGAGAGATAAAAGAAAAGAAGAAAAGGAAAGAAAGGAGGGAGGGAGGAAGGAGAGAGAGAGGGAGATGGAGAGAATGATACAGGGAGGGACAGGAAAGAGGGAAGGAAGGAAGGAAGGAAGGAAGGAAGGAAAAGGAAGGAAGGAAGGAAGGAAGGAAGGAAGGAAGGAAGGAAGGAGGGAGGGAGGGGGAGGGGAGGGAGGGAGGAGGGAGGGGAAGGAAGGAATTAGGGAGGGAGGGCGGTTACTTCTTTCAAGCAAACATTGAGCTTCTCTGGCCTGAGTAGACCATGACGACAGGAGACCATGAGTTAAACCACACACCAAGTTTGTCTCTGGGGAGAGCCCTTAGTCCATTCACACAGGCCCTGGTTGCCAAGTTTGCAGAAACAAGCAGACAGCCCAGTGGGTGTGCAAGGAGGCTGAGCCCAAGAAGCCTTGCAGTGGTGGGCTTGCAGCGGTGATCCTAGCAACTGTGAGCCTTTGTGGGTATCTGTGCCCCATCCGTCACATGCTAACAGCTGGATGGACAGACCTATGGGCCTGACAGGCTAAAACTCTAAGTGTTGCCAGAGTGAAAGCACCAAAACCACCTGACAGTCTGTCAGGAATGCCTGGTAGCCAGGGTAAGTGATGGTCCCGGGGGATTGACTAGCTGTTTGGGTGTCCCATAAACATGTACTTAAAGTGCCTGGTGACACCCATCCATCATGCCTGGGGCCTCTGCTGGCTCTCTGCTGTGGCCCATGAAGACTGATTTGGCCCTTTATGGGTGGGGTGCAGGTTGTGTCTGACTGTTGATAGCTCCTTGATGGATGGGTTCCTCCCTGCAGAGGTGTCACATCCAGCAGGCCCAAGGTACACTAGGAGCTTTAGCAGGAGGAATCTGGGTGAGGGAAGAGCTGTTCTGCTGAACCACAGTCCTTAACCCTGAGAGCAGGTTATAAAGCTAAAGCCTCCAGGTCCACAGAGGGAGCCTCCAGCTTAGTCATACCTACATGGCAGATTTTCTGAGTTCCCAGAGTGCCACCAATAATCTGCTCACTCTCCTACTGCTGAGACAGGACAACCCTTCTGGGGTCTCTTCTGGCCATAGAGGGAACACCAGCCCCAGCCTGGCGGGAAATGGCCGGCATGAGCCCTCCACTGGGGGACAAAAGTAAGAGGGGGGACTGTGGCAATGAGCATGCAGGCCAGCCATGCCCCTCAGAAGTCTTGCTTTAGAACAACCATGTCTTCTGATTCCTCCATGGTATTCCCTTAAAGCCTGTGGGTCCAACCATGGACAACCAGCTAATTCCTCCTCCCTGCACTTTGTAACATTGCGATCAGGGCTGAAGACTGAACGAGAGATAAAAAAAGAAACTCTCCTGGAGCTCTGCCAAAGCCAGGCAGTTGGTTGGCCACATGCTCACTAAAGTCACACACCAGCCTCAGTGATGGTGGCATAGCCTGACTTCACAAGGCCACTCAGGGAGGGAATATCCAAGGCAGTGTCCAACGGTGTGAGAATGGACAGTTAGAGCAATTTGTCTCTTCTTCTCATGTTTTCATTGCTATACCATGCCTTAGGGTCTCTAGTAGGAGCTGAGGAGGAGGACACCAAGGGTCTGACCCTGGCCGCAGGCAGAGATGGGATTTATACACCCACAGGCACCTGGGACCGAGCTGGGAGAGGCAGAGGCAGTGGAGAAACTGAGTTCTTGCCCCAGTTTCTCCTAATTGCCTTAGTTGTGTTGCCCTACCTGCACACTGCTTTCTCCAAATACACCCTCTCTCTTGGGGCCCAACTGTCCTCCACCACGCCCAGCTAGAAATCTAGACTTTGGGAAACAGAAGGGCCTCAGCATCCAAATTCCCCCTGTAGCTACCTTGGATATTGCATATCTGCCCCTGCTTGCATACCTTGAGTGTCAACGAGCTCATCGCCTGTTAGACGGGCCTCCCTATCCTTGTTTCCTTACTCCAGTCTTCATACCTTCTCTTTCCATCCTTGTCCCAGTCCCATCTCTCCCAGGGTTCCTGCTCTGCTCTCCAGACCCTAGGACTCCCTTAGGCTAGCCCTGCAGAGGCTTAGGGACAGTGAGTACTGTGGGTCTGGTGGCCCTAGCTCTCACGGGGTTGATCTGCAGTCATCGCCTCACCTTGGCTGCATCTCGTGGGTACACTCCTGTCCCTCCCTGGTCTGAGCCTCGGGCAGTTCTCCTCCAACATACACTCATCCCCTTCACCAACTTTGGCCACTTGGGGGCAGAAAGCCCTGCTGGTCTACAGTAGAGCCTATTAGATATCAGTCCAAAGGGTCCATTTTGGTCTTATCACACATCCTCAGTCAGTAGCGGTACACTGCTGCACAGATTGGGTGTCCCTTTCTGTGGTTGTCCTTCAGGCTGTTTCTAAGGTTGGCTCTCCCTCTCCTTCCTGGCACTTCCTATTCCTTTCTCAGTTGGATGTAGCACATGACCTGCTTGGGCCAGTTTGCCATGAGTGGAAGTGCTGTGCTCACAGAGCCTTGCCCCTTCCAGAGGCTAGGGCCCCTAGGGACAGCGATGGGCTGGCACGTGGCATGACTGTTGTGCTTGACCATGAGATGGGGCACATCTGTCACTGCACAGAGCCCAGCTGTTCTGACTCATGGACCATTTAAACTACCTTTAGGGCAAACTTGTGCCCTTTACCATAGAAGAATCTCCCCCCACTGCCATGGGCTATTACCAAAGCACAAGAAACCATCTTCCTGGATCCCATCACGTTTCCCAAATTGTCTGGGACATCAGAGGGGATAAAAATGTTTGTTAAATGAAAAAGCAAATCTCTCTCCACTCAATGTCACCCCAGGACTATGGTCAGCCCCTATTGCACTGAGACGGAATCCCAAAGTCCCCACCTGAACCTGCTGGGTCCCTGCCAACATCCTTAACTCATGCTGTCCCTGCCCCTTGCCACTGTGCCACGCCCCAGAAATACCCAGCCAGTCTCCCCAGGGCCTTTGCACATGCCCCTCCCTCTGAACATGTCTCTCAGTGGTTCTTGTGCATGATTCAGGTCTCAGCCAAATATCCCCTTTCTCAAAGCGTCTACCCCTGATTTCCATTTAGGCTGCTCCTTAGCAACATCATTTTTTTTGTTTACTTTTTTTTTGTAAAAGGTTTAGAATTCTACAGAAGGTTGCAGGACTAAGACTGAGGACAAAGAACACCAGCATAGTCCTCACATACTGTTAACTTTTATTGTGTCTATTATTTGTCTGGCTCTTCGCTTCTCTGTGTCTCTCTCACTACACACAATTTGAGAATAAACTCAAAGGCAAGCGCTCTTTGCCCCTAAATACTTCAGGCGTGTTTTCCAAGAACATTTACGTGACCACAATTGAATTCTCCCTTCAGTAAATTTAACATTGTATCATACTTTTCATCTCTGACGCTTCCATCTATTATGCCAATTTTGTCAACTGATCTTATAATGTCCTTTATAGCATTTCTTTCCCTTATAGCCCTGGATTAGATCCAGGGCTGGGTGTTGCACCTGGCCAACATGTCTCTTTGGTCCCCTTTAGTCAATACCCATGGTTTTTTTGTCTTTTATTGCAGGAGCTTTTTGAAGAATGCCATCTCTTCAGTGGAATGCTCTTTATGTGAATCTGTCTGAGTTTCTTCCTATATGGGCTTGGGCTGTGTCTTCCCAGCTAAGGGTGAGAAACATGAGGGATGTGTCCTTCTCAGGGCACCCTATGGAAGCTCATGGGCCCACCTGTCCTTCCACAGTGAGGGTAAACTTTGTTATCTGTTAACGTGCTGCCTTGTTTCTTTGCTCTATAATGTTTTACCTCTTGTCACCTAATTCACAGTCTGCGAGGGGACACTTAAGAGCATTGCAAACATCACTGCTTCATAAAAGCTTTCCATCAGATTTAGCTTCCTGGACGACTCCTGCCTGAATTGATCTTTGTTATGGAGACTGCAAAATGCTGACTTTTCAACCCCAGTCTCCCTTCACACTTGTCAGCTAGTGACAGAACCTTTGGCATTCTCCTATAAAAAAAGAGCTCTCCCTGCTCCCCTGTTATTTATCTATTATTATAAGTATAGATAATGAATTCCTATGTTTCAAAGGCTCAGAATCATTACTCTGCTTAATTATTTTAGTAGTACTCAAATTGTCTCAGATTTGGCCAGTGGGAGCCCCTGTAAGCTGGCACCTGCAACTTTAACATGCCACCATTCTTTTTTAAAAAATATTTTCTTTATCATGTAACACATGGTCCAGACTTATATTGTATTGACCCTGCCCCAATTTTGGAGTCAGCTATATTCCAAGAAGTCATATTTCTTTTCCCAGGCAATGGCCTTCGGGACCATGCTCTGGATGCTAGGCTAGTTCACAGCTCCTGGGGTATCTTTGATTCAAAGCTCTCTCATCATACAATGCAAGACATACATGATGGGTAGTATATTCAAAACCTGACAAAGAGCAGGTTCAACAATGGGCATAGGAAGATCCTGAACTCACCTCCTCCCACAGATATTCCAAAACTACAATTACATATAGAACAACTCTCTCTGAAAAGACCTGAAGACTAACAAAGAAGCTTTTCTACAACTAAAGACAAAAAGAAAGAAAAAAAAAGCCACATTGAGAGAGGTAGGAAAAGCAGAGAGTTGATCTTATCAGGAGCCACACTCCTGGCACAGTGACTCACAAGCAGGAGGGATATCCCAAAAGTGCAGCCCTCCCTGAGGATCAAGGAGTTTGAGCCCCACATCAGTTACCTTAGCCCTGGGGACCTGCACTGGGAAGACGAGCCCCATAATGTCTAGCTTTGAAAAACAATGAGGCTTATGTTCAGGAGAACCAAAAGGCTATAGGAAACTGAAACAACTCCGCTTTCAAAGAGCTCATGCACAGACTCACTCCGAGTTTGGGGCAGCAGTTTGAAAAGTTCTGGGGCCGTACGCAAAGGAGATTTATTGACTGATCTTAGGATGTGTGCTAGTGGAGCAAGGGTATATTGGAACCAACTCCAGGGACAGGCACTGAGGGTGCCATTTTTTTCTTTTAACTCTCCTTATATTTTGCTAGTCTGGCACTGTGGGCACTATTTTTGGCACTCTCTATCTACCTTGCTAACATCATTCCTCTCTCCCTGGGGTGCCCCTGTGACACTCCCCACTGTGACCCTTCCCCAGCCTGGCAGTCCTCTACTGGAGTGGCCTTCCTGGCACCCCTCCACCATGGTCCCCACCCCACTACACCAAGCAGGAGAGCTCTATTGATCATAATGCCCCTCCATTATGGCCCTTGCCCCAGCACAACCACAGGATGCACACACTCATGCAGGGGATACCTTTTGAATGCCTGATACTGACAGCCAGTAAGACTTGCATTTCTGGGACCCACAGGACTAAAACAAGTACAGAGATAGTTTTTGGCAGGCTATCCAGAGCACTGCACAGACAATAGACCGAAACACCCACAGTCTTCCAGTGACCACACCTTCAAGACTCAGAGAGACAGCTGTTTTGTGAGCCCCAGGCCTAGCCTGATCTGGCTGTGATCCAGGTTCGCAGCTAGGAATAGGACCCTGGATTTAGAATGTTACATTACTGTAGTAGGGCACCTGTGCCCAGCTCATGTAAGCATGATTCAGATTACTGTATCATGCATGTGTGGCAGAATGCCACTATTGTTCTCTAACATACATAAAGCCCATGTTGTCCCTTAATGGAGCAGAAGCGCGCGCTCCCCATGATAGAGTTTGTGCCTGCGGTTTCATTCTCATGTTTGCTTCTTGTGCGTTCTTTCAGCTGGGCACCTCACCACTGAAACCTTCCCTTCTTGATCAGCTTGGTGCTGACACAAACACAGAAAGTTAAGCAAAATGAGTAAATGATGGAATACATTCCAAATAAAAGAATAAAATAAAACCTCATGTAAAAACCCTAATGAAATGAAGATAAGTAATCATCCTTAAAAATAGTTCAAAGTAATTGTCATAAAATGCTCAGCAATCCTGAGAGAGAAATGTATGAAGACTGAGAGATAGCAAATATGAGAGATAACAACCAAGATATAGAAAATATAAGAAAATTCCAAACAGAAGCCACAGAGCTGAAGAATACTATAAATAATTCAAAAAATACTAGATTTCAGTAACAGACTGCGTGAAGCAAAAGAACAGTTCAGCAAGCTGGAAGACAAAGCAATGGAACTCATCCAGACAGAGTAGCTAAAAGAAAAAAGAATTAAAAGAAGTGAAAATGGTTTAGGGACCTCTAGGACATCAAGTAGAATAATATTCACATTATAGGGGTCCCAGAAGAAGAATAGAGAGAAAAAGACAGAAAACTTATGTGAAAAAGTTATGGCTACAAACTTTCCTAGTCTGGAAAAGGAAATAGACATCCAGGTCCTGGAATCCCAGAGAGTTCCAAATAAGAACTTAAAGAGAACCATATCAAAATACATTATAATCAAAATGTCAAAAGTTAAAAATACGAAATCTTAAAAACAGCAAGAGAAAAACAATTTGTTACATATAGGGGAAACCCCAGAAGGCTATTAGCAGATTTTTTAGCAGAAACTTTGCAGCCAGAAAGGAGTGACATGATATATTCAAAATGCTGAAAGGAAAAAACTTTCAAACAAGAATACTTTACCCAGCAGTGTTATCATTCCTAATTGGTAGAAGAGATCAAGGTTTTTCAGACATACAAAAGCTGAAGGTATTTATCACTGCTAAACCTACCCTACAAGAAATGTTAAATGGACTTCTTTAACCTGAAAATAAACAGCACTAATTAATAATGTGAAAACATATGAAAGTAAAAATCTCACTGGTAAGGTAAATATATAGTAAAAGTAGTGGATTAATCACTTATAAAACTAGTATAAAAGTTAAAGGACAAAAGTAGTAAAATTAAAACTATGACAATTAGCTAAGAGATGTATAAAATAAAAAGATATAAAATGCAATTTCAATAATATAAAAACTAGAAACAGAGTTTGTAAAAATGTAAAATTTTGGAATGTATTTAAATTTAAGTTGCTATCAACTTGAAATAGACTGTTATACACATAAGATGGTATATGTGAACCTCATGGTAACCACAAAGCAAAAACTTATAGTTGATACACACAAAAAAAAATGAAAAAGGAATCTAAATACAACGCTAAAGAAAGTCATCAAACCACAAGGGAAGAGAGAGAGAAAAGAACTACAAAAACAGCATGATATTCCATGCAATTAAAATGAAAAGAAAACTGGTGTGTCTATGCTTATATCAACCAAAATAAGCTTTAAAACAAAGATCATAACAAAAGATAAAGAAGGGCATTCCATAAAGAGAACAGAGTTAATTCAATAAGAATATATAACATTTGTAAATGTAAATACACTAAATATAGGAGCTCCAAAATATATAAAGCATATCTAAAGAAAGAAATTGACCATGATACAATAATAGTAGAGGGCGTTAGCACTCTACTTACATCAATGGATAAATTGTCCAGGCAGAAAATCAGTGAGGAAACAATGGTCTTAAAAGACATGTTAGATCATATGAACCTAATAAATATATATAGTACATTTTATTCAAAAGCAGCAGAATACACATATTTCTTAAGTGCACATCAAGCATTCTCCACAATAGACCATGTGTTTGACTATAAAACAAGTCTCTATAAATTTAAGAAGATTACAAAATCATAATCAAGTATCTTCTCAGCCCACAATGGTATGAAACTGGATATCAATCACAAAGAGAAAGCTGAAAAATTACAAATATGTGGAGACTAAACAACGTGTTAGAAACAAGCAATAGGTTAATGAAGAAATTAAAGACAACAGCAAAAATACCTTGAGACAAATGAAAATAGAAATACAAATTCCAAAATTTATGACATGTAGCAAAAGTAGTTCTAAGTATGATGTGCATATCAACACAGACCTACCTCAAGAAACAAGAAAAGTTTTAAATAAATATCTAACATTAAACCTAAAGGAATTATAACAAGAAGAACAAATGAAGCCCAAAATTAGTGAAAGAAAGGAAATAATAAAGATCAGGCAGGAAACAAATAAAACAGAGACAAAAGAAAAGACAGAAGAAACAAATAGATGATTTTTCAAAAAGATAAAGTCAACAGATTGTTAGTTAAACTCCTAAAGAAAAAAAGAAAGAGGACCCAAGTAAATAAATCAAAAATGAAAGAGATAACGTTACAACTGATACCACAGAAACACAAAAAATTATGAGACTATTATGAACAATTATACACCAACAAATTGGAAAACTTAGAAAAAATGGATAAACTGCTAGAAACATACAATCTTCTAAGACTGAACGGTGACAAAATAGTAAATCTGAGGAGCCTAATTACTAGTAAGGAGATTACATCAGTGCTAAAGAAAAATATCCCACCAAACAAAAGACCAGGACAAAATGGCTTCACTGGTGAATCCTATTAAATATTCCAAGAAGATTTAATACCTATCCTTCTTAAACTCTTCCAAAACATTAAATCCTTTCAAATTCATTTTATGAGGCCAGCATTACCCGATACCCAAACCAGACAAGGATACAACATAAAAAAAAAAGTTACAGACCAATATACCTGATGAACATAGATGCAAAAACTCCTCAACAAAATGTTAGCAAACCAAATTCGACAATATATTAAAAGGATCACACACCGTAATCAAATGGGATTTATCCCAGTGATACAAGGATGGTTCAACTTTCATAAATCAATCAATGTGATATATCAACAAAATGAGGAATGAAGAACATAAGATCATCTTAATAGATACAGAAAAAGCATTTGACAAAACCCAACATTGATTTATGATAATTAACAAAGTTGTATAGAAGATACAACATAATAAATATTCAATGGTGAAAAGCTTAAGGTTTTTCCCTAAGATCAGGGACAAGATCAAGGACACCCACTCTCACCACTATTCAACATAGTGTTGGAAGTCCTAGTCAGAGCAATAAAGCACGAAAAGAAGTAAAAGCCATCCAAATTGGAAAGGAAGAAGTAAAACTGTCACTATTTGCAGATGAAACGATACTATATGTAAAAAACCCTAAATCTGCCACCACACACACACAAAAACCTGTTAAAACTAAAAAATGAATAAGTAAAGTTGCAGGATATAAAATTAATATGCAGAAAAACTGGCATTATTGAACTGTCAGAAAGAGAAATTAAGAAAACAAACACATTTACAATGGCATCGAAAAGAATAGAATACCTAGGAATAAATTTAACCAAGGAGGTGAAAGACCTACATATTGAAAACTAGAAGACATTGTTGAAAAAAACTGAAGACACAAAGAAATGAAAGGATATACGTGTGCTCATGCAGTGGAAAAATTAATATTGTTAAAGTGCTCATACTACCCCAAGCAATCTACAAATTCAATACAATCCCTGTCAAAATTCAATGCCTCTTTTTACAGAACTAGAAGAAACAATTCTAAAAGTTACATGAAATCACAAAAGACCAAATAGCCAAAACAATCTTGAAAAAGAACAAAACCAGAGGTATCACACTCCCCAACCTCAAACCATACTACAAAGCTATAATAATCAAAGCAGTATGGTTTTGGCATTAAAACAGGCACATAGAACAATGGAACAGAGTAGAGAGCTCAGAAACAAACCTGCACATATACAAACAATTTAAGAAAAAGGAACCAAAAGCATACAAGGGTAAAGGGTAGACTTTTCAATAAATAGTGTTGGAATAACTGGATAGCCTCATGGAAAACACTGAAACTAGATCACTATTTTACACTGTATGTAAAATTAACTCAAAATTGATTAAAGACTTGAATGTAAGACCTGAAAGCATAAAATTCCTAGAAGAAAATATAGATGGTAAGCTACTTGACATCAGTCTTAGCAATATTTTTCTTAGCATTTTTTCTTTTTGGATATGATTCCAAAGGCAAGAGAAACAAAAGCAAAAATAAACAAACTAACTAAAAACCTTCTGCAGAGTGAAGGAAACCATCAAAGAAGTGAAAAAACAAATTACTAAATGGGAGAAGATATTTGCAAATCATATATCTAATAAAAGGTAATATACAAAATATATAAAGAAATCACACAACTCAACAGCATAAAAAACTTGATTAAAAAATGGGCAGAGGATTAAATAGACATTTTCCAAAGAAGGCATACAGATGACCAACAGATATATGAGAAGATGATCAATGCCACTAATCATCAGGGAAATGCAAATCAAAACCACAATAAGCTATCACTTCATACCTTTCAGAATGGCCATTATCAAAAAGAAAACAAATGACAAGTGTTGTGAAGATGTGGCGAAAAGGGAACTCTTGTATAATACTGGTGGGAATGTAGAATGCAGCCACTATGAAAAACAGTATTGTGAAATCCTCAAAAGATTAAGAATAGAGCTACCATATGGCCCAGCTATTCTACTTCAGGGTATTTATTCAAAGAATAAGAAAATACTAATTCAAAAAGATATATGAGTCTCCATGTTCATCATACCATTATTTATAATAGCCAAGATATGGAAGCAACTCAGGTGTTTGTTGATAGATGATTAGATAAAGTGACATATATATACATATATATATATACGCATACACATACACAATGGAATATTACTCAGCAGTACAAATGATGAAATCTTGTCATTTATGACAACATGGATGAACCTTGAAGGTAATATGCTAAGTAAAATAAGTCAGATGGAGTAAAACTAACACCATATGATTTCTCTTTCATGCAAACTCATAGACAGAATAGATAGGTGATTACTAGAGGGGAAAGGGGTTCAGGGGAGAGTGAGATGGGTGAAGGAAATCAATTGTATGGTGATAGATGTTAACTAGACTTACAATGGTGAATACTATTTAGTGTATAATGTTGTACAGCTGAAATATATATAAACTTTTATACCAATTTACCACAAAAACCTGACATATACATACATGCACCGTATCATGTTCCTTCATATCGCCCATTTTGGTTTTTAATAGCATGCTCTGGAATAATCTGTTTTCCTAATTGGCCTACCTGTTTGTATTTCCCTTTTCTATCCCCAGGTTCCTAGAAGCAGGGATTGACCTGTCTTGTCCATCACAGGGTGCTCAGAGCAGAGGTGATCTAATGAGCAGATGTACCTCTGTGGATCCCACAAGGATTGCTAAGGTTATTGGGTTTAGAGCGAGGGTCCACAGAATAGCCAGCTGTTTGGACAGTGTGATCTCAGCCCCTGGTACCTGCCCCCCAGCTACCCTCTCTCCAGAAGTTCAGCCCACCTGGGACAGAGCCACCTAGGTCACACTGAAGGTAGACTCAGCATCTGAGTCATCACAGCGGCCCTGCCTTTGGGAGCAAAAGCCCTGTTCTTCAGCAGATTAGGAAACCAAGGCTCAGAGAAGCTCTGGCACTTCTGTGGAAAGAGGTCTTGGAGGGATTCTGCCCAAGAGTTTTGGCCCTGATGCATCATGACTACCCTGTGGGCCAGATTTCCCGTCTGTGCACCGGGGCAGCTGTACCCTTGGCCTTTCACTTCTCAGATGGATACCCGAACAATGTTTTAATCCTCCTCTGATGGCCCAGCCTACAGGCTGCTGTGGGAGAGTCCCTCCTTCTGACTAGCCTTGTCTCAATCCCAAGGGTTAAAAGTCTCCTGGGACTGTTCTCTGGCCCCCATTAGGCCTGACTCCCATCGTCTGGGCTCTGGTCCTCGCTCTGCCACTACTCTCAGCGTTACCTTCTGCACACATGCACCCCCTCTTCTAGTCTCAGTTCCTCATCTGTAACTGGGACTGAGTCTTTTCACCTTGTGGGGTTGTGCGGGAGGCAGGGATCCCACGTCCTCTGAGGCCTGGGAATGAGCCTGATGGAGGTCTCATCTCTGTCCCCAAGCTTCACTGGCTCTGTGACCAGCAGACACGAGAAAAAGGAGGGCAGCTCATTTTTCAAACAAAACGGTATCAGATGTGGGATTTTGTTAAAAAAATATATATTTCTGGCAATGGCCGGAGCTTTGCTCAAATGAGCAGGGTGGGGAGGGGGGAGGAGAACGTTCCAGTGGCTTAAAAAACCCCAGATAAGTGTGTGGTGATTAAGTGCGACCATTAGCTCTAATGGGCAATAATTGGTGATGAGAAATAATTTTCTGGGGCACAACTGCCCCGGGTGCCCCCATGCCCGGGCCCCAGTGGGGGGATGGCCAAGGGGCTGATTAACTCCTGGGCTGGAGGAAATGTTGGAGGCACAAAAAGTTTCCAGATTTGAGGGTAATTGGGAGAAGTTATTTCACTTTCCACATCAGGCTGATGAGGGGCCACCCACCTGCCGAGAGAGAGGCTGAGCTCAGAACAGCTTCCTGCCCAGGAATGTAGGGGACTTGGGACTTGTGGGGGTGTCCCAGGGTGGGTGGTGGGGCGGGGAGGCAGTTCCTGCCTGTGCCATTGCCCAGCTAGAAATCTGGGCAAGTCCCCAGCTACGTGCAGGGCCTTAGTCCTTCACTAACTCAGAGGGATTGAGGCTAATGCCCGTATGAAGGACAGTTGTGGGTCTGAAAGCAGAAGAAAGATGGAAGCAATGAGGGCAAAACCCCCAGCACAGTTGGTGAAAGGCTCATGTGCCCAGCCCCTCCCTTCAGATTTGCTTCCCCCATTACCAGCCTCCTGTCCTTCCCATCCTAAAACTCATAGACAGACCAACGCAGGAGTAGACAGCCCAGTGGTCCCATGTCCCTTCTCCCTTCAAAGCCCACCCAAGGCCCCCATTGGCCTTAGGGCAATTCTGTGGGAGTCAAGAAATTCCCCATCCTCCCGTAGATGCAGCCTTCCTCCCCTGGGAGTGTCCAGCGGGAGTCCCTGTGTACGGTTCCATTGCAGCTCTCCATCTCCCACCACCCCCCACTCTGCCTACCCAACCTGAAACCAGAAGTGGGTCTGATCGCTTCCCTGGTTCAGCCCAAAGGCCCTACCTCCATCTCACCTGCCTACCTGCTCTGTTTCCAAGGCCTGGCCCCTCTCACTCTGTCCTCACTCCCCTCTTCCCCAATCCAAAGCACAAATTCATTACCACCTCCCCTTCCTTTTTGTTACTCTCTCCCTCTTTTCCTCTCCCTCTCTTTCTCTCTCTTTTTCCTCTCTCTTTCCCCCACCCTATCTCTCTCTCTCTGTCTCGCTCTCACCTCTGTCTCAAGTGTGCATTTCACAATAACTCTGGCCCAGGCAAGGGAGATGAGCATGGTTCTTGCTCTGGTGAAGCAGATGTTCTAACAAGGACCCAAGCAAGAGTCAACCAAACCTGACCCAGATCATCTAAGAGAGGAATAAGCCTACAATTAAACATGTCCAAGGATGGGGAGACAACTAGGTGGGTGGTCAGAGAAGGCCTCACTGAATGAATGAGTGAATTGAGGAAATAAATGAGTGGGAAAGATCTAAGGGAACCGGGGTGGGGGGGGGGGGCGGGTTGCTAACAGCATAGACCCAAGGCCACCAGGGAGGGGGCTGCATTCAGTAGGAAGATCTTTCCCCACTGCAACTCAGGGCTGCAGTGTTCTACCAGGTGTGGGGGCATGAAGATAGGGCTTGGACATTGTAGAGAGGAGTCCTGCCCTTTGAGGGGCTAGATTAGATGAACTTGGGGGTGCTGGCTAGGACTGAGCTGAGGCCACAGGGCTGACCTCAGAACACCCCACGACAGTGTCCCTTGGATGTCCCACTCTGCCATCTGCAGGCCAGGGGCTCAGCTCTGAAATTGCAGGTGTGGGCTGGGGCCTCAGACACCTCCACCATTGACCAACTGTGACTTTAGGCTTCTCTGAGCCACAGTGTCCTCCTCTGAAAATGGTACTAAAGGTGTCACCAACCGCAGCAGATGGGTGTGGGAACACCTACAAGGCTGGCTGGTGAAGAGTTCTCCAGCAACCATAGCTTCTGGCCAGTTTAAGAAGCAGTGAAATATGTGTGGGTGAGCTCCAAGCTTCTCCAGGTGGGTTGCTAGTGTTTTCTTTTTGAAGTGTCCCAAGGCCGCATGGTGACAGTGACAAGTGTGCATACTGTTGCCTGTTGCTGTTCTAAGCAACTTGATATGTCTGTTTATTCTGTCCCAGTGCCTCTGGGAAGCAGGGACTCTCATGTCCCCACTCTGTAGATGAGACTGGGAGACAGACCCTAGACCTTCTTATGTGTAGTTATCATGTGTAATATGATCCCTGTGCAGGCATCTCACACTGTCATTGTGCCCTGTCCACAGAAGAGCAGACTGAGGTTCTGGCATGCCCCTCCACCCACCGGGGTACTGTGGAGCTCGGTGGTCCACAGGTGCGTCTGGTCGCCGACCTGGCCCCTGCACACACCTGCAAAGTGGGCGCCTGCGCGGCGCGGGAGCTGCCCAGGCGGCCGGGGCTTTCAGCAGCTTTTTGGTGGAACATTTGCATGTAATTTGGGAGCGGGTCACATGTGGGAGTCATCAGGCAGAGGAAAGGCTCAATCAGGGCCTAATCACTGTCTGTTTGGAGGGGTCTGGGCCCAAGTGAAAAATGAAAACGGGCCTATTTTGCTTGAGTGACAACCATCAGCGGCCACCTTTGACCTCCCCCTCGGCTGGGGCTGAGGTCTGCAAGAGCTTTAACCAATCACGGGGACCCCTCCCCCATTCCCTTTGCTCCATGAACGTGGGCTGGCAGAATTCATTCATTCATCCCTCCCAATTTCATTCTTTCAACAACCCAGCATCAGGCAGGATGGCTCAACAGTTAGGGCTCTCTGGAGTGAACCCAGGGTTTGAGTCTTGACCGTGGTTCTTACCAGACAGCTAGTCAGACCTGGGCAGGTAGCTGTCAGAGCATTAGTGTTCCCATCTGTGAAATGGGCAAATGTGGCATGATGAGGACAGCGCTCAGTAAACACTGGTGGGTTTGGCGCAGGGTTCCCAGGACAACGCAGGACTAGGGCTGCAGCACTGGGGGCAGCGGGCCAGGCCTCCCTCTGCCCTCCACCAGGAAGAGGGCTCCTGTGCGTAAGTCACAGTATGGTCCCCATCCTACAGAGAAGTTTGAGGCTCCACCCAGTGAATACTGTCATTAGAACAGGAAGAGGGGCTGTGCAGACTGGGGAGGTAGAGTTGGGCAACCTGAGAGAGGGCAGGAGCAAACATGCCTCTAAGGGGCCATCCACGACAGTGACACTCAGTTAAGTCCCCACTAGCCAGGCGCAGAGCTCCTGCCCTTGGTTCACGTCCGCACTGGAGGACCTTGCACCAGGCCTTCTCCAGAAATGGTCTCTGAGTCCAAAGGCCTGTGAAGGAGCTGCTAGGCTCCTGACTCTTCTCTAACCACTCCAGGGCTTATCCAGGGGCAGTTTCCATTAAATGAAGAAATGATTTACAGCCTGAATGAATGAATGAATGAATGAGTGAATGAACAGGCAGCAGGACACCATCCCTGCCCTTGCTCCTAGACAAAACTCATGCTCCTGGACAACATATTTCTTCCAGGAGCCAGGAGCCAGCCACTGAGGAGGTGGGGTGGGGGTCAGGTATCGACTATCCATCAGAACCAGCTCAGGGGTGAGCTCTGCCAGCCATAGCCTATTAAGGGTGGACTGCGCCTCACTGTGCCAGGCGGTAGTTCCAGGTGAGGCTAGGCTGCAGGTCAGGCCCTTTCAGGCCTGAGGAATTGCTCTCAGTGGGGCACAGGCCAAGCCACTACATTAGTCCCTGCCCTGTTCCCTGATGGTGTTTATCGGGATGTGGACGGGCCTCCAGGAAACCGTCTGGCAGGCCTGGCCTCAGCAAATGGATTGCCAATTAATCAGCACTATTTATGAGAACGTTTAAACCATTATTAACGTAGTGTAAATACGGAACTGCGGGCTGCTCAGAGGGGGCAGGTGGGCGGGGCCTTCTGCACAGGATAAGGCCATCACATTCCTGGGGCCAGTTCCTTCATACTCCCCTGTGCAGGGCCCCACCCCCATCGCCAGAAGCTTCTGCTGCAGGTGACAGTTTCCTCCTGCTGGCCCCACACTGCAGGGCCTCCACTAGTCCCATCTCATAGGATTTTCAATATGTTCTCACATAATACGCTGAACAGAGACATGAGGGTTGAGTCCCCATCACTCAGTCATTTGGCAGAGGTCTGGCAGCAGCCCTTGGCCCCCTTGGCTGGGTGTGTCTCCACCTGTGGGGAGCACTGGACAGGTGTCCCCACCTTGCCTGTCTTCTCTTCCCCTTCTCTGCCTGCTCTTGATCCATCAACTGTGTCTAGGCCCTGAGCCTGCATCCTGAGAGGCAGAAGCAGGAGGTGTGAGGGTGGAAGAGAGAGGGTTCAGCTTTCCCAGCCCCTCCCACACTGCGGGCCCAGCTCTCAGTCCTGGGGCTAAATATAGCTAGCTCTCCTTGCTATCCAGGTACCCCAGCTTGTCCCCTCACCCCAACCACACCTTCACTTCTTTTCAGATACTCCAGCCAGCACTGTCACCTCCTCTCACACTCACACAGTCAGGACAACCTGGACTAGCTTCTGTCAGAGCCAAGTGCTGCGCTGGGCACTACAGGCCTGCCATGCCAGTAGACTGAAGAGGCCTCCAGGGCTCCCAACCTGGTCATGGTCAGATGTCATCACCCACTAAGCATCCATGATCCTTCTCAATATCTCCTTAGTTTTTTTTTCTCATTTGCACTCGCTTTACAGATGAGGGACTACGGCCACAGAGACACAGTGAACCATAGCCCCTTCCTGGGGAGGTAGAGCTGGGAGATCTGAGAGAGACAGGAGCAAATATACCTCTAAGGGGCCATCCAGGGCAGTGACACTCAGTTAAGTCCCCATAGCCAGGCACAGAGCTCCTGCCCTTGGTTCACCTCCACACTGAAAGACTCCTTGCACAAAGCCTCCTCCAGAAATGGTCTCCGAGTCCAAGGGCCTGTGAAGGGGCTGCCAGACTCCCGACCTCTCTCTAACAAGTCCAGAGTTTGTCCAGAGGCAGGCTCCACTAAATGAAGAAATGATCTACAGTCTGAATGAATGAATGAAGGAAGAAGGAATGGGTGAATGAACAAGCAGCAGGACACCGTCCCTGCCCTCAAAGCTCATACTCCTGGAAAGCTTATTTCTTCCAGGAGCCAGGAGCCAGCCACTGAGGCAGGATGGGGGCCGAGTATGGATTGTTTACCAGGTCCATAGCCCGTTGTTGGCCCTACCCCAAGTTTTTAAGAAGAACTGAAGCTCAATTTGACCCTAATCTATGTGGGTACATCTTTCTGTGATTTGTGAGTTTTTACAAATGATTCCTAGAGTTTCCTAATTTCTCTGTTTTACGAGAAGCTCCCTCCGCTTCTTGCTGAGTGTTAGCACTGAGATAAGTGCACATCTGAGAACTGGGTGTCAGGAAAAGAGATTAGCCTGATAGTTTCCTTTGCAAAAAGGAAAAAAAAATTGGCTTAGGTGCCAGTTGTTATCAAATATCTCTGTGATCCCAAGGATATCCCTGCTCCAGGTAATTGAGGTGCTAACTCACCAAGACACTTGACCAAATAAGAGCCCATCTTACATCTTGGCCCGTGAGAAGGCTAATGGCATTGGCACTGAAGACATGGACAGGGCTTGGAAGCCTGGCCTTCATGCCCTGAGCAATGGGAAGCCATCACTCCAGTCCCCAGCCTGGAAGCCCCAACATGGACCACTGCCCTGAGCCACAGCTAGAAGGCTTGTGGCTTCTGTGTGTGTGATGTCTTCACTAGACTCTGCACTCCCACGAGTGGACAGCATCTTCAGTGCCTTCACATTCTGGTGCCACAATGAGACGCTGACAAGTGTTTGTCGACTGACTGACCAACTGTTTGATAAACTTCTGCGTAGAGCAACATCCTCTGGCTCTTGTCCCTTCTTCTTGGCCATCTGCCCTGCCAGCCTCAGCTCCTCTACCCTACTAGCCCCCAGAGCAGACGCAGGACTCTGAAGCCTAGAGAGGACAGAGGGGCCAGCGCTGACTGCTCCTCACAGTGAACCTGAACACCCACAGACCCATCTGTTCCACCTGCCATAGTGGGAACATGAGGCCTCACAGGCCAGGGTCTCGCCTGTGGTCACTTGGTGCCCCAGAAGCCAAGACTTCTGGTGTCCCGAGGCCCCCAAGCTGGTCTGCTCCAGACCCCAAGCCCTGCCCTGCCGCACGGGCATGCAGGATGGGAGAGAACAAAGAACAGCATGTGCCCCCATTTCCCGGCCTCACTTCCCAACCCCCATTAGCTGAGTGAGGCTTGTTTATATTATAGCAGGAATTATTCCAGCCCTAATCAGAGGCCCTGCGAGGTTTCGGCATTCGAGGTATTTCTTTACCCAAGGACACTCTCCAATCCTATAATTTCCATTTCCCCAGACGCTCCTGATTGAAAGCAAACATTTTATATTTGGAAAGGAAAAGGGCTGTGTGCTATTCATAGCCCAGCCAGGCTGTCCGGAGCTAGGCCCTGGGGGTCTGGGTCTAGTGGGATGGATGAGTCTGAGTGGGCTTGTTTCTCTAGGAGGCCCCAGAGAACCATGTCAAGGGGTAACTGAGGATGAAAGTGGGTGGGGTGCAGTATGAGCCCCTTCCTCCTCCTCACCACCTTTCCAGGTAGCTCCTACTTCCTTTTCCAGGGGAGAGTAATGACCCTCGCCACACCCATCATGGGATGGCACTGAATACAGCACTAATAACAGAGGGCCTTCAGTGTTTGGGAGGAAGGGTCCAGCATTTGCCCAAAGGCACTTTGAGAAGTGCATGGTTACAGGGACACTCATCTTCACTTTGGGCCCCTCCATCAACAGCAGTCCCATAAGCTTATCATGGATTATAAACAAAAAGTTTATTTACAGTGTTGCAAGAAAAGACTGGACCTGGCTACAAAGAGGTTTAAATAGACAAGAAAGCTCAGCATGCTGTCCACCCACTGTGCACCTGTGTGTGCGCCTCTGCGCCGGCCCACAGCTGGTGTTTGGAATTGGCAAGGGAGCAAGAGGAGTGGACCCAGAAGAAAGGGATCTCGGGAGCCCACCCACTCTTGAGTACTCACACACACATACACACACTCACACTCACATACTCGTGTACAAACTTACTTCCCTTCTATCTTTTTCCCCTAGTTCTGTTACCCCTCCTTTTTTCTCTCCCTCACTCCTCCCCTTCTCCCTTTTACTATGTCTCATCTCAAGCTTTATTTTTCCAAATCTTTTTCAATCTCTACTCCCCCTTTCTATCCCCTTCTGTTTCTACCCTTTTCCCCCTTACTCCTTGCCTCCTCCTGACATTTAATTTTCCTCTGGCAGCGCCTCCCTCTTCAGCCCTCCTCCTGCCCCCACAATGTGCACATGTGTACACACTTTATCTTTTATGTCATATTTTTACTGTACCTTTTCTATGTTTAGCTATATTTAGATACACAAATACTTGTCATCATTTTACAGTTGCCTACAGTATTCAGTACAGAAACATGATGTTTATGTAAACATGATGTTTGTAGCTAGGAGAAACAGACTATACCGTATAGCCTAGGTGTGTGGCAGCTTATACCATCTAGGTCGTGTAAGTATACTCTATGATGTTCATACAGTGATGAAATCACCTAACAGTGTTGTTAAGCAACACATGACTATTTTTCTTTCAGCTCTTTGAATATATCATACCACTGCCTTCTGGCCTCCATTGCTTCCGTTGAGAAGTCAGCTGTCAATCTTGTGTGTGTGTGTGTGTGTGTGTGTGTGTGTGTGTGTGTGTGTGTGCGCAGAACAAACCATTTTCTCTTAATGCTGTCAAGATTTTCTCTTTGTCTTTGTCTTTCGGCATTTTTACTATTATGCACACCTGGGTGTGGATTTCTATATATTTATCATAATTGGACTTTGTTGAGCTTCGTCGATGTGTAGATTAATGTTTTCTGCGCTTGGGAAATTTTCAGCGATTATTTCTTCTAATATTATTCTACATTTTTCTCCTTTCCTCTTAGTATTTCCATTATATATAAGTTCACGTGCTTAAAAGTGTCTCACATTTCTCTGAGCCTCTCTTCAATTTTTAAAGTTCTATTTCCTTTTTGTTCTTTGAATTGCATAATCTCTATTGATCTATCTTTAAGTTCACTGATCCTTTTGCTATTGAAATATACTGTTTAAGGCCCTCTAATAAAATTTTTTATTTCATTTATTATGCTTTTTAACTTCAGAATTTTTTATTTGGTTATTTTAATAGTTTCTATGTCTATTGGTATTCTCTGTTTGATGAAGCATTGTCTTCATATCTTCCTTAACTTTTTGAAACATGTTTTTCTTTAGTTCTTCGAACATATTTATAATGGTAACTTTTAAGTCTTTGTTAAATATGACATATGGACCTTCCTAGAAGCACTTTCTTCTTTATTTCTTTTTTTTCTCTGTAAAAATTTTATTTCTTTGCATGTCATAGTTTTTTGTTGAAAACTGTACATTTTAGATAATATATTATAGCAACTTTGGATTGCCTCCCCCTCTCAAGAGCTTATTTTTGTTGTTTTGTTGTTTGTTTTGTGACTTGGCTAGACAATTTTAGTGAAATTTACTTCCCCCACAGTGTAAAGCTATTGTTGTTTCTTCTCTGGAGGCAGAGCCTTGAGCATGTACACAGTCACCCTGAGATGATAGTGGTTTGGGCAGGACTCTCTTTAACTATCTCTTTCCCTGATTTCTCTGTTAGGCTCTCTTATTCATTTGGCATTACTCTTCATCTTTTTGCACCACTGATCACCAACTGATTGCTCTATGGTTTTTGACAATGCCCAGGGACATGTATTTCTTAGCAGTCTAATCCAATTACATTTGGATAAGAGTAGATTTTGAGACCAGTTTTTGAGGTTTGTTTTGTCCCCAGGAGGTATCTTCTTAGCTGTCTCTTTCCCTGGTTCTCCCTGGTAAACTAGATAGCCTATGGTTTAGCTTGTTGCTCTTAATGAAGAGGAGCTATTGTTTTTGAGAACAGCCTTAGGCTCAAACTTCTCTATGTTCTTTTTCAAATAATGTCAATCTCTTTGCAGTGAGTTTTGGGGCTCTCTTTTCTTACTGGCTGCCTCATCTCCTGGACAAAGTCGTCTCTGATCCACTGTACTGGGCCCTGAATGGGGCAGTAGTTTCTAGTTTTCATGACTTGCCTTTCTTGTCTGGAAACTCTGCTCTAGGCTAGGGCCAGGAGGATGATTAGGGCCCTAGTATTCTTTGTCTTCCATGCTTAAGGTAGAAAGGAGCTTGTTACCACTCAGCCCCACTTACCAGGAATTCTTCCACTTGGAATTAGAGGGGATTAGAAATGCTGGTGGCCTGCCCTTCTCAGTGTGGTATAGTAAGGCTTGATTTGGAGCAGAAGGAGAGGCACCATCTTCTTGGTAACACTTGGTAACACTCACTTCATCAAGCTGAAGATAGGGAGGGAGAGAAAGAATGGGCCATGGCTCAAATGCCACCGATTCTTATTGTTCCTACAAACTTTTACTATTGTTTCTTGAGTAAATGTTTCTCCATTTGTATATGCCCTTAGGACAATTTCCGGATACTTTAAATAACTGGTTTTTTAAAAAGTAGCTATTGCCAGATTTGCTTTTTTTCTGGTAAGCCAGTCCATGGAGCTCTTCACATTGACATTTAACTTTTTAATCAACTGTCAGATTGTTTTCCAAAGTGTTTGTTCCATGTTACATTCTCACTAGTCCCAGTTCCTCTACATTCCCAGTCAGTCTCTGGTCAGTCTGTTTAATTTTAGTCATTCAAGTACATGTGTGGTGATAACTGCTTGTGGTTTCAACTTGCATTTTCTGATGTCTCATGATGTTGTGCATCTTTTCATGTGTCTACTTGCTATTCATATATATTCATTGGTAAAGTGCCTGTTCAAAGCTTTACCCATTTTCAAATAGTACTTATTTTTATTGAGTTTTATTGAGTTTTCATATAAGTTTTGTCCTTATTAATTATGGTTATAACTTCTTTATTGCATGTGCTTTGCAAAGTTTTTCTCAGTCTTTAGCTTGTCTTTTCATTCTCTTAAGAGTAGTTACAAAGCAGATGTTTTTAATTTTTGTGAAGTTTGACTTGTCAATTATTTTTTTAGGGATGGACTTTTGGTGAGGTAGCTAATAAATTTTTGCCTAGCCAACAATCACAAATTTTTCTCCTATGTTTTCTCCTATAAGTTTTATGGTTTTTGGTTCTTTATTTCAGTATATGAACCACTTTAAGTTCAATTTTAGATATGAGTTTTGGATTGAAGGTCAACATGGCTTTGTTTTGTTTTGTTCATTTTGCCTTTTTATCTAATTGTTTCAGCACCATTTGTTGAAAGACTATCTCTTTTTTAGAATTGCCTTTGACCATTGTTAAAATCCAGCTAACCATACTTCTGTATTTAAGAGCATTAATTTATGAACCATTCTGTTTTATTAATGTATTTACTATCTTTGTTCCAACACCACACTGTTTTGATTACTGCAGTTCTTTGATAAGTCATATAGTTAGCTAGTGTTAGTCCTTCAATTTTTCTTTTCTTTTTTAGAGAAGTTTAGTTTTGAGTCTTTTAAAAATATTTTCATGTCTCTACATAACTTTTTAAACATATAGAATACAATTACAATAACTGTTTTAATATTCTTCTCTGCTAATACTAATATCTGTATCACTTCTGAATCAGTTTTATGAATTGATTTTTCTCATCATTATAGGTTATATATTCTTGCTTATTTCACGTCTAGTAATTTTTTATTGAATCCCAAACACTGTGAATTTTACTTTGTTATATGCTGAGTAATTTATATTCTTACAATTATTATTAAGCTTTATTCTGGAACACAGTTAAGGTACTTAGAAACAATTTGATGATTTGAGGTCATGCTTTAAGATTATTATATAGTGCCAGAGTAATACTCAGTCTAGGGCAAATGTCTCCCTACTGAGGTAAGACTTATCTGAGTAGTCTGCCCAATCCCCATTAATTGTGAGGTTTTCCAATCTGGCTGGTTGGAACAGGCACTATTACTGGTCCCGTGTAAGTGCTCAACATCTAATTCTTTCAGATGTTCTTTCTCTACCCTTGACTAGTTCCTCAACATGCATGTGCTAACCCATTCTCTACTTGGAGGGAGGGGGCTTTGCAGTTCTTTGGAGATCTCTCTCTGTGCAAGTCTCTACTCACTAGTACGTTGTCCTATAATTCTAGCCATCTGACCTTGCCAGACTCTCAGCTTTGTCTCAACTCAGGGAGACCACCAGACTCCCTCTGGGTCCTTTCTCCCTGTATCATGTACTAGGAGCTCTATAAGGAAGTCAGCTTGAATAATAACAGGGCTCTCCTTTATATTTTCAACTCTTATAGGTTATTGTTCTTAATTGCTTAATGTCCAATGCCTTGAAAAATCATTGTTTTAAATATCTTGTTATTCTTTTTGGTTGTTTCAGGTGGGAGGGTAAAGTCCAGACTCTGTTACTCCATCTTGGCCAAAAGCAGAAACCTTTTCATCACTTAATTTTATAAGTTTATTTTCATAAAGAATGCTGCCTGGGAGGGGTATGGAGATGGACCAAAAGGTTAGGTTTTGAGGGATCAGGATCATACTCAGAGTTGAGTGTGGAGGCTGGCAAGAAGAGAAAGACCAGGAGGTACCACTCAGGTGCATTAGGGTTTTGACCCATGATTCCTGATCTAAGGAGGTCTCTGCTTTTTCAGGCACTGACCCAGTTTTGTGATCCAGGGTGGTTTGAGACTTGGTGGGAGGCTCTGCATGGGGGCTCTGGCTGCCTTTTCTCTGGGGTAAAGGACACATCTCTGGCCTCTTTGGTATTCAGACAAAGCTCTGTCTTGGCACATCTTCTCCCAGGTATGTTTTTGTCTGCTGTAGATAGGCAGGAACACCTTGAGGCTTTGCATATGGAGGGCCACAACTGGGTGTTACCAGCACTCCTCAGCTATCAACTGAGGCTAATAGAATTATCCTGTTGGTTGGAAGTAATTCCTAATGCCTGTTCATACAGGAAGTTGTGGACTCAGGGCCCTTGATGTACCTTGAGATAGCCCAGGAAAGTCTTTGTTCTCTGGAGAACTTGGGACTGTGTTCTGGATTCCCAAGAAAAAGCCAATGCATCTTTTGACCCTAAAAGTCCATTCTAGGAATCTGTATTCCAGCTGGCTAAACTTATTGGCATGCACAAGACATACGTACAAGGAGTTTTATTGTGGTGATACTGTGAGAACAAAACATTGGAAACAATTTGGGTCTTTCAATAGGAGGCTAGGTAAATAATTTATGCTCCTTCCATCCAGTAGACAGCCATGCTACTGATGAAGAGGAAGAGGCAGATCAAAATATGGTGTTAGGAACAATGATATATTGTGAAATGATAAAGAAAAGATGCAAAGAGGGTTCAAAATGTTGATGTAGTGGACGCTGTCCTAGGCCCAGAAATCTTGTTTGCACTCTCACATATATGAAGTCACGCATCCCAGAGTCTCCTGTGTCTGTCTTCCTTCACTCAACATAATGATTTGGAGATTCATCTGTGCTGCTACATGTGTCAGCAGCGCACTCATTTATATTGCTGAGTAGTTTTCCACTGTATGAATGTATCACAGTTTATTTTTCCATTCTCCAGCTGATGGACATCTAGGTTGTTTCTGATCTGGGGAAACTATTAATAAAGTTTCTGCTAATATTTGCATACAAATCTTGGGATGAATACATTTCATTTCTCTTTTGGTTAATAACTAGGAAGCTAGTGCTGAATCGTATGGTGAAAACAACTTTTTGAGAAATGCCAAAACTTATCCCCGAGTGATTGTATTATTTTATGTTTCTATCAGCTTTGTATGCAGTTGTTCCACACCCTCACTTATATTTTACATTGTCATTCTTTTTACTTTTAGCCATTCTGGTGGATATGTAGTGGTGGTATCTTGTGTTGATTTTATAGTGGTGAACACTTTTCATGTTCCTATTGGCCATCTGTATATCTTTTTTGACATATGTTTAGAGAACATTTTTATTGTCTTTTTATGTTTGCATTGTGGGAGTTCTTTATATATTCTGGATTCAAGCCCTGAGAGTGAGAGGGATATGATAGATGAAGGAAAGAAGGAAGGAGGGAAGGAAGGAAACTAGGAAGGAAGGAAGGAAGGAAGGAAGGAAGGAAGGAAGGAAGGAAGGAAGGAAGGAAGGGAGGGAGGGAGGGAGGGAGGGAGGGAGGGAGGGAGGAAGGAAGGAAGAGAGGGAAAAGAATAATTTTTCTAGTAGATGGCTTATTTGTACATTATCTTAGTGGTGTCTTTTGATGAAGACAACTAAGTCTTTAATTTTGATGAAGTGCCATTTACCTTTTTTAAGTTAGTGCTTTCTGTGTCCTCTCCAAGAAAACTTTGCCTCCTTCAAGTTTTCAGAAATATTCTTGTATGATTTCTTCAAGTTCTAGTTCTAGTTCTTGCTCTGCAGTTCTAGTTTTTATATTTAGGTCTCTGATTTACCTGGAATTAATTTTGTATATGGTAAGAGGTAGGGTTAAGATTTATTTTTCCTCCATAAAAATGCAGTTGTTTTGGAACTGTTTGTTGAAAAGATTTTCTTATCTCCATTCGATTCTTTTGGAGCTCTTGTCAAAAAATAGTTCTGTAAGGGTGGATCTATTTTGGACTATATTCTATTCCATTAATCAATTTGTCTATCCTTATGCAAATGCTATAATATGTTAATCAATTTTCCCTTGTTTCTCAAGATGGCTTTTGATATTCTAAGTCCTTCACATTTCCATATAAATTTTAGAATAAACTTATCAGTTTCTAAGAATAAGGCTGCTAAGATTTTGATTGAGATTGCATTAACTCTATATATCACTTTGAGAAACAACATCTTAACAATGTTATCTTTCATCAAACATAGTATTTACCTACATTTATTTAGGTATTTCTCAGTGTTTTTAGTTTTGTAACAATGTTCTGTAGTTTTCAGTGTAGCAGTCTAGCAACTCTTTGGTTAAGTTTTCCCCTAGCAATTGTACATTTTGATGCTAAGTAGATAGTATTGCTTTTTAAAAGAATCATATTCTAATTGTTCATTGCTATTCTAAAAAAATACAATTGATTTTTGTATGATGGTCTTGTATTATGAAACCTTGCTTAATTCATTTGTTATTGCTAGTACATTTTTAATAAATACCTTAGAATTTTCTATGTACATGCATGTCATCCGCAATAATATTTTTTGTTTCTTTTCAATCTGTGTGTATTTTACTTCTATGTCCTTGCCTTGTTGCACTGGATATGACTTCAAGAACAATTAAGTAGAAGGAATGGGAGCAGACATCCCTACCTTATTCTCAACCCAAGAAGCAAAGCATGCAATTTTTTACCATTACATGTGATGCTAATCGTTTGTTTCTTGTAGATCTCTACATCAGGTTGAGAAAATTTCCCTCTATTCCTAGAATTTTCTAAAAGCATTTTTTCTCAAATCATAAGATTTGGATATATGTTGAATTTTTCAGATGTTTTTCTGTATCTATTGAGATGATAATATGATATTTTTTCTTCATTCTGTTATTGTGGTAAATTATATTGATTTTTGAATATTAAACTCACTTTGCACATGTGGTATTAACACATGCATATGCTATGTGCACACACACATAATTTTGTTTGAAATTCATTTGTTAATATTTGTTAAGAGTTTTTGTGCTCATATTCTCAAAGGATATTGGTTCGTAATTTAACTTTTTGTTATATCTTTTACTAGTTTTGTTATTAAGGTTATGTTAGCCTAAGAATAGTTGGGAACTTTTCTTACTGCTTTATTTTCTGTAAGAGTTAGTGCAAAGTTGGCATTATTTCTTTCTTAAATATTTAACATATTTCACCAGTGAAGCCATCTGAACCTAGAATTTTCATTATGGGGAAATTTAAAATTTTTAGTAAGTGTAGGGGCTATTGATGCTTAGAATGTGTGTGTGTGTGTGTGTGTGTGTGTGTGTGTGTAAAGAAAGAGAGGGAGAGAGAGAGAGAGAGAGAGAGAGAAAGAGAAGAGAGAGAATGAAAGTGTTTGTTCATTTTATCAAGATTGTCAAATCTCTTGGTATAAAGTTCTCCATAATATCCCTTCATTATTCTTTTATCGTCTTCAGGAATTGTAATTACAACTCCTCTTTCCTTCATAATAATGTAATTTGTGTTTTCTCTCTATATTAATTGACCTAGCTAGGGATTTTATCAATTTTATTGATTGTTTCAAATAACCAACTTTATTTTATTGATTTGCTCTATTATTTATTCATTGTCTATTTCACTGATTTCTGCTCTTATCTTTATTATTATCTCTCTGTATTTTGAGTTTAATTTGTTATTTTTCAAAATTCTTAAAATGGATACTTAGATAATTGATTTTAGGCACTGTTTTGTTTGTTTGTTTGTTTGTTTGTTTGTTTTTTGCTAATATAACCTTTAAAGCTATGTTTCCCTTTAAGCACAACTTTTGCTTCATTCTACAGTTTTTGATATGTTCTGTTTTAATTTGCAATAGTTCAAAATATTTTCTTATTTCTTTTGTGATTTCCTCTTTGACTTATGGATTATTTAAAAATATGTTGCTTTTAAAGATTTGAGGATTTTCTTATTACCTTATTATTATGGTTTTCTAAAGTCTTTTAATTTAATTCTGTAGTAGCCAAAGAACATATGCTGTCCAATTTTGATCCATTTTAATTAAGGCTTGTTTTGTTGAATTTTTAAAGATGCATATTCTTCAGTACTATGTTCTATAATTGTCAGTTAACCTAGTTTATGATGTTGTTCAAATCTTCTATATTCTTATTAATCTATTTTTTAATCAATTACTCAGAAAGGAAGATCAAATCTACAACTATATCTGTTGCTGTGTCTATATCTCTCTTTAGTTCTCGATTTTTACTTCTATGCATTTGGAGGCTCCGTTATTAGGTGCATTGATGGTTAGAATCACTATATCTTCCTAAAGAATCCACTCTTATCATTTTAAATGGTAAATTAGTTTTTTTTAAATTAGTTTTTTTCCTCAAGTAATAGTTCACTTTTAAAAATTTTCCCATATAGTTATCATTTCTGGCATTCTTCATTTCTAAATGTAAATATGCCTTCATCTAATATCATTTATTTTCAGTCTGAAGAACTTTCTTTAACATTTTTTAGTAGTTCAAATCTTTTAGTATTGAATTCCGTCAGCTTTTATTTGTATGAAAATATCTTTATTTTTTCTTTATTTTTAAGGAGAGTTTTTGCTGGCTATAGATTTCTAGATTGACAGTCTTTTCTTTCAGAACTTCAAAGATGTCATTCTATTGTCTTGTGCCTTGCCTTGTTTCTGATGATAACTCAGTAGTATTTTTATCTTTATTATCCTTTATATAATTATGTACTTTTGTCTAGCTGAGTTTAAGATTTTTTGTCTTTAACTTTTCTTTTTAAGCATTTGAATATGATGAGCTCTGGTGGTTTTCTTTCTTTCTGTTTATCCCACTTGAATTTTGTTATGCTTCTTGCATCTGTAGGCGTATAGTTTTCATCCAATTTTAAGTTTTCTGCCACTATTTCTTCAAATATTTTTCTGTCTCAATCCTCCTCTCTCTCTCCCTTTGGGGCTTCAATTGCACATATATTAGACTGACTGATATTTTCTCATGCAAACTTGAGGCTCTGTTTATTTTCCTCTGTTTGCTTCATTTGGATAGTTACTATTCTTTTGTCTTAAAGTTTATTGATATATTCTCTTACAGTGTCCAAATTGATATTAAACCCATCTAGAGGATTTTGCTTTGTGAGTATTTTATTTATCAGCTCTGGAATTTCCAGTTGATTCTTCTCTATAGTTTTAATTTTTGGATAAAATTCCACTTTTTCTTTATCCCACCCTCTACTTTAAACTCTTGCCTATAGTATAACATATAATATAGCATAATATAGTAATTATTTAAGGTTTTCATCTGCCAATCCAATACATGTTGTATTTCTATTTATACTGACTTTTTTTTCTCCTGGTTGTGAGTTCCCCCTTCCTGCTTCTTTGCATGTCTAGTAGTTTTTATTGTGTTCAAATATTGTGGATACTATACTGTTCAGAGCCTAAATGTTGTTTCTCTAAAGAGCACTGACTGATCTTTTGACAGATAGTTAAAACTGGAGATGAACATGTTTATGTTGAGGTTTGATTTTAGGATTTTTAGGATGAATCTTGAGTGGGCTGACCTCCAATGTCACTGAGTATTGCACAACCTTCAGATTCTCCATTCAGATCTCAACTAACCAATAGTTGTTCTTTTCTCAACCTGGCAAAGTCCATTTACAGCTCAGGGTTCTACTAAGACTCAGAGGTGCCCTATATAGAATTCTGGTACGTCTCAGCTCCACTTCCTTCTTCCTAGTACCTTGCCCTGAAATTCTATGTACCTCGGCAGACCTGAGCTTCAGTCTGTTTGTTCTTCCCAGCAAGCTTTCTGTTTAGGTTCTACATCCCTGTACCATGGTTTGGTGAATGACCCCAGCCATAAAGCCAGAATGTAGAGCTTGCCTTGGGTTTCCCTTATCACAGCTCTGCTTTGTCTGGTGCCCAATGTTGAAAAAGACTTCTTCATATATACTTTGTCTAGTTTTTATAATTGCTTGTGGGGATAGAGTATACCTGACACTCAATACTTTATCATGACTAGAACTGGAAGTTGAGATTTTCTTCTTATTGCTCATCTTTTATATTTAATTTATATACCCTGTGCATATATTATCTTTATATTAAATTTTTTAATGCTGGTGTAGAAGAATTCTAATGCTGGCTTACCAATTCTGCTTAATCAACACAGCCACCCATATAGGCTACTTTGAACTTCTCTCCTCTCGCTGTGGGTTTGAATACTAGCTCAGCCACTTACTAATTCTGTGACCTTGGGTAAACTACTTATTCCTTCTGATCTCCAATTTCTTATAAGCAAAATAAAGGGGAGAATCCTTCCCTCATCAAGTAGCTTTCAGAAACAGATGAAAATTCTCTTCCAAAGTGCCTATCTCAGTCCATGCTATAGTGTAAGTGCGCTATATGTCTTGTTCCTTTCCTTTCATCTTCCCTACTCAGGCATTGAGTAATGGAATATTTGATCCAGAGCCTGGAACTTTGCCTTTTTCCCTTCGTAATTTTCATCTTGGGAGAGTGAATGCAGGATAAATTGTTCAGGTAGTCAAAAGACCAGTGAGGCCAAGCCCCGCAGGACAGCCTGGGGTAAATGGATGGTTGCGTGGATAGATGCATGCATGAATATGAGAATTAATTTATATTTATCTTATTTGCCTCACGATCTCCCTTCCTAGAGTCTTAGCTCCTTGAAGGCAGGGCCACACTTCTGCATTTTATACATCTAGAGCCCTTGTACACTTGTAGATGTAGAGCCCTTGCCAAGGAATGAGTCTATTCTACTCACATACCTCTACCATCTAGAAGCTGAAGACACATGTTTTGACCATGAGATTCTCTCTGTACACTTAGTGTCTACAACAGACCCTCAATAACTCTCTAGAATAAATTACTAGCTCCTTACTTTACCCACAGCCCCAGTGACCTCACCACCCACACTGGAACCCTCATGCCCATACCCAGACACATGCACCTCCTTGCTATGCCATAGATGTGTTAAGCCCAGTTCTGCTTTGGGAAAGGTGAGCAGACAAGCTTGGTAAACCCAGTCATTTCAGATGGTGAACAGTTCTGCAAACAAAAGGCAGGGTAGTGGGGCTAAGTGGTAGGGCATGAGGGCTTCCAGCAACATCACCCCCCAGTTGGGTCCCTTCCTCCCTTCGGGGCAAGGGGCCTTTCCTGTGGGACCCAGCTCAGGATCCAGTGATAAAGGTCCCCAGAGTCCCAGAAGGAATAGGGAATGACAGGGGTCGGAGAGTGCTGCTAGCCATGTGGTGAGAGGACAAGAAGTTCACACACCCATTTGTTCATTCATTCAGATGAATCAGTAAGAGTATAATGTAAAGTGAAGGCAGGACAGAGCTGGGAGGAAAAGAAAATGGGACAGTGGACTGGAGTAAAGGATGATCAGGGCACTTAGAACAGAGAAGGAGCCCATTGTGCAATTATTGAATCAAGTGTCCTGGGCAGAGGAAACAGCATGTGCAAAGGCCCTAAGGCAGCAGCAGGGAACCATAGAAGTGGCTGAAACATGGGGCGTTAGGAAGGATGGGAAGTGAGAGAACTGATAAGGCCCAAAGCCTGGTGTGGTTTGACCTGCTCAGTGTTTAAAAATGAGTTAGGTGCCAAACTTTGAAAACTGAGGTATTTCACATAAAGGCCAGATTCCCAGCTTCTTCTATAATTGGTCATTGCTGGTGCCACTGGGCCTGTTGACTGGAGATGAGAGGCACTGCCCTTCCCATAAGACTGGGTACAAATCTTCCTCCTGCCCCAACCTGGGCCCAGGGAGCCCCTTAGCCTCATAGCGAAGGGTGGGATCTGCACACCCAGGCCCTGCATCCACACTCCTGCTCCTCACTGCGCCTGTGCTCACCCTCCTCAGTCCCCACAGGATGGAGGCTTCTCATTGCACCTGCACCCCGGACCCTGGGCTGGAGCCAGACCATTCTCTGAAAGGGCCTCTTGCTTCTGCCTTCTTGCTGGATGCCTCCTCCTCACCCTTGGAGGTGCCCTGAAGAGCCTGAAACAAAGGGTGAGAATCCCAGGGTAGGGGGCTCTATCCTGCCCTACAGTTCCCCCTCCCCACTCCAGGAAAAGTCTGGCCTCCTTTCTTCGGTGGGACACAGTTCTCCCATCACCTGTCGTCACCCCCCAGTGGCTTCTGAAGCTGTCCCCACCACATCTCTCATTTCATCCTCACAGCAACTTTGGTGTCTTGTCATAGAGAGAAGGGGATGGGTCTCACTGTGCTCAGGCCTAGAACCAGCAGTGACTGGTGAGGGTGGATGGCTTGGCAGGCCTCAGGGAGGACCCCCACCCCACCTCTGAGCTACTTGGGGACCTGGAAGGTTTGATGAAAGTCTAGCCAGGTTGGAGAATGGAGAGTGTGGAACAGACAAATGGGTGGGGAAAAGGGTCGGATTACCAATTCCCTTTGGCACGAACTGAGGCAGAGGAGGGAGAGGGAGTCTGAGCCAAGTACTAAGTTTGTTGCCTGTGCATTCTGTTCCTACCCTAAAAGTGCAGACAAGACAGTCCTGTCTGGACTGCTCCATCCCCTCTCAGACTCATACCAGAGCCATTGAGTGGAGGCCCAGCCTTCCAGATCCAGAGGTCCTCAGTCATGGAGCTGTATGCCAGACTCCAGGGCCTCTGTCTGGTAAAATAGTCACTCAGCTGCATCTGGGGACGCAGAATGATGAAGATGGTGCCCCAGTGTGGGGCAGCCCATGAGCAGACCTTTACAAATGTAACTTGCAGTTAAGTACATAAGAAAATCTCTGCAATTTCCCACTAGGCAATGGGGATGTTGTCTGATTCCTACAGGCCATAATTTCTGGGGAGAGAAACGTTTTTTTCCCCCACAAATGATGGGAAGTCAGTGGTTACAGTTACTGGCTGTTGATGTTGGGAAGCTGTTCTGATGCCCAGAATCCCACCTACCTCAGCTAAATGGTATCTTTATGAAATTAACAGAATGTGGCTGCACAGAGGAAAGGCAAAAAAAAAAAAAATGATCTTTCAAATTTTAAGTATAATTGGAAAACTGACCTTTGGAAAATATTTTCCCACCTCAGCCCCACGCTGGAGAAGAATGGGTGCTTTATGCTGAAGGTGAGTGGTGACCTTGAGGGATTAGCTGGTCTCTCTGGAGGTGGAACTGGAGTGGTATGATGGGTTGTCAGGTCCCTCTGGACGTCCTGGGGTTATAGGGCTTTGGTCACTGACCAAGGAAAGGCTAGGGATGCTGAGGCTGTCCTGGGCTGGGCGCATCAAGGAGCAGCTGAGCTCAGGCCAGGCCAGAGGGCACTTTGTGGGTCCAGTGGAAAGTCCCCAGCAAGGAGGTGGGAGCCTGATGGGTGCTGGCCTCCTAGCAGTGCTGCCCATTGGCTCAGGAAATGTCAGAGAGGAGATATTGGATGGTACAGAAGAGAGTGGCCCTGCACCCAGTTCTGCCTTATGGAAGGTGCTGACTAGATTTCCGGGATACAGGCATTGGGTGGGTTCAGGGTGACATAACAAGGCCCAATTCCACCCAGTAACTTGGTGAATGTCAATTCAAGCCTGGAATGCACAGTTATGTATCTCAGCCTCAGTTTCCTTTTCTATAAAATGGGATAATAATAAGAGGGAGAAAGGATAAGCGGTCAGCTCAGGGAGGCCGAATGTCCCCTTAATTGTTGGGAATTGAAGCGTATGTCTCTGCCAGTAAGTGAGCCCTGGCTGTCCAGCTCATGGTTCTATCTTCTGTTCACTAGGACCCTCTCTCTGGGCAGGTACTTTTTTCATATTGCAGAGCGCCTGAGGTCACATGTCAGTACGTAGCCGCTGGGACTCCCCTTTCCTGGTGACTTCTATCCTCTGCTCCTGGGATGCTGACTAAGGCCACTGGCCCACCTGAGGACCTGTCAGCCCAGAAATTGTGAAAAGTGTAAGAGTGTAACCACTGGGCTGTCCAGGGGCCTCTGCAGGGAGGAGCCAACCACTGGGCTGTCCAGGGGCCTCTGCAGGGAGGAGCCAAAAGCCTTGCTGGAGAGAGGAGGAGACAAGCCCCGCCCCCCTGAAATCCCGTGGATGTTGCTTTGTTTCCAAATCCTTCAGTGATCAGGCACTTGTTTAGGATTTCCCCCCATCATCATGCAAACCCGGTGGTTCTTTTCCCCATGAGGCCCGCTGGTTCTCATCTGAGCCCGTCCTCGGAGTCAGTGCTCAGGGGCCTCGTGGCACACAAGGTCAATTCCATGCCGCTTCTGGGCGCTCTCCTCATCTACTCCTCTATAGTTTTTGACAACCCTATGAGGGAGGGATATGATTAGTCCTGCCTTCCAGTGAAGGACCCAGGTGGGTGCCAAAGGAGAGTGAGGGGCAGAGCAGAGTTGGGCCTTGTGGCCTGGCTGCCATCTGTCCACTTAAAAGTCAGTCCCGTTTGGCACCCCCGAGGACTGGTATATCTGCTGACTGTTAGGCTGGAGCTGCCCTGTAATGGGGGACATGGTGGCAGCACCTATGTGACATTAGCTGGTTGGTTTGCAAGATGCAGGAGGGATCGATGGTGAGAAGAAACAGGTAACAGGAACCCCTACACCCACTCCCACCTCGGAGTGGGTTCTGGTCTCTTTCCCCTTCTTAGGGTCTCTGCCAGCCTTGCACAATGAGGGTGTGCTGGTTCCACTGACCAGTCTCTCCAGATTCCTGGTATAAGTGTATGTCACCTATGTGCTGGGAACTACTCTGAGTGATTGGCACCCTTTTCCATTTCCCCCTCATGGTCCCATGCAGGTGCTATTATCACCCTGATTACAGATGAGGAAACTGAGGCACACCTAGCCACATCTGAAAGTACAAGGCCCTGCTGCCAACCATTCCCCCACCTCCCAGCCCTGGCCTGGGGAAACGAGAGGGTATAGGGCAGATTTCTCACATCTGTCTTCCTTGGAAGAAAGGAGAGTGTTTACTAATTACCACTCAAACCATTTCCATTATTGTCTCAAGAAAGGATTTATCAGCCAAAAGAGAAACAGGGAGAAAAACCAAAGGCATATGCTTAGAGAACAAAATTTGGGAGCCCTAGAGTCTGGGCCCATTCACACAAAGGGAAATTGAGGCCCAGCAAGGCAGGTGACCAGCCAGGCCAATGGAAAGTCTGTGCAAAGCGGAAGATGTGCATATGCAGCTGGTCATGCTGTGTGGCCTGGAAGTCCATCCCTAAACATCAGGCTCTTGAAAACCCTCGCAAAGACAACGCACAATTCCTTGACGCTAATTGCTTGAGTTTGAGGTAATATCGTCACAGAAACACCAGCAGTAACCTTTGGTCTTGGCAAATTCTCCCCTCAATCATGTAACGTAAACAGCGATAAACGAGGGCTTTTTAAGGCTTTCTTCATAATGCGATGCACATGCATTTGTTACCCAATCTGCCTTAGCTCCAAGCCCTGAAACCTGAGCCACTGGGAGGTGAGCAGCAGGGCGCAGGAGGTGGGGTCAGGGTTCCCGAGAGACAGCCCAACCACTGGGCCTCCACCTCCTGCCCTCCCCAGTCCCGACCCGCTCCCACCCCTCCCCCACCCCTTCCTCCCCCCTCCCACCTTTCCCTCCTCTCCTGGTTCCAGGTTCCTTCCCCTAAGGTGGAGCTGGGACTTTCTCTAGTTGGTTGGTTTCTCTCTCGCTCCCCTTTCTCTCTATTCCTGTGTCTCAGCTCCCTCTCTTCACCCTCTCTTCTTCCTCTGGTTTCAGGGTTTCTTTCCCGCTCTCTCTCTCACTCTCTCTCCTAGTCTATCTGATTCTCTATGTCTCTTTATTTTCTCTTTCTCTCTCCGTCGGATTCTATCTCTTTCTGTTGCTCTCATTTTCTCCTCACTGCTGGTCTCTCTCCCCTTGTCCCCTGCTGTCCTTATCTGTCCAATGCTGACTTCTGATCTCTCTCCCCACAATCTTTGTCCATCTCCCTGTCTTTCACCCTCCAACTCTGTCTGCCTCTCCCTCCCACATGACTTGTTCCTTGAGGCCCTGGCTCCATTTCCTCCCTTCTCAGTCCCAGGGGCTCAGAGTGGGCTTGGGCATAGTTCCTGGCCTTGGGTGGAGAAAGATTGCAATAGTGGAGGATGAGCAAATTGTATGGGAGTGAGGGACACAAGGAACACAAGAAGGACCACTTTCTTTTGGTGGGAGTGGAAATCAAGGCTGAGCAGAGTCTAGAGAGAAAAATGAAGAGTGGTCTCATGGAGACAGTAGGAACAGAGGCACCATGGAGCAGTGGGCACAGAGGGTAAAGTTAGGAGAGGCTCATGGATTGGGATGGCTGGTGGCAGCAAGACAGTGAGGGTAGGCATCCATGGCATGTGAAGAGTAGGGAATGGGCATGAATGATGGGCAGAAAGGCATCCCAAGGGCACTGGGTAAGGGGCAGGGTGTGGGCAGGTTCGGTTTAGGCTGTAAGATTTGGGGCAGCCTCATTACTGGGCAAGAAGGGCTCCTGGGGAGCCTTAAGAAGACAATGCCCAGCCCAGCACATTGCCATGAGTCCACAAGTGGAGGAGCCCCTATGGATCAACTGAGAGGGCTCAGGGGCATCATGCACAGGAATATGCTCTGGTATCAGCTTGTCTCTGGACACCTCATCATCCTATTAGCAGCCACACACCCCAGGTACCTGCTTGTTTTCTGCAGTTGTGTGACAACCAGAAGCCAGTTGCTGTATCCCCATTTCGAGGCTTAGAAACTGAGGCACACAGAAGTTTAGCAACTGGCCCAAGGCTGCATAGCCAAAAGGCACAGAGTCAGGACTGGAGCTTGCTCTGGAGTCCACATACCTGTCACTACAGTGCTGTGAGTGTAATCCTGGGTGGGGCACAGGCTCCAGACCCAATAGTCTGCCTTTTTCCTCACAGCCCTCATGGGGTAAATCATGGGGTAAGTGGGGCAGAGCTGGACCCCAACCCATTGCCTGAACCCTAGCACCCCGCTTCTCATCCCAAATAATTCTCACAGCAGCTCATCAGGTAGATAAATGTTCCCTTGGCTGCCCCTTGGGAGAGAGTGTGTGTGGACTAAGGAGACATGTCCAGGGAGCTAGGCTGGCAAGAGGTCAGGAGAGACAGATGGGAATGGGAGCAGAGCCGACAGGAGCTGTGTGAGTGAAGTCAGGAACCTGCCCTGCTCCTCAAGCCCAGAGTGCATTGACCCCCGAAAGTGGACGTCCAGAGTCAGCAGGGACTATCAGCCCAGATCTGGTCCTAGGGATGTCTGACATTTAAAAATCACTATTAAAAGGTAGTACTCCATTGTTGTTTAAAACCTGTTTCAGAATTAAAGGCTTCAGCTACCCTAGAAACACACAAAGCTGCCTCTCCCAGGACATACCCTGGACTGTCCTCATCCTAAGAAATTCTGTCTCTAAGGAGGGCAGCATGGGTGCCTGCCCCTCTACAGTCCTGCTTTTCATCACTGGAGCCTCAGACATAGCAAAGAGCAAATGCTTATGGAGCCAGGGCCCTGCTCTCAAGGCTGGGAGCCAGGTGGAGAGAGGCCTTGGGGTCACCACGAAATACCACAGGACTGTATTAAAAATCCAGTATCTTTCCTCAAATCTGCCCATGGCAGCCCTGCCTTTCCAGGACATAAGCCTCGGGTCATCCTCTCGTCACCTCTCCACCTGCCATCTTGCACCTGCCCTGAGCCCTTGCCTGTCAAACTCTTCCCTTCACTCCTCAACCCACTCTTGTCAGTGGCCTCACGGACAACTCATCTCAGGGGTGATGTCTCTCAGAGAGAAGCCCACTCCCCAGCAGTCCCCGAGTCCCCGCCTACTCTGACCTCTGAGATTCCACCTGGTGCTTCCCTCGCCATCCCCACCATTTTGTCCCTGAATGTCATTTTCTCAGTGGTCTCCTGCACTTCCGCCAGCCCCTCTTTGTTTCCTTCACAGCATTCCCTCTCCTCGTACACTAATTGACTTATTTCTCGGGTCACTCTCTGTCCTTACCTGGGCATGGCTCCAAGGGGCAAGAGTCTTACCTGGTGCAGCTCAGCATGTGCCTGTGTGTGGTATGAGTGATCCTATCTGCTGTATCCCCACACTGACCCCAGGACTGGGCACAGGACTGCCCACGAGGAGGCGCCAGAGCCTGGAAGGGGAGGCAGGAGCAGGATAGGGATGCTGCTGGGAGCTGGGGAGAGTGTTGTGGTCAGTGATCATGATGGGATGAGAGGTGTCTGTCTGAGTGTAGAATGGCCAGCCCTTGGGAAGCTGCAGGGCAAATGGCGGTGGGGGCCAGGCCAAGGCTGCAAACCCAGGCTCTATCCAGGAGAGGGAGCCTGGCTGCTGGGGCAGAGGGGGAGCCAGCCATCTGTGCCATTACCGGAGGGCCCATCCATGCACACCTCTGGCCCCTGGGTGCCCTATGCCCCTTAGGAAGCTGCACCTTGCTTTCTGGACTCTGGAATTGCCCAGCCCTGGGCTGTTCCAGGAAGGGAGCTAGAGGCCTCGGTAGGCCTGTGCTGCTCAAATGTCAAGCAAATTGAAAATTGAGGCAATTTAACATAAAAGGCTGTTTTCCTCCAGCACTCCCTTTAGTGAACCGGAGGCAGACCTGAAAGTGATTTCCTGAGGGGCCTAGAACCAGGAATCCTCCCCCCAAGTTCTTGTTTCTGAAGCTGAGGTCAGTAAAGTCTAGGGGCTGCCTTTCCCAGGGCTTCCTGAGGCCTCAGCCCCTCAAAAGTGCTGTCTGCCCTGAGCATGGTCCTGTGACTTGTGGGGTTGACCCAGGAAGGGCAGAAGGGTAAGGGATGAATGACAAAGACACACACAACATACATGTACAAACCCATATACATATAACACACATGTATAAAGACTACACATATATAGACACACACAACACGTGTACAGATATACACATGCAACACATCTACACACCACACACATATACACACAATGCATGTATACATACTATATTTGCTTATACGTACTAAACACACATAGACACCACCCACATGTACAGATACATATACACGGAACACAAACATATATACACCACACAAATACACACACAGATATTCACACACACTCACATGTACCCACACTCACTCACAGTAATGAGGCTCCATGCTGCCCCAGGCCCCAGCAGCCACCCTCAGACTCCATGGCAGGCAACTAAACCCAGAAAGCTGGGATGCCTGGCCATGGTCCTGAACTGACCCACTGGTAACTGAGCCCAGAGGTCTCTGACCCCCTGCTCTCGCTAGGCCAAACTTTTCCCTTTACAGTTGCAGAAATTGGCCTAGAGAGAGGATGTGACTTACCTGGCCAACCCAGCTAGCATGTGACAAAGTGGGGCCCAAACCCTAACAGGCTCATAGGCCTCTCCTGGCCTCTAGCACAGAGGGATTTCCCATTTGCCACAAGATGATTCCTTTGTTGTTTTTACTTAAAAGCTCCCCTTAGCCATCTCCTCCTCTAGGAGGCCTTCCTTGGTCCCTCCTGCAAGCCAACCCCGGACAAAGCTGATGCTCCCAGAACTTAAAGAGCACCCTCTTTTCCAAGCTGGGACACACACACACAGTCCTACTTTCCTTCCTGAGTTTCTCTGGGACAGATGCCCTGCCCTGGGTTGTGTCCATGTCCAGTGCACAGCTGGGTATCAGGACCAGTCAGAGCAGGTATGCTCGAATAAGTAAGTGACTGATGGAGGAATGTCTCAATGTCCTTTTATTCATTCAACAAACACACAGGGGCACCGGACCTCCTGTGCTCCAAATTGTAATGGGCCTGTCAAGACTTGCTTACCCCATCTGTTCATACCTTTAGTGAGCTCCACACCCCACATCAGCTTTTGAAGGGTCAGAGCAAGGGGACATTGCCCCAAAGCTTCTTGAACCTCCTTTGCCTACATATATGAAGGATGAGGAGCACTTAAGGATTTACATTTTTCAAGACTTATCAGTCCTTCACTGGTGACCGAGAGGCAGAAGAGTAAGGTCACCCAGCCCTTTGTACCCAGTGATGGTTCTGGAGGATGGTCCATCCATGTCCTTTGTTCCCTATGGGTGGCATCAAGGGCTCTGTCTGATGTCACACCCTGCTTCATTCCCCTGTGTTCCCTGCTCCTTCCTAATTAATTGCTTTCACGAGAACTCACAGCTCAAGTTCTGTTCTGGGGTTGTTACTAAATCATCCCCAAAAGCAGGCTCTGGGATGAGACTCTGAGGTTGGGTCATGGTGGGCAGAGAGCAATCATGGTTTGGAGTGGAGGGCTTCGGCTGCTGCATAGGCATGACTGCTGTGACATCACCTCATGCTGCACTGGGATGGGATGCAGGCAGAAGGAGAAGCTGGGCTGGGCAGCATATTGAACACTCAAAAGATGGGTCAGGGGTGGCTGTAACTGGAAGGACTGTAAATTGCTGCCTAAGAAAGTGATGAGCTCAGGTCAAAGAAATCACCAACTCCTGGCAGGGCGAGAACCCAGGTTCATGGTGTTAAGAGCACATTGTTGCTTGCAGCAGGACAGCAGACCGTGATAAGCTGAGTGTGGCTAAATTACAAGGAAACCGGAATTCGCAGTTTCAAATGGACCCTGAAGCCTGGTATACTCATTGCTGTAACAGATTATCACACACTGAGCAACTCAAAACAATTCAAATTTATTCTCTTACTGTTGCGTAAGCCAGAAGGTCAGAAGTCCAGGTCCATGGGACCCAACTGGGTTCTCTGCCTAGGGTCTTCAAGGCTGAAACTGAATGCCAGCCAGGCTGCACCCCTTTCTGGAGCTGCCAAGGATGAGTCTCTTCCCACACTCATGAAGGTTGTTGGTTGAATATCTGTTCCTTGTCTGGTAAGACTGAGGTCCCATTTCTTTGAACCCTGGATTCCTCTAATCTGCAGGCCTGAAGGAGTGTCAGCGCCCCCCCCCCGCCCCCGCTTAACCAAAGTGCAGCAACAGAATACACATTCTTCTCAAGCACACATGGAACATTTCATAGGATATATTATATGTTAGGACACAAAACTAGTCTCAACAAATTCAGGAGCATAGAAATTATATCGAGTATCTTCTGACCACATTGGTATGAAACCAGAAATTAATAAGAGAAAGATGAAAAATTCATAAATAAATGAAAATAAAACAACTCACTCCTAAATAACCAATGTTTTAAAGAGGAAATTGAAAAGGAAATTTTTAAAAAAATCTTGAGACAAATGAAAATGGAAACACAACATACTAATTTATGGAATACAGGGAAAGTAGTCCTAAGAGGATAGTTTATAACTATAAATACAAACACAAGAAAAATGAAAGACCTCAAATAAATAATGTAACATTATACAACAAAAAAAACTAGAAAAAAGAAAACAAATTAAGCCCGAAGTTAGCAGAAGGAAGGAAATAATAAAGATTAGAGCAGAAATAAATGAAATAGAGAATAGGGAAAACAACAGGAAAGATTAACAAACCTCAGAGTTGGTTCTTTGAAAAGATAAACAAAAATTTACAAATCTTTAGCTAGACTAACAGAAAAAAAATTATAAATGAAAAAAGAACATTACAAGAGACATTATAAATGAAAAAAGAGACATTAAATTGGATAACCTAGAAGAAATAGATAATTTTCTAGAAACATACAACTTGTCAAGTCTAAATTTTGAAGACATAGAAAATTTGAACAGTCCAATAACAACTAACGAGATTGAATCACTAAGCAAAACTTTACAACAAAGAAATGCCCAGGAATGGATGCTTCATTAAACATTTAAATGAATGCTTGCTCCTTTAAATGAATTATACTGAAATTTAAAGGAGAATTAATGCCCATACTTCAAAAAATTGAAGAGGAGGAACACTTCCAAATTCACTTTATGGGGCCAGCATTACCCTCATACCAAAGCCAGATAAAAAAAAAATGTAAGAAAAGAAAACTAAAGGCCAATATCCCTATATAATATCAATGAAAAACCCTCAACAAATATTAGCAAACTGAATTCAAAAGCACATTAAGGTTAAATACATTGATTGAGGAGGATTCATCCCTGGGGTGCAAGAATGGTTCAACATATGCAAATCAATAAATATGACATTAATTGAATGAATAATAAAAATTATACAGTCATCTATCATTTATAGTCATTTTTTCAAAAAATATTCTAAAAGTAATCTAACATCTTTTCATGATAAAGACTCTCAACAAATTGGGAATAGAAAGAATGGACCTCAAGATAATAAAGGCCATGTATGACAAGCCAACAGCTAGTATACCCAATGATGAAAGGTTGAAGACTTTTCTTCTGAGATCAGGAACAAGACTAGAGTGCCCACTCTTGACATTCCTACTCAGCATAGTATTGAAAGCCCTGGCAAAAGCAATCAGACAGGAAAAGGGAAGGAGACAAAGAGAGATCTAAATGAGAAAGGAAAAAGTAAAATTTTCCTTATTTGTAGAAGACATGATCTTATATATAGAAAAACCTAAAGATGCCATCAAAAACTGCTAGACTTAACAAATAAATTCAATAAAGTTGCAGGAAACAAAATCAACATACAAAAAAACAGTTGCATTTCTATCTACTGACAATGAAACATCTGAAAAAGAAAGAAAACAATCCATCACAATAGCACCAAAAACAATAAAATATTTTGGAATAAATTTAACCAAGGAAGCAAAAGTTCTGTACACTGAAAATTATAAGACATTGATAAAAGAAATTGAGGAAGCCACAAATATCCTGTATTCATGAATCAGAAGAATTAACACTGTTAAACTGATCATACTACCCAAATCCATCTGTAGATTCAAAGCAATCCCTGTCAAGATTTAAATGGTATTGTTTACAAAAATAGAAAAAATAATCCTGAAATCTGTATGGGACCTCAGGAGAACTCAAATAGCCAAAACAATCTTGAGAAAGAAGAAAAAAGCTGGAGCTATCACACTTCCTTAATTTCAAACTATATTACAAAACTATGGTAATCAAAACAATATAGTGCTGGCATAAAAATAAACATATAGGCCAATAGAACAAAATCTGCCCAGAAGTAAACCCATACTCATATGGTCAATTAGCACTTGACAAGGGAGCCAAAAAACACTCATTTCAGAAAAGATAATCTCATCAATAAATGGTATTGGGAAAACCAGGTATCTATGCAAAAGAATGAAATTGGACCCTTATCTTATACCACTTACAAAAAAATCAACTCAAAGTGGATTAAAGACTTGAAACTAAAAATTCTAGAAGAAAACACAGGGGAAATCTCCTTAACTTTGGTCTTAGCAATGATTTTTTTTTTTCAATTTGACACCAAAAGCAAAGGCAGCAAAACAAAAATAAACAAGTGAGACTATATACTAAAGTGGTGGTTCTGCACAGCAAAAGAAATGATCAACAAAATGAAAAGACAGTTTATGGAATGGGAGAAGATAGTTACAAAACACATACTAATAAGAGGTTAGCATCAAAAATATTTAAGAAACTCCTACAATTCAAAAACATCCAAAAAATTTGATTTAAAAATGGGTATGGAATAGATTTTTTTTCCCAAATAGATACACAAATGGCCAACAGGTATGTGAAATGTGTTCAATGTTTCTAATTGTCAAGGAAACGCAAATCAAAAGCCACAATAAGATATTATCTCATACCTGTTAGAATGGCCATTCTCAAAAAGACAAGACATAACAAACGCTGGTGAGCATATGGAGAAAGGGAACCTTTGTACTCAGTCGGTGGAAAGGTAATTTGGTAAAGCCATTATGGAACAACATGGAAGATGCTCAAAAACTTAAAAATACAACTACCGTCTGATCCAGTGATTCCACTTCTGCATATATATCACTATCTTAAAAACCTGTCTTCCCATGTTTATTGGAGAATTATTTAAAATAGCTAGGACATGGAAACAACCTACGTGTCCATCTATGAATGAATGGATAGCAAATCAGTCAGAAATCTAAGTTTACCCCTTCAGGAACTAGGGAGACCGAACCAAAACCAAAGCTAATAGAAGAAAGAAAATGATAAAGATTCAAGCAGAGATTAACAAAAAAAGAGAATAGAAAGACAATAGAGGAAATAAATGAAACCAAATTTGGTTGCTATGGACTGAATTATGCCCCCCAAATTCATATGTTGAAGCCTTAACCCCCATTGTGACTATTTGGAGCTAGGGCCTTTCAGGAGGTAATTAATGTTAAATGAGGTCATAAGGATGGAGCCCTAATACAATAGGGCTGGTTTCCTTATAAGAAGAGAACAGAAGCAAGCACACAGAAGAAAGATCATTTTCTCTTTTTGTCTAATTGCTCTGGCTCGTTCAGTGCACAGTTGAACAGAAGTGGCAAAAGTGGGCATTCTTGTCCCTGATCTGAGGGGGAGCGCTTTCAGTCTTTCCCACATTTAGTGTAATGTTCATTGTGGGTTTTTGTCACTGACCTTTATTTTTTGGGGGAACTTCACTTTTCTTTCTAGTTTTATGAGTATTTTTATTATGAAAGGGTCTTGGATTTTTGTCAAGTGCCTTTTCTGTCTATTAGATGATCATGTGGTTTTATTCCTTCCTTCTATTCATGTGATCTATTACATTGATTGATTTTTTTTTTATGTTGGAACAGCTTTAACTTTTTAGAATAATTCCATTTGATCCGAGTGTATACCCTTTTTATTATTCTGCTAGATTCAGTTTGCTACTTGTTATGGACTGCATGCTCAGGCCTAATTCCTCACCCTCATTCATTTATTAAAACCTTAAATTTGCAATATGATGATATTTGGAGGTGGATCCTTTGGGGGATAATTAGGTTTAGATGAGGTCATGAAGGTGGGCTCCTCTTGATGGAATTAGTGCCTTTATAAGAAGAGGAAGACAGAGAATCTCTCTGCCTTGTGGTTTCTGCAGGAAAGGCAAGGCAGGATGAGCAGACTTGGGATTGGCCAATTTGAATCATTTCAGTGGACTCTGGAGCATGGGACTGTCCCAAGCTGTCTGGTACCTGGGCCTGAAGTGACAAGAGAAGGGAAATGGTGACTCATGAAGGGAAACATGAGAGCCCAATAAAAGAGCTGGTGGGGCATGTGAATCTGGCTACAGTGAAGGAGATGAATTGGAAGAGATATCAGTTAGCTAATGCCATGTAACAAGGCACCCCATGACTCAAAAAGCATTCATCATTGCTCACAACACTATGGGTCATCTGGGTAGTTTGTCTTGTCTTTGCTGGGCTAACTGGGGTGTTGAAGGAAAGTGTGGACTGGACAGACAGCTCTGCCCATCTTGGTTTCTCACTAACCAAGTGACTGGCTGGCTAGAGACTGATCTCAGGTGGCTTCAGCTGACATGACATCTCTCTACTTCATGTGACTGTCACCCTCCAGCTAGCTAATCCAGGCTGTTTGAATGGGGTGATCAGCGCCAAGAAAAGTTGATGTGTGCCAATCTCTGAGGCTTGGATCCAACACACTTTTAGCATCTATTCTGCTGATCAAGCAAGTGGTGAGGCCAGCCCAGATTCACAGGGTGGAGTAATGACCACCACTCCATGCAAGGAGCTGAAAGTCACACTGCAGGGGTCATAACAAATGTTGTGTAAGAAGGCCTAACAAATGTTTCTACAATCAATCTAGCATGGGGTTGGTGAGTCTGCTCCAACCTGCTGTTTTATAAATAAAGTTTTATCAGGACACAGCCACACCCCTCCATTGAGTCACCTCTGTCCATTTTCACACTACAAAATAGGGAGAGTACTTGTAACAGATACTATAACCTGCAAGGCACTTTATAGAAGTTTGTTTGCCCTGCTCCAGCACAAGGAGAGGATGACCAAAAGCACAGAGGCCTGTGAGATGCATCTCAAATGACCCAGGAGGCAGCTGACCCAGACCAGGGTCAGCCCAGTTGCACTGTGAAGGAAATGCTGAGTTTGGGTAAGAGGCAGAAATCAGTGGCACTTCCAGTGCTCCCACTCCTTCCTGGTTGTATGACTCTTGGTGGGCTGTCTCACCAACCAAAGCTCAGCATCTTGCTTGTAAATGGCCAGAATGGCAGCCTCCTGGGGGTCTGCTGGCTTCCGAGGGAGCATCTCTAAAGCACCCTCCCCAGAGCCTGGCCAGGTGAGTGCTTAGCAGCGCATTGCCCACCACTGTCTCCAGAGCTCCTGGGGCTATTGCTGGGTCCTCCAGTCTGTATACCCCTCCCGCCGTCCTCTGCTCTACTGGGAAGGCGCATTCCTGCAGCAGCATCTGCGGAGAGATCGCCTTCCCTATCTGTGTTCTGCTAATAAAGAGAAACACACTCAGCGAGGTTAGACAAACAGCAGAAATGATTGACACCGCCGTAGCCCTTGGCCCAGCCATCTTCCGTGCAACAAGCTGCTGAGAAAACACTGTGTGGCTCCGAGTCCCTTGGTGTTTGCTTTCCATTAGCCTCACGTTTTGCCCGTTAGTCACACTCTGTCTATCAAGGTTGGTGGGGAGGAGTCTGCTCCCAGACACCCCACCACCACAGGGCAGGCTTGCAGGTCTCAGTGTCCCTCTGTGCTCTGACTTGTCTACAACCCCCCACTGCACTCTGAGGGTGGTTTTGCCAGGGATCCCACCCTTGAGGTTCTGAGCAGGTGCCTGTCTGGAGTCACACCCAGCCACCCTGGGAGTTGGGTTGACCTGGGCTGGAGCCTGGGTTTAATTGCTTCTTGAACGTGTCCCATGTGCCGCCAACCTGAGGCCAGAAGAGATCTACCTGGGGCCCAGAAGCCTATGAAAAACTACAGGCCAGACTGGCAGTGAGCAGGTGGGGCTCTTGTCTCTGGGAAGAGGGTTTATTTAGCATGGCTACTTGATCCATTTCTAAAATAGTACTGCCTGGCCTCCATGCCAGGGAGGGAATGGAAGAACCCAGGAATCAGTCTGGTCACCCTGCCACCACAGAGGTCAGGTCACAGTGGGGGCCAAAGAGGCTGCAAGCTCCAAACCCAGCACCCTTCCTACCTTTCCCATGGGGCTTCCCTCTACTTGCTCCCACCTCAGGTGTCGTCTCTTCAGTTCTAGACTCTGGTCCTGTTTATGTCTCACAACATCCACCAAGGGGCTGAATGCGTGGCTGTCCACTATCATTTCCTGGGCATCTTTGGAGGTGATGGTCTGCAAAGCCGCGAGCAGGGTTCAAGGGTAGTGAAAGAGCAGACAGGGATAGATGATCCAGAACTAAAATCTTGGCATTCCAGAGTGGCAGGAGCCTTGTGGTAATCTCCTCTTTGTGAAATATATCCTTGTGCAGGTAGAAAAACTCAGGCTCAGTGAGGACAAGCCAGCTGCCCAAAGCCTCTGGAGGTGGGCCAGGAACCCTGCCAGAGCCTCTGCTCTGTTTTCCGCCCGCCAACAGAATGATTTTCAGACTTTGTGGCCCTCTTAGGCCCTCCCTCCCATGCCCTCTTGTTCTATGGCATTGGTGACAGCTGACTCGGACTCAGACAATGCTGGGCCCTGGCCACTCATTAAATGTGCTTGGACAAGCCACAGTCTGCTCTGGCCTCAGTTTCCCCATCTGTCCATAGGGATCCTGGTGGGAGTGGGCCAGAGGCTCCAGGTGGGAGGGCTGCATGCTGCCTGCCTCCCCCACAAGGCTCTCTCCTCCTTCCTCCTTCCTCTCAAGGGAAATTACCCATTAATGAGAGAGAATTACAAACGCAGTGTCTGGCCCCACGCCCAAGGTCTTTCGGCGAGCTGGGAGGGAGCGAGTGTGCTGGAAGGGGAATTGGAAACAAATGCATGGGGTGTTTTCTTTGGTGGATCCACAGTCCCCTCCCCACCCTCTACTCCTATCGCTGTCCCATATTTGGACTTTTACGGAAACGATTCCATGCCTGGGCTTCCCATGAACTCTCTTAATTCAATTGAGGGGCCATTATCCGCACTGGGTGTAATGGGCTGTTTCCGTAGCCTGGGGGAGGCCTGTGGAGGTTAGGGGTGGGTGCATCTCCCCTCTGCAGGTGGGGGCTGAGGCAGGGGTGAGGCAATTAGGAGGAGGGAGCTGGGCTGAAGTGGTACCCTGGCAGGTGCCCAGAGGGCTGGATGGGGAAAGTACAGCTCTTTTGGGTGGGAGGGACCAGGCCCAGTGTAGCAGGAGGCAAAGGAACAGCAGGTGAGTCTGGGGCTGAGATGGCCACCTAGTGTCGAGGTGGCCAGGCTTCCCAGGGAACTTTGGTGGGAGGTAGTGTCAGAACCTGGGTGGGAAGAGCCATCTGTCAATATGCTGTGGTTCCTCTCCCAAGAAGCACCTTTGCCCAGACTCTTTCCTCCACTTGAAAATCTATCCCACCCACCCCATCCGTGTGTAGGGCTCGCTTGCTCTGCTCGTCCTCTCATTGGGCACACATTACCTCTTTTCAGAAGGCTTCCAGGGGCTCATTCAGAAATTCCCACTTCTGCCCTCATGGTGCTGTGGCCCTGTCCCTCATAGTCTGAGGGCTCTGAAAAGACAGAACTAGAACAGGGTTCAACCCGATACAGGATCCTGGAAGGAGGGGTGAAGGTACAGATTCAGATGAGGGGACTGGATGGCTTCCCCTAGCAGGGGTGCTCCAGGCTGTGTTGCTTGTCCTAGAGGGACAGACAGGATGTGTGTTCTGTCCCTACATGGGAACAGGCCTGTGGAGCTGACTGTGAGCTGGGCCAGTCCCTCAGCCTCTCCCCAGTCTTCATCTGTGAAGGGGGTGCTCACAGCCTCACAGGCTGGGAGCAGTGAGAACTGCTGAGAAAATGCTCATGGCACCTAATTGGGCCAACTGGGCACCTATTGGGGAAGACATTTTTTCTACAAAGTAGGGTCTCAGTCCTTCCCTGAAGACTGACAGGAGGGGCATGTGGACCCCAGCCCCAGCCCAGTGGCAGTCATTCAGGTAGTACAGCACTGGTCTAAACCATGTGGGGAGTGGGAAGGAGAGGGAGGTGAGGGGGAGGATGCAGGACCCCTCAGACCCACCTCTCTTCCTCATGGAGCCCCTTGCTTCCTGGTCTAAGCGGGGAGCCTAGTGAAGTCAGTGGTGGTAAGCAGCCCAGGCTTCAGAAAGCAGACTCTATGGGGGCTTTTGTTTTTCCCTTTTGTCCTGAACCAGACCAGAGCTGAGGCTTCTGACAGCCAGGTGTTATGCCCAGGCGTCAAGGTGAATTGCCAGGGTAAAGGAAGTGCAGCCCCAACCCGACATACAGTGGACAGGTACAGAGAGAAGGTGGCCACTCCAGCGTCCCCCAGGCCTTGGCATCTGTGAACATCTCTCTGATTATCTACACAAAATGGCTTGAGCTCATACTCCACATTCCCAACCTCCTACAATTAGGCAAGCCTGCAGAACTAGTTTTTGCCCACGGTCTATGGGCAAAGTGACGGGTCTCACTGCCAGGCTGCAAAAGAGAAGATCCAGGCTCCACCTTCCTGCTGGGGCCACAGATGCCACTGCAGGACAGTGGAGTTGCTGGAGCTGATGGTAGCTGGGGCCCTGAGCGTCTTGTGGGGTACAGGGCCCCAGCTGACCCGTACAAGATGGGATGTGCATGAGAAATACTCCTTTGGGATGCAAAGTCTAAAAGTCACATCGTTTGTTTTTGCAGCAGAACCTGGCTTTTCCTAATTCATGCCAAGGATGGGGTTGGTACCAAAACAGGGAGTAATGAAAAACAAGTGCAGTGCGTGGCACTGGAGTGGTGGTGGTAGCTAAGAGGCTGGGCAAGAAATGGGGTGAAATCCATTATCAGATACTGGAAAGACAGTGACCCACATGATTCCAGTAGCACATAGAACATAGAACTTTGAACAAGTGGCTCTGGGGAAAGAGGTGGAAAAAGCAGATGTCAGGGGTGTGTGCAGTGGCTACAGAAAGAGAAGAGCTCAGGAGAGAACTGGCAGATTGCTAGCAGAACAGAAAGGGAGTAGAGAGTCTCCCAAATGCCTGACCCGGGAGAAGTAGAAAACAAACTACTCTGAACCCACAATAGAAGGTGAGCCTTAGAAGTGTCTGAGGGACAATGCCTAGTAACATCGTGTAATCCATCAAATTGCCTCATGCAAGATCAGAGAAAATGTGGATCCATCCAAAGCAGCATTATCCCTGGAGAAGGCTGATAGCAGAGAGAGAACTTACTTCCTGGGGCTGAGTAATAAAGCATCACACGCAGCCTGGGTGGCTTAAACAGCAAAGATTTATTCCCTTAGAGTCTGAAAGCTGATAGTCCAAGATCAAGGTGTCAGCAGAGTTGGTTTCCCCTGAGACCTCTCTCCTTGGCTTGTGGATGGCTATCTTCTCCCTGTGTCCTCAGGTGGTCTTCCCTCTGTGTGTGTCTGTGTTCTAATCTCTTCTTTTAAGGACACCAGTCATGTTGGATTAAGGCACACCCCAACGACCTCATTTTACCTTAATCGCTTCTGCGAAAACCCCATTTCCAAACACAGTCACATTCTGAGGCGCTGAGGGGTTAGGACCTCAACCTATGAATTTTGGGAAACACAATTCAACCCATAGCAAGGAAGAAGTGAGGTGGCAGAAAGAAGAGGGCAGGGGATGAGGGAGCAGTCTGGGGGCCAGAAAGCAAAGACACACAGTAGAGAGCTGAGAAATATGTCTCAAGACATATGTCTCAAGCGGCATAGTCATAGCTGCCTGCATGGGCGCCACCGGCACAGCTGAGGTCTCAAGACACGCCCTGGACTCCTGACCTTCCACAGACTGGAAGGCACCTGCAGGGGGCTACGCAGCAGTCAAAGAAAGCCAGTTAGGCTGATGCAAGAGCAGATTCCCCTTGGGCAAGGGACCAGGGCCCAGAGCATACAGAAGATGAGGGAGCTGTGCCCAAACTGCAGAAGCTGGACCTACTCAGAGCACCATACTCCCCACTTCTTGCAGAGCTCTGATCCCACTATTGCTGACTGGATATGCTAGTGGGAGACCAAAGGGAAAAGACTCTTAAACAGGAGGGACCTGAAATCCTAAAGGACTACAAGCTTCCCGAGGCTCTAAGTGCTCGTTCTAATATCCTGAGAGTACAAGGCTATTCTCCGGTGGCCATTTCTGGTCTGGAGCTGGGGTTTCCTGGGCAGAGCTGACGCCCAGGTAGAGCCAGGCTGGGGACCCAAGTCTGAGGCTATTCCAGCACCGCCCTCAGGGAAGGCAGCCAAGGTGGACAGAACTTCAAATGCTTTGAGGTTATTTTATTTTATTTGACATAAGTGGAGACAAAAATTGGTTTCTCATGTGGTCTTATACTTTCCAAGTCGTCACATCACTCCCGGCTCCTGCCACTCTGATGGAGCCTGGATGGAAAAAGCAGCGGGTTCCAGCTCCCCCTCCTCACACAAAGCCGCCTCCAGGGACAGCCACAGCAGTCTCAACACAGCCCCGGGGACAGGTGTTCTCCAGTCCAAACCCTCTGGGCCATTTGTATGATGTTGGGCAGGTTACCCCACGGCCCAGAGCTCCAGTCCACCTTCTGTAGGATGGTCAGCAGGCATCTGAACCATCTGGGCTATGAGCTTCTCTCCATCCAGAAGTGATGCATTGCAATTCCACCTCACAGCTCAGCCAGGAGGCCCTAGGCTTGGCCTGTTCCAGCTGGAACTGGACTGGTTCCCTCTCAGTCAGTATCTCCAAGTCAGCATCCCATCCCCAAGAAAGCTCAGCCTACCCTGGGCAGGGGCCCTGCTAGCCCAGGCTGGGGAGCCAAGTTGTGTCTCTTGCTACCCTGGTTCTTTTTCAGAGTGATCCTCAGTCACGGCCTCCCCTCCTTCTTTTATCCTCACTTGGCCTTAGTTTACCACTGATGTTTTTGGGGCCCCTAGAGTGGAGGCTCTCTAGGTGAGCACCACAAGTCCTCTGACTGGTCCCCCTTGTCCACTATCTCCCCTTCAACCCCATCCTCCATGCCAGACACCAAACTTCTGCCATGGCCTTGTCCCTGTGCTGTTCAAATTGCTACCCTCAGGACAGAGTCATCCAAGGCCCTCAAGGTCCTACCCTTGCCCACTTGGCAGCCTCATCTCCCTCCACCCTGATCCTGGAGGCTCACATTCAATGTGCTATCCCTCTGCCAGACATACCCTTCCTTTTAAACTCCCTTGCTTTCGCCTTCCATTCCTCCATCTCTCTTTCCCTCCCTCCCTTCCTTCCCTACCTGCTCAGCTCAGGCACAAGCCCTGAAGCTTCCTGACCTCCAATCCGCCACCTTCGAAGTCCCCAGAGCTCCCTGTGCTGCATCTCTCAGGCCTTCTCTCCTGGCTTTTAGGCATTGACAAGCCTTATTGGTTAGCTCCTGCTGCTTAATTAAGTACCCAGAACTTGATGGTCCAAATCAGCAAGTGTTTGCTTTTGCTCATGAGTCTACTGGTCATCTAGTTCTCACAGTTTCTGCTGATTTTGGCTGGACCCACTGAGGCATCTGTGGTCAGCAGGCAGTTTTTCTGGGAACCAGCTTGTTTAGGACGTCTGTACTCACTTTCTATGCCATGCAAAGAATTCCCCACACTTAATGGCTTAAAACAGCACCCATTTGTTGGCTCACAGTTCTGCAGCTTGGAAGCCCTGTATGGTGTGGTTGGGTCTTCTGCCCAAGGTCTCACAAGACTGGAATCAAGGTGCAAGCCAGGTACATTCTCAACAGAAGCTCCAAGCAAAAAGCACCTCCATGCTTATCCTTGTTGCTGACAAAATTCAGGTTCTTGAGGCTATGTTCATGGGGTCCCTAGAGTGGGACATCTGCTTTCACAAGCGAGTTCCAGACAGCCAAACCAAGGGGCTAGGAACTAGACTCAACATCTTGGTGGGTCACCAGGCAGAGGGTGTGGCTTCTGGGTGGGTGCCCATTCTTGCCACCTCCCCACACTGGAGTGGCCTGTTCATGTGTGTCTCCTATGTGCACCAGCCAGGGGCTGCTAATGAGATCACGGGGATGTAGAGCTGGGCACGTGCCACCTACACGGCAGCCAAGTTGAAGGAAGTTGTGACCCCTTGCAGAGCCCTCCGGAGCGGGAGACAGCTGGAAACCATGCTCAGTCAGCAGCTCCATGGGATTAAAGCTGCCGCCATAATTGCTAGTACCACGGCCTCCTTGCCCCAGGTGCCAGTGGGAGAAAGGCTAGTGTGTGCTCGAAAGGCACCACCCCAAGCCTTCCATAGCTCTGCCACATGCTCAGTCTGTCTCACCTGCCAGTTGAGTAGAGGGGTGGCTGGACCAGAGGTGGGCAGAGCCTCAGTGGGGAAGAAGCAGGGGTCCCCAATGACCACATGGCACAGAGCCAGCCTGGCGTTTTGGTGTGGCTCCTGGGACGACATACCAATGCCCACCACACCTGCTCCCAAGCCGCAGCTCAGCCCCTCTTCAAGGCTTAGCCCAGCTTGACGTCCCTAAAGACCCACAAGGGAGCCTCAGCATAGGCAGGGGAGCAATCAGATCACAAGCAGCCTGGGGACACTGCACAGACGTGAAGGATTATAAATCCAAGACTGGGGTCATTTCAGGAAACTGACCGTGGAGGACGTGGGTATAAGGAAGAGAAGGAAAGAAGGGAACCAGGGTTGGGAGGATGAAGGAAAGAAGGAAAGAAGCAGGAGTGGGCCACAGTGTCTGGTGTCACCTTGACACGCTCTTATTTGCCTTGGTGCCCTGTGTCCACAGCCCTCTACTAACCCCGCCACAGCCCAGTGAGGCAAAAATGGTCTCCCCTTTTCAGAGAATACCTAGCCCAGGGCAGAGATGGGCAAGAATGTCCCTGTGTTACAGGTGGACTTTGAGGCTCCCCGTGTACAGCACCTCTTCTCAGAGGCTGACCTCCCCTCCAGACCACTAGAATTAGGGAAGCTTCTCTCCCCCATCACAGGTAAGACAAAGATGCTGAAAGGGCCACCTGAGCTTCCTGTATTCAACTCAGTTCCCTGGGGAGGACACATCCCCCAGCACTGGGTGGACACACTCAGGGGCACCACTCAATGGCATGTTCCAAACCCCTCCCCAGCTAGGACCACCCTCCGCCCACCTTGCAGTGACACCCCGATCTCCAGCCTTCATTTAACAGGCATCATGGGTACCTAATGATCTAGCTGCATCAGTTTGTTCATCTCCAAATGAAGAATGGCAGTGCCAGCCTAGGGGACTTCCAGGAGAAATCAGGGACAGCAGGGTATTGCCAAGGTGGTGTGTACTTGGGGTTAGAGCCTTGGGTTCGGACTCTAGCATTGCCTGTCTCTAGCTGGGTGACTTGTGCACAGGTAATATAACAGTCAGAGCAGCAGGACCACCAGGCAGAGGATGATGTGAGTGTTCCACGAGACCAGGGGGCCACCCTGGGAGGAACGATGACAGACACTCAGCTATTACTGCGTGTCTGGGGCCCGGCCTTCCCACATGCTTGGAGCACAAGCAGTCCCGACAAGGATTCACCCAAGGCACTGTCGGGCCTGTCATTCAGGCCTAATCCCTGCCCTTTGTCTGCCTGCCATTGGGGCTTTGGGCTGCCACCTGCCTGAGCCAGGTGATGTCACAGGGAAAGAATGTGGTGGGTGGTGGCAGGTGAGGGGCACTCCTGGAGAGGGGCCTCCCCCTCCTCAGCAGGCAGAGGACTGCTGGAGACAATGTGACAACTCAAGAAGCCCCCTCCCCACCTTCCAGAGGCCTTAGACGCAATCCTGTCTTGCAGGTGACACGGTTCCATGAGGTCAAGGATTCAAAAGTTAGGGAAGCTTATAGAACCTTGTTCGAGGGCCATGTGCTTCCTGGCTCATGGTTACAAATTGGTGCATGAAATCAAACAGCAGGGACAGCTGTGTCCAGGGCTCCACTGGCTGCAGAACCATGTGTTCATTTTCCGGAGGAGCACGATCCTGGCTCAATGTAATTCTCAAGGCAGTGGGGGACCTGCCACCCTGTGGGGTTCAGAACAGGGGCTGACACTGGCCTCTCTGAGCCTCAGTTTCCTTATCTCTGAAACAACTTTCATGTCCCCCACTGCCCTCTTACCAGCCCAAAAAATCCCAGTCAGTTTCCTTCATCTCTTCTGGTCACTCTTGGTCATCGCATTCCTGCAACTCCCTGTCCCCTGCAAGGGTAGGACCAGCCTCTAAAGGAGAGAAAATAGGCTGTAGAGTACTATGTACCCTGGCCCGGGGACATCTTTCTACTGGCCCCTCAGGGCCTCAGCTCCAGAGACTTCTGGGACCCTCCTCCTGTCTCTGCTGAGATTCTTCCCTCAGTCATGTGATGCCTGGGGATCCAGCCTCCTTCCATGGGTTGACTCAGCCATCTAGCCTCCTTTTGTGCAAGAACTCCACCATTTCACAGGGCCTCACATCCTCAACTGGGTCCTCCGCAAGTGCCAAGAAATGATACAAGTTAGAGGGTACAGGAGGTTGAGGGCCAAGCCCAGAGAAGAACACATCCCAAGCTGCCTCGTGCTGCTAGAACCATTCACCAAGCCCTCAGATTGCAGGGAACCTGGGAAATGATTCCTCTCCTCGGGAGAGGAAGCCAAGCAGGTTTGGTGAACACATGGGATCTGTTCATCACATCTTGTGTGTCCCATCACTCCTAGTCATCTCTTAGAAATGAAGATACTCAGTTGTAAAGGAGTTTTTGTTTGTTTTTTTTTTTTAGGAACTGCAGGACAGTTCTGAGCTTGATTCAAATCACACTGTCTCCCCATCCCTGGAAACAGGGAAGATTTCCCTTCTGCTCCAATTGCCCATTCTGAGCGTACCTGTGGGGAAGGTGGTGGGGGGGGTTGTGAGATTTTTTGAGATGGTCTCACTCTCCTGAGCCTGGTTGTGAGTGAAATCAACTCTGTGGGCACTTGGGAGATGCCCTTGCTGGCCCATTTCTGTGACTTCTCTGGCACAGGCAATACCATTTCTTTGGCCACCCCTTTCCCAGGTCCCACTCCTTTGACTGTCTTCCTCCCTCAGCCCTCATTGCTGAAGTTCCTCTGTCCTCTCCTCCTGGGCAGTGTAGTGGGCAGGATCCTGAGATGGCCCTGGGCCCACACACGAGGTGGACCTGTGAACAGGCTACTAATCAGACTGTCTAGGCTGGGCCTGACCTAATCGGAGCTGGGGGGAGCTTTAAAAGACGCATCAGAGAGATGCATCTCTCAGTGGCCTGGCAAGGTGTCGACAGCCACGGTGTTTCTGGGGGTCACATGGCCACACGAGTGGCCCCTGAGAGTAAAGACAGCTCCTGGAGGATGGCCTCATTCCACAGCGGCATGGACCTGAATTATGCCAACTACAAAGAGCTTGGAGAGAACCCAAGTCCTTGATGAGATCACAGCCCCCGGTGACACAAAGGTGTCAGCCTCGAGACCTGAGCATAGGCGCCAGCTAGACCATGCCTGAGAACCTGACCACGGAGGCTGTGAGATCATCAGTCTTTGTTGCCATGGTCACTCAGTGTGTGGCAGGTCCTTGTGTAGCTTACAAAATGATTGCAGGCAGGACCTGGAGGGCTCTTGCCTGGAAAGAGCATGTGTCCTTCACTGAGGCCTCCAAAGCCCCTTCCTTTGCCTCTCAAGAAGTCCCCAGATCTCCCAGTCTGTGACTCCAGGGTATGCACCCTATAAGGCTTGAGTGATATCCCCTAAATATCTTTGTAGATATGAGTTAAGGATCTTGAGGTGAGCATCCTGGATTATCCCAGTGGATCCCAAATCCAATGATATATCCCTCTAAGAGGTGAGGATCCCAATCCAATGATGTATCCCTCTAAGAGGTGAGGACACAGTCACACACACAAGGAGAAGCCACATGACAAAAGAGGCAGAAGCTGGAGGGATGGGACCATAAGCCAAGGGACTTCTGTGGCCACCAGAAGCTGGAAGAGGCAGGAAAAATTTTCCTGAGAGCCTCTGTGGGGGGCGTGATCCTGCCAACAGCGCTATTCCAGACTCTGGCCTCCAAACCTGGGAAAGGACACAATTTTGTTTTAAGCTTCCAGTTGTGGTGCTTTCCCATGGCAGCCGCAGAAACTGGTATAGACCTCAAGGTCTCTGCGTGCCCTCATCAGTCAGCATCACTCTAGTCCCCCAGGTCTGCCCTCATGGGGAAGTTGGCCCAGAAAGGCTGTGTGAGGCCAGGACAACAGACAACGTAGGCTGTGGAAGGGAGCCCAGCCAGACATGTGAATCCTTGCCAATGAGCCCCAGTTTTTCAGACATAAAGCACCTTCTCTTCCTTTACTGAGAAAAATGAGGGCTCAAGGTGTGTGCCTTGGGGAGTTCTCCAGAATATCAATGCCAACAAAATCCAGGCATTCCTGCTCCTGACTGAGGGGAAATCAAGCCTCAGAGAGGGGAAGTGGTTTGCCCAGGAGCCAGCCATTGTCCCCAGAAAAACACTCAGAGGACACAGAAAGAGAGGGACAAGAATGCAAATTGCAGCCTTGTTTTTGTAGTAAAACCCCAGACCAGCCTAAATGTGTCTTCATCAATAGAGCTGTGACTAAATAAATTAGGAAGCCTTCTGAGGTTTTCTGCAGGTTCGGACAGGATGGGTCTCCGAGACACATGCGGGAGTGAAGGAAGCGACCTGCACGGTGAAGTGCAGAAACATGATCCCAGGGAGCCTTTGACAGCCCAGCAAATCCCAAGTCAAACAAACCCATAGCAGGAAGACATTTTTGAAACAATTGTGGAAACTTGAAGACTGATGGGGCATTAGATGATATTAAGAAATGACTGCTAATTTTGTTAAGTGTGCTGATGGAATGGTGTTAAAGGAAAAAGGAACCTTACCTCAGGGATGCTTGCAAATGAGACAGTGATGCTTGGGATTTGCTTGGAATAATCAGTCAGAGGAGGGGCACGAAGGCACCAAGAGTGGCCTTGAGAGGAGTTGTGTGGGGCTTCAAAATGGGCACATGGGGTTTCTATACCATTCCATTTACTTGAAAATTTTAACAACAGCAAAAAGTTAAGCCCCATAAAGCAATACTATATGTTTTCTGCAGGTACACACACATATAAACAAAAATGTTTTAACGTCTGAAAGGGTGTGTTCCAACAGGCAAAGGTGGACACCTGTGGTGGGACAAAGTCGTGGAAGGTGTGGCCATCCCCTGGAAGTGAATCTTAACTTTGAGGTTTTAACTTTTTATAGAGAGCATGCCTAGAGGTTTTCTCTTGTACTTGAATGATGTCCCAACCAGATAATCTAAAAGAAGAGAAAAGGCCGAGGGTACAAAGGTTCACTTATAAGATGAATTAACTCCTGGATATGTTGTTCAGCATGGTGACTAAAGTTAACAAACTGTGATGTATATTTGAATTACCATGAAAGTAGATCTTAAGTGTTCTCACCACACACACATACACACACAAAATGGTAACTATGGTAGGAGACAGATGTTAATTAGCTTGATTGTGGTAGTCATTTTACAATATATGTGTACATCAAACGTTGCCTTGTATACCTTAAATATATGTGATATTTGTCATTTAAAAAAAGAAGAAGGAAAAGAAAAATCTGATGCTGTGGACCTCGATGCTGGCTTGAGAGCCAAGTCGTCCATGGCCGTTCTTATTCTGCTGCCAGTTCCTGGGAGCCAGCTGCCCCCTCGGTTAAATGTTCCCCTGAGGCCACTTCCAGCGTGCCAGGAACAGGCAAGCACAAACTTGGAAGAAAGAGCAGCCATTTGGTTTTCAGCAACCCCAAGAGGGGGAAGAGAGAAGTTGTCCCCAGTGGAGAGGGTACGGGAGGGTGTCCATGGGCCCCCTATGAATCCAGGCTCTGGGCGTGCGGCTGGAGAGCCACTTTGGGCTCATTCTCCAGAGTGGGTGCTCTGGTGTTCCCAAAAAGGCATGCCACCTGGAATCTGAGAAGGTGGTCCTATTTGGAAGTAGGGTCTTTGCAAATGTGATTAGTAAAGAGGAGATCATACTCCTCTTAGAACAGAGGAAGTCCCAAACCTAATGACTGATGTCACCATAAGGAGAGAAGATGAAGACACAGAGGCACATGAGGGGAGAGGACACAGGAAGACAGAGGCAAAGAGTAAAATGATGCTGCTGTGAGCCTAGGGACCCTTAGAGCGCCTCGAAGCTGGAAGCGGCAAGAAGGAGCCTCCCCTGGAGACTTTGGAGGAAGCACGGCCTGGTAGCATCTTGATCTCAGGTCTTCAGCCTTCAGAACTGAGAGAAGAGAAATGTCTAGTGTAAAATGGGGACCACAGCAGTGTGTGTTGTAGATGTGACTATTCCTAGGGTGGATGTAGATTGTATTAACTGAGTAAAGGACACACATGAGGACTCCCTGAATGGAGGCGGACAACAATGGTGCCAACCAAACCAGGAACTGAGGGCCCGCAGGAGTGGTCAGTGGCCTGGCTCAAATTTAGGGCTCAAATGGCATTACTGGGACTCAGTTTCCCTTCCCGTGGGCCCCAAAGTGGTTCTCTGGTCCTCTACTGGGCCTCAGGTGTTTGCCCAACTGCCCAAAGCAGGGACTCTGAGGATCAAGCCACGTGGCCAGCCCAGGCACACAACCACTTGCCAAGCCACTGTGGCTGGAAGAAAGCCACTGATGTCACTTTCTCTAGCCCTGGGGCAGGAACACTGGGGCCAAAGAGGAAGCAGGCAGGTCTCCACACACTGTGCGGTCCATAAACCAACAAACGCCTCCCACATGATGGTGCTGGAAATAAATAACACCAATTGAGGAAGGAGCCCCACACAGAGCTCACCTTCATGGCCCCTGTCTCAGGCACCATAGTAAATTACCAAAGGCTGGAGGTTTAAACAACTGATATTTATTACTAACATTTCTGGAGGCTGGATGTCTGCGATCAAGGTGCCTGCAGGTTCAGGTTCTGGTGAGAATCCACTTCCAGGTTGCAGACAGCTGCCTTCTCGCCGCATCCTTAAGTGGCTGGGAGAGAGCTGTGTGTTCCTTCCGCTTCTTGTAAGGACACCAGTCCTATCGCATTAGGGCTCTACCCTTACAACCTCTTTTAACCTGAATCACCTCGTCACAGGCCCCATCTCTAACACAGTCACACTGGAAGAGGGCTTCAACAGGTCGGTTTGAAGGGCAGAACCCAGTCCACAGCAGTCCCCCTGTTTCTCCTCGCTCAGCTCACCCCACACTGTCCCCCAACAACCCAGACTCAAGCTGCTCCCTGCCCTCCTTGAAAGGTTTTCCCCATTTTGCCACCAACAGAACAGTCACTGATATGGCCTGGGGCCTCACAGACCTTCTGTTCTCTCTGTCCCCACAACCACTTTTCCCTGGAGAGCGGGGTTATTTCTGCTCCCATCACATCCAGACTGGCCTCATGACTGCCTTTGACCAATGGAAGGTGGCAGGAGGGACCTCGTTGCTGCAGGCTGGGATTTTCAGGGCCTTGTAGCTCCCGTGTATACTTCTTGGGACATTCCCTCAGGGTACTCTGGCCTCCCAGACTGCTAGGACCAGCAGCCTCCCTGGATACCAGCAAGATGAGAAGCCATGTGTAGAGAAAGACCCTGGAGAGGAGAGAGTGGTGGAAACAGAGGTCCAGCTCCCAGCCCCCAGTCAGGCCTTCAAGTGGGACCACCAGGGAGAGTAATCTAGTTGGCCAGCTGACATGATGTGGGGCAGAACTGAGGTGCTCCCACCGGCTCCCTCCAAATTACAGGTCTGGAGCAATTAAGTTATTGTTGTAAACACTAAGTCGTGAGGTGACTATCACACAGAAATATTAACCGATACAGGTCTCCACTCACCTTTAGGGCTTAGACTAGAGAAATGAGGTTAGGGGTACAAACTGAACCACAGTTGTTGCCTGTGGTACCTAAAAGTGAAACTTCAGGAGGGGACAGGGTGAAGTGAGGGCAGGCGCTCTGGGAGTTGGGTCAACTTCTATGCCTACTCAAGACCTTGGCCTTTATCAGACTCCTGACTTTCAGGCGTTATTTAGCCCTGCTAGTGGACGCTGGTGATCTTGGGTGGCCAGAATCTATGGGGCCTTATTCTGGAAATAGCATCCAGTTTTCTCTCCAAAATCCCTGGTTCTCTTGGATATCATCAACTTGGACCACAGCTCAGGTGCCTGTTTTCCTCATTCTCAAGAGATAAGTGTGTGGACGGAAGCCCCTCTTCCCTAAAATCTGACCATGGAGCAGAGGTCTGAGGATCCCTTGGGTCCAAGGTCAGTGTGCTGGAATCCCAGCTCCTCTGCTCACCAGCTGTGTAACCTTGAGCTAGCTGCTCTCCCGCTCCATGCCCCATCTGTACAATGAGCTAATCAGGGCTGTTGAGAAGATCTGATGGCAGGTGCCCCACACTACAACCTTAGTCCATGTTGCTATTGTGAAATTGTTACCATCATTCCTGCCTTTAGGATCTCCTGGGGCTTGTCCAGTTAGTGTCTCTTTCCAACTCTAGCACTCAGGCCACCTCTCACCCTACAAGCTTGTAGTTCATCCCCTCCCTGCTTTTGCTGGAAGCCAAGTTCCTCTGGCTGTCACAACCAACAGCAGCTCCACATCACTGCACTGACTGAGATGCCCAGCAGGACACAAGTGAGCAGCTCCTCCCCCTTACTAGAGCAGGACAAGCTCAGGGTTGCCCCTCCCCCTCTAGGATTCCAGAGGGTTCCAGGCCCAGCCTCCAGCAGGCAGTGGAGGAGTCCCAGCATTCATGCACCCACCCCGCCCCTGGGGAGGCCAAGGCCAGAGCATCTATGCTGCAGGTAGGAAGTCTTATCGAGTGAGGGCCATTAGGCAGGTGGTAGAAACAACCCATGCTGAGCATCTGCTGTGGGCCCACTCTGTACTTGGGGTTCTGCTGGTCACCAGTAGCACCAAACATGAACCGTAACATAAGTTGAGGCCCACAGCCACCCTCAATACATCACATGTATTAACTCAGACCACTCTTCGCAAGAAAGACGTAATCTCCCATTTCACAGATAAGCAAACTGAGGCATGGAGACCATTCCCGGTGTGAGGCTAGCTTTGGATGCAGATAGCCATCTTGGGTCTAGTTCCTGATGCCCAAGGTCCAAGCTGGGATCCGCAGAGAGGAGCTCAGCCAGGGTGGAGCCTCATGCTGCCAAGATGGCCCTGCTGCCCTGCTTCATCCTGCCTGGCTACATTCCACCTCTGGTCACTCTGGGATATGACAGTCACACCAGGGAGCTGGACAGAGTGCAGCGACCCAGTGCCTAATCCCCCTGCCCTAATTGGAGGAGTCAGGAGAAGCCGTGACGGAGACTGGCTCCACGCTTGCCGCCTGCTGGAGGCCTCAAGGCCACAGAACCTGCAGTCATGTAAATGATTAATGTCAGCTCCGTGGAGGGCTGGGGTCCACAGGAAATTGGAGTCGATGAATTTAAGAGAGAAACTCCTTGTTTAAACAGAACTACTTTAGAAAATAAATACTGCTTAACTTGATGGTAAATACAGATATTTGTGCAGAACGGAGGTGGAAATATGAATTTAATAAAGGTGGTGGCACGTGGCCCTGCTCCTTAGGCCTTCAAGCCAGTGTCACAACAGCCCGGGCCCCTCAGAGCCAGGCTGGGTTGCCTGCTTCCTGCCTTATTCCACCCCCAGCATGTTCTGTGACCTTGGCAACTTATGTGCCCTCTGAGCATTCGAGTGGTCTGCAAACTACCCTGAGAGCCAACATGGAGCTGTAGGCCCCCCATGTCCTTGCCCACAGACTCACAGTCACCATGGGCCTCCACACTGCCACAATTGAAGGCCACTTAGGTTTTGAGGCTTTGCTCATGTTGCCTCTCCCACTAAGGGGCCCCCCTTAGTCTCCCTTCTTAGCCACAGGAGTCTGAGGCCAGCATGCCCCCTCCTCCAAGACCCCTGGGACTTTGCTAACATGGCCAGCATGCTGAGTACCTACAACCACACCCACATTCTGTGAAACCACAGCCTCTCAGACCCACCATAGGTGAGGAGAGCCTCCAGGTAGACTTTAACATCCTGACTGGATAAAGGTGAGACTGAGCTCCAGAAGGTAAAGCAACTCACCTGAGGGAGGGGAGACCCCAGGCAGGGCAGCCTGATCCTCGAGGCAAGGGAGGGTACCAGGAACTCCTGAGACCCCACAGCTGTTCATACTACAGCTCCTTTCTCCTGTCCTTCCCATGGAATTGAGTGAGCACATTCTGTATACCAAGGCCAGCGACCTAGACAGAATCAGACTGGTCCCTACACTGGTGGAGGCCCAGGCACGGGCTGCAGAATGTGCTAGAAAAGATGTGTCCATAAGTTGTATTCCAGACCAGGCCAAGAAGAGTTAAGTGGCCAGCTCATCCTGAGTGGCCAGGGATCCCAGCACTGCGGGGCCATCCCATAAAGACAGGGTCCACCGCACCAAACACCTCAGGATACCCCCTCTACACACACACACCTCAGAGGCCAATACTAGATGCCCACAGAGGTCAGTCACAGGGCAGGCCACCGCCTCCTTTGGCCTCCATCTGGCAGAGCACCCAGCCTTGCAGAAAGTGGCCAGGAGCAGATATTCTAGCCGTTCTAGATCTGGCCAGGTGGGCAAATCTCTTGGTGCTAAACCCTCCCAGTGCCCTCAGGAGCAGGTGCTGTCACCACTTTCCACCTTTCAGGTGGGAAAACCCAGACATAGAGAAGGTAAGAAACGCCCGGAGGCCGCACAGCATGTAGCAGTCCTGGGATACACTGGGAAGGGCTTCTGGATGCAGGACCCCAGTGCCCTATCCAGACTCATGGGCCAGCTCTGCAGCAGGAGCTAGCTGAAGTCAGTGGCCTTCCTCATGCACCCTTTCTTCAGATGAGAAGACTGAGTCCCCAGAGGTGGCTGGCCAGCGAACCACCCTGCCTGGGAGGTCTTGAGGCTCCCTGCGGACGGCCGCACCCCAGCGCTGGAGACAGGGCTTGGGGCAGCGACGCTGCTGTGTCAACATGTGTGGATACGGTGATTTACACGGGCCTCCTAATCCCCTGCCAGGCGCCCTGACTCATGCGGCCTGGCACCCTTGCTCGCGCCCGCAGGTGGACGGGCATTCACTGCGACGGCTGCACCGCTGTTATTTTTTCATAAGCCTGCCTTGAAATTTGTCAAACCACATATTGTTCGCACACCCGCCCCTCAGCAAAGCCCGCGCCAGATGGGCCAGCTCCCCCATGCGCTCCAGGCAGCGAAGTTACACATTGACTTCAGTTTTATGTCAAACCTTTAAAAGGGGAAATAAAAAAGAAGACGGAGAAGAGATTTTTTTAAAAAGAAGAAAGAAATGAGTCGGAGTCTGAACAGGCAGGACTGTGATCGTGCGCAAATCCTGGCTCACCGGTGCCCAGGTTTTATATGGAAACTCGGGCAGCGGTAAATAGAACTTCCCGCTGTCAGGCATTCATTAGTGAGGTGTGCATAATTTATGTATTTAAGAGCTGCCTCAGCCAAGCTATCACACGGGGAGCATGCTTCATAGGTGTTAGTGTTTATACGGACAGTAAATAAATGTCAAACACACACAAAATCCACTCTCAGGCCAGCGCTGACGGGACCCCATCCATCTTCCGCCCAGCTGGAGGCTTCACGGGGCTGCCAAGGCCCGAGGGCAGCTGGCCTGGCAGCGTGGCTGGCAGGGCTGGAAAAGGCAGAGTGAAGGCGGGAGGCCTGGGGGCTTTCACACCTGTCCAGAGGCGGCAGGAGCCCCAGGCTTGTGTGGGGCCTACAGGTCCCCTTGTTCATCTACATCAGGCCAGGCTGGGCTGGCTCTAAGGGCTCCCCTGGGTGGGGTTGGAAGATCTGGTCTTCTCTGTTCAACCAAGGCTTCAGGCCTGGAGCTGCCTCAGAGACTAGCATGCCGGGAGCTAATAATAGCAGCTCTGCCTCTGTATTTCCATCCATTAGCCCACTGGCTCCTCACACTGCCTACCAGGTAGGTCTTGCATTTTAAGGTTTGAAGCTATTTTTAATAAGATTTTTTTTTTTAAATCGTTTTTGCTGCTCTTGTTCATGGTCCACAATCAAAACGAGCACACAGACAGATGATCAGGATCAGCCTCCCTTCCTCTCCCATACTGTGCCTCTCCCAAAGACTGGGTTTTCTGCAGTGCTGAGGGCCATTGCAGGAGAGCATGTGCATAAACAGCACCCCATACACAAAGCCTTGTCCCTGCCTTTCTCCCTAAGGCCACATCCCAGGCTCTGCCCAGCAGACACAGGAGCTGCCCCAGCTTCCTGTGGGTGGCGGGGCGGGGGGGGGGGCATGGTTCATCCCCAGTCTCCTAACAGCTAAGAACCAGTCAGGGCTATAGCTGCAGAACTGGCATTCATGCTGGGAGTTGAGGATGGAACTGTTGTGGGTAGAATTCGGTCCCCCCAAATGCGTATGTTCAATTCCTAACCTCTAGTACCTCAGAACGTGACCTCATTTGGAAGTAGGGATATTGCAGAGGTAATTAACTAAGGTGAGGTCATACCGGAATATGACTGTGTCCTTATTTTAAAAAAGCAGTTTGGACACAGACTGCGCGTAGTGCGAATGCCATGTGAAGATGAAGGCAGACGCTGGGGTGCTGCATCTACAAGCCGAGGAACGCCAAAGATGGCCAGGAAACCAGGAAAGCTGGGGAGAGGCTCAGGCCAGATGCTCTTCACGGCGCCTAAGGAACAAGCCCTGCCCACACCTTGACCTCAGACCTCTTCACCTTAAGGACAGTGGGAGAATAAATTTCTGCTGTTTAAGCCCTCCAGTCTGAGGTACTTCATCGTGGCAGCCCTAGGAGGCTCCTCCAGGGCCATAGAGGGTTTGAAGCACCTTCCCCCTACCACAGGGAAGGGGTAAAGAGCACAGACTTTGGGACTAGACAGGCCTCACCTCCCTGGGGGGAGCTTGGCCTAGTCACCTCACTCCTCAGGGCTCAGTTTCTTCATCCACACTGTGGGATCTGCCTTGGGGCTACTTCAACTCCAGATAGCTGTAGTCCATCTGAAGTGCTGTGGCCTATGTATGGCACATGGTTGCCTCCGTGGAGTCAAATAAATGCTATTTTTCAGAGACAGCTCAAGTGTGGGGCTATAGTTAAATCCATCATAACTATTCTATGCTGTGTGGCTTGGGGGTGCTGCAGTGACCCCCCCCCCACCTGAGCTGTCACACATAGTCAAGTGGAATAGAGGCTACTGGATGAAGCGAGAGCACATCAGAGTAACCTCGATGCCAAAGATAGAGTCAGCCTCCTTGTTCTGCAGTTGAGAAAGCCAGCTCAAGATCTGACTCAAGGCCAACAGCGAGTATATAGCCAAGAGGCTGCTGGAGACCGAGCTCCTATCTCTAGCTCACCCTCCATATGGGTCTCCACATATGGTGCTCCATGGCACTAGGGCTGCCTGACATGAGAGTGGCCTGCATATCCCATTTCAGGGTCTTCCCTGTACTGGGACGCCTAGGAGGCCTAGCACTCATCTGATGCTGCATAACACACAACCACAGGAAAGCATTCAACAGAAGCATGGGTCCACCCCACATGCCTGTGGCCTGATGATGGTGCGGCTGAGAATGAGAAGCTTGACCAGGTGTGGCTGTCTCCTCTCCTGGACCAGCAGGCATGAGCATAGCCAGTGGAACACAATCATCCTGCAATAATGTCAGATGTACACAAGGGACATGTACTTTCGGGGCCTGTGCCCCAAAAGGGCAGAAGCAGAGCCCCACCTCTTTCTAGGATGAATAGAAAAGGGGGCCTGTGCAGAGTGCCACAGCCCATGGGTGGGTGGGGAAGGCAGCTTGCTGTATGATTCTTCACATCCTATGGGAGCACATATTAGAGACGCATGACCAGCACACAAACATCACTGCCCAATTATGGCCCCTTTGGGCACTGTACAGAGCAAAGAGCAAGGGCAGGCCCACTACGAGAATGATGTTAAACCTACAAAAGCCCAAGGCATGCAGCCTGTGACACCCACACCACTGGAGCTTGGTAAAAACTGGCCTAATCTAGGCCATCTTCTGCTCAGAGAAGAACATTCATGTTTTTATCAAGGACCTTCAAAGAAGAAACCAAAGGCAAGCAGGGTGGGTGCAGGAGACACCTCAAATATCTAGAGAAAGAGGCAGCTTTGGAGAACACAGAGAGGAGCAAGCCTTGGCTTGCGTCAGGATTAAGGGCAGAACCACCCAAGTGTGAGGAACTAGAGCCCCAGCTCCCAGCAACAACAGGATGCACTCCACAGTGTAGCAAGGACTCCTGCGAAAACAATCTAAGGATCTTAGTTGACCACGAGCCGAAATGAGAACTGACAGCTAAACAAAGACACAGTCTCAGGTTGCACAAGAAGAATCATGCTATCTCAGAAGCCGAGAAATATCACCCTACACTATGGCTGGAGAGACAGACTCCCCTGCCTCATTCTAAAGAAACAATCTCCATTACTTGCTCTATATTGAGCAAAAGGCATTAACAAACCATTGTGGAGCAGCATGGGCATTCAATAAGCAAGTGCCAGCTCCAGTGCCAAGTAGATGGGACAAGATCCAGGAGGAAATGGAATCACCCCAAGACTGAAGGGCAGTGCTGGGGTCACCCGCCTGCAGATGAGCTGCTGCAGGGCTTCCTCACCACCTCTAGCCTGCATTCCAGCTCTGTGCTCCTTCAGCACAAAGACTTTGAGGATGAGCCCACACTCCTTATGTGCCACAGGCCTCACTCATCATAGACTCTGTCCCACCACAGGCCCCACCCACCAATAGGCCCTACAAACCCAGGCCCACCCCATTCAGTCCCACCCCACCACACACACTTCTGCTCCATCTGCACATCCAGCCCCTACACACTCTGACCTGTCTCTCCCGCTCCAGTATCTTCTGTCCTCTATCTTAGTCCATAACATTGCCCTGTCCAAGGCACTTATGACCCATTGTTACTCTCACTGACCAGCTGAGTGACCTTGAACAAGGCACTCTACCTCTCTATACCTCAGTTATCTAGTTCCATAGAATGAGTGACAGCACATGGCTCTTAGGAAAGGCAGGGCCCATCAGCCTTGCATGCCCCTTATCAAGTTCCTACCTCATGGGCTGGGACATAAAGGACTGCACACGTTATTCCAAACAAGATGTAGGAGTCTCTTGGCTACTACTTTACAACACATCCCCCTGGGTTAGCACTTTACAGTTTGCAGGGACTTTTTTTGTGCATAGTTTCACTGACTGCTCTGGCAAGTGCACAGGACAAAGGGTGTTGTCCCCATTAAATAGTGTTCTGCTGTCCTTTCCTCTTTTCCTGGGACTAGCCACCCAATTTCCCTTGGGAACCACCACTTCCTGGGTCTGTCTGGTTCTAACAGAGTGGTCCCAATCCTAATGTGGGGGTGCAAATGCACTCCGACCTGCCCCAGAGCCAAGCTGGATCCACCAGCTGGAGCTGTCTGTTAGAGCTGGTGGGAAGAGTGCTGCCCCTCTGACCACTGAAGGATGTGGGGCTTCCCTGGGCGCTCATACCAGCTCCATCTCCTCAAGAGGACAGCCTGAGAAGGAAGCTGGAGAGAAGGGTGCAGTGGAGGTGCAGGTCAGCCTGTGTCTGCAGACTGTCTTTCCCGGGCTGGTGAGCTACATGCCCTGCCTTCTGACTGGAGATTCTGATGTTGGCAGAGAGGTGAGAAAACAGTCCCAGGGAGCTGGGGCCTCTGCTGGGCCAATGGAAGCAGATGTTTACCTTAGAGCAGGTGACACCAAATGCTGTCCTTCTTTGCCTGACAGCCCTCCTCCTACAGGCTCTGGAGATCGTGCACTTGTGTGTGTGTGTGCAAGAGTGTTTGAGAGTGTAAGAGTGTATGTGAGTGAGTGTTATGCAAGTGTATAAGAATGCATGTGCTAGTGCATGAGTACATGTTCCTGTGAGAGATGGTATACATTGTATGTGAGAGACATGTGGGAGTGTGAGTTTGTGTGAATGTGCATACACACTGTGACTCCCAGACCCTCGGGCAGCGAAAACTGCTACAGGAACTTCCAAAGCAGAGGCAGAAGCCAGCAGGTGTCCTGTGGGGAGGTTTGGCTTTCTGCTGCCTTGCATAGTAGGGTCATGTCTCTGAATGTGCTCAGAGCCAGGGGATATGTGTGTGTGGCGGGGGGGGGGGGGGAGGGGGTTCTAGGAGACAGCTTGGGTTGTGCCATAAAGCACCAGAAGCCTCTGCTCCCTGGACTGTCCATGCTGGGACCAAATTCAGCCCTGGCAGGACATTGAGCAGCACAATGCTGCAGCCAGAGCACTATCTGATTCCCAAACTCCTGCCTCCTGCCTTGCTAGAGGAGCCCAGAGCTCCGACCAGTCAGGAAACGGAGACTCTAGAGGGCTGGATTCCCAGGAGCAGTCTGCACATAGCAGTTCCCAGAAGCCTGGGCAGCAAGTCTGGGTCTTTAGCAGGAAGGGTTCCACAGCCACAGGCAGACAATGACACCTTGATCGCCAGTGTCCCCTGTGACAAGTGGCACCGAAGGGGCTGTACCATGGGGCTGGGGCCTGGGCTTTCTGCCACTAACCCACCTCACCTTCCAGAAGCCTCTGTGAGGATCCTTTTGAGCTCATTGCCCCTTCCTCAGAAACTCTCCCCCGTGCTTTCTAAAGCCCAGATCAGATCCTGCATCCTGACAGACATCCTTACCTAGTAAACTCCCCACCAAATCCCTTTAATTCAATAAGCAGTCAGGAGACGAATTGGGGAACTCCCATACAAAAGCTTACTTATGTCAGAATTGCCTATCCTTCTGTCACTTACCAACCAGCAGACTCTGAGCCAACTATTGCCACTCTGTGCCTCAGTTTCCCATGTGTGTGGTAGATGCTAATGATCACCCTGCTCCCCCAAGCTGCTCTAAGGGTTACATGCTGGCACACACGGACCTGGGGAGAAGCACCACCCCGAGCTGTGGTGTTTGCCTGGCCTTGAGGGAACCAACCTGGTGGTTATGTCAGCAGCAGACAGGGTTCCCCACAAAGCCCCTTGCGATGTTGTGACCCCCAAAGCAGAGAACGGCAGCTCCTTGTCTTAGATGTGGAACTGCTGTCCCCAGAACTATGTGACGATGACATGGAGAGAGGACCACAGCCTACCTCTGTGGCCGTGCTTGCTTTCTTTCTCCCATCTTTACCTTAAAAAGTACAGTAGTTCTGATTCTGCCTGGCGCCTCCTGACCCCTGGACTATACACACTCCACTGTGGAGACCCTGGCTCACAGGTAGGTTTGGGCCCAGTCTTCTTGCATCTGTCTCTCACCCTTTCTCCTTTCCTAGATCTGCTGAATCACCCCAGATCTCTGTCCACCTTTCCCACTTATCAAGTCCCCTGGCCCCAGGTGGCCTGGTCATCCTTTCTACTCTGGCCACACAGTCCTTTGGCACATGCCACCCTCCCTTGGGTCTGTGCTGGGTCTGTCTCCCCCAACCCCTACGTGCCGGGCTATTGTTGCCCCAAAAGACACTATGCCACATCACACTTGGCGGGGGCAGGGGAGCAGGGAGGGTGTTGCTACTGGCATCTGGTGAGTGGAGGCGACTGTGCAGGGTCCGGTGGCGCCACAGCAGAGGATGGTCCTGCCCCAGAGCAGAGCACTGGTGGGTTTGTTGAGAGGAGGGCAGGCCAGGCCTCTCACAGTCTGCAGCAACCCCCACCCCTTGCTTCTCTTTTCCCTGATCCTGTTGTCAAAAGACAGCCAAGGAAAACACACAGGAGTCCCCACTGACCAAAGCATGAAGGCTGGAAGGCTTAGGTTTCATGGTAATTAGGCCCATCCGGAGCTCGTGGGGCAAGGCCAGGCTGCTGCCCTGACACAACAGGAAGGGGTACCAGCGATGGAAAAGAGGGGTATTGGGGATAGATACTAGGGACCATGGGGTGACAAGGGTGGACAGGAGGCCTTTGGATGTGCCTGGTCCATCTTTGTATGTGAGGAACCCTGACTAGATTCCCACTGGATTCCTAGGCTTGTACCAGGTGGAGATGGACAGATCCCACCATGCCACTACATGTAAGGTGTCTTTGAGGGCTCCATCTCCTTAGCCAGCACTGCCCATAGTGGATGCCAATGAGAGAACCACAGGGCTTCTGATTTCACCCCTCCTACCCACCCCTGTGGAGCCCATCCAGTCCCCAGCAGACCTCAGGTAGTAGAACCAGGGCAGGCGGTTTCTCCTCATTTTGGAGATACCAGTGCTCACACACACTCCCCTGACTGGGGGCCTTGCCTGTCCTCACCAGCTCCAGTTGCTTTGTACAGCCCCTTTCTAGATAGACGGAAGATTGACTGAAGGGCCACACAAAGACCCTGAAACTGACATTAGTCTCCTCATGGACCTTGTCTTCCTAATTGGATGCTGCAGGCTCAGAAATCCCACTACTAAAGCACCTGCACCAGACATGTGACCTTTAGTCAAATGCACATGAGGGATAGACACCAGAGCTGTGGTGGGCAGCCATGGGCTTGGGTCACACTAACATAGGCTCAAGCCCCCACCAGCCCACCAACTCTTGGAGGGAGGGAGGGAGGAAAGGAGGACGGGGAGGGGCAGGGTAGAAGGGAAGGCATACCAGTGGCCATATGTGGCCTGCACAGCCTAAAATATGACCCTAACAGAAAAGTTTGCTGAGCTTTCATTTAGACAATCTACAAGTCAGTCAACTAAACCTGCTCAGTAGTGTTCACAGCTTTCCACAACGCCCATGGCTAGTTTCAAAATGCTCCACGTGGTCGCTTAGCACCACACTGGGAAGGGACTCAGCCATCCTGTGGTGCACCCCACACAGACACACAAGCCACATAGCCAAGAGAGTGTGGGTAATAATAACACAGTTGCTACTATTCTTAATGTGAATTACTGATTATGTTTTACATCATTTATATTTTATAGTGCCCATGATCTCCCCCAGCCCAGAGATCCCACAGACTAGTAAGCCCCTGGCATGGTGCCTGACATTTGGTGATGCTGGCCCACAGCTCAGGTGACTGCTGCCACATCTGGCCCTCCCACCACTGTGTGTGCGCAGCGGGACCAAGGTCGGAGTCAAGGGAGGCAGGCGTTTCACCCGCAATGTTTCATCACTGAAGAAAGTTCTACTTAGCTAGCACTGCTCCAGCCTTTAATAAAGCTGTGTTTGAATGTTCCAGCCTTTTCTAAACAGGGCCATGCATGACAGAAGCTTGTATGCCCACACTGGACATAACGGGGTTAATGTCCTGAGTGAATGTGAAGCCCCAACAAGGCAAAGGAACCTAGGCAGTGGACCTCAGATTGAAAATCCAGGAGTTTCCACTCATGAGGATGTACCCTGATTGCAAACCCAATAGGACCTGGGCCCAACTGCTTAACACTTGTCACGATGCTCAATCAAGGCATGTTGGAGGAATTATGTTTATAGGGAAAAAAGGAGCAAATGCTTTAATCCATGCAGCTCATGGCACACACTGGTCTCTCCACCTCTAACGTCTTATTATATCAGAAGAGATGGCGCCACAGGCTACCGGGGCCACAGTCACTGATGCTCCACTGCATCCCTGTCCTGCCTCCACAATGGCACCCAGCGAATACTAGCTGAATGAATTTTGAATGAATGAGAGACAACCTCAGGACTCAAAAAAGGATTTTATCAGCAAATTCTTCTGCGACAGCATAGCCCTGATAAACCACCTTCTAGTGGAACAATGTGTTTCCTGCTCCAAGACCCACTGAGCACACAGTAAGTGATAATTCTATATGACAGTATGAATTCCTCAGGGGACCTCCTCTATTCTAAAGCGGAGAGTGAGCCCCTGATAATCCCCACAGGAAATGTGGGCATCATTCAGAAGAGGTAGCATGGAGGGGTAGGACAGAATGAACCATGAGATTTCCAAAGGGCACCACCTGGAACTCAGGTAAGGATCCTGGCTCCCCTGCTGTGAGCAGTGTGGTCTAGCAGCTCTAGTAGAACCTGTTAGCGGTCCCCTCCCTCCATTTTCCTTTTTTAGGCCTGTCTGCTGATCTTCCCTGGAGACTCTGCTCTCAGTCTATATGGTTAGAAGGGCTAACCAGGCCCTGGGGTGCAACGTGAGTACATAGCTTGAGTCTACCCCATACATTTGTGTATCAGGAACAAGCACAGGACCCTGGGATAACCAGTCCCCTCTTTACTTGGGATGCTGGAAAAAGAGGTTCCTTCCCATAAGGTAGCCACTAGAGCAGAGGCACATACATGGCTAGGAGTGGGGTTGAGCAATAAAAGGGGTCAGGTGCCAAGTGAAGGGGAGGCACAGCACCTAGGAATCTGAGTTTATTTCACCTATAGTCAATGAAGCTTGGAGAGGCTGAAAAAGGGGCAGAAAGGACTGTTTACTTACACCAGCGGAAACTCATGCCCAGCTCCAAAGAATGGACCAGAGGAGTAGGGGGTGGGCAGGTGAATTCCAGCTGAGGAGTGAAGGAGGCTCCAGGGCACAGTCTAAGAATGTGGTTAGGTCATTCAGCTCCTCCCTAAGTTCCTGCAAGCATGCCCCTCCCCTCGGCTCCTCGTGCAGAAGACCAGCCCTGCCTCTTTTGGGAAGCCCCCTGTTTTTCCTCCAGGCCCAGATCCAGCCTGCATCAGGCCTTCCTGACACCCCCTAAAGCAGGGCTCCCCCAAGACAGACCTGACCCATCATAACACTGTCATGAATCTCCTCCCAGGTCTGTCCCACCAGGAGGGCACAGGCTCAGCCCTGATGGCCGAGGGGGGCACTGACAAGCTAGGATCTGATCAATCTGACCACCATCTGAGACCCATGAGCTCTTTAGAGGAAGGCCAACTCACTGAGGCATTTCTTTCATTAAAAGATGACAAGAAGAAAGGAGGAACCAACAGCAGGAAAGAGGCATTTGGGAAGCAGCGCATGGCAGAGTGGGCGGCTTCCCCCTCCTCTCCTGGCTTTCCGTCCCGCTCCATCTTGGTCAGACATTCAATACTTCCTTTTGGAGAACACATAGATTTGTTTGACTTGAAATATTGAATTTGGAGGCCGTTCAGCAATTTCAAATTTCAGGAGTGGGGCAGCAGGGAGACACTGTAAATTAAAAAATTCTTTCCCCTTCAGTTTCTACCCAAGATTGTATATTTTTTTGATGGCAAAATTAGGGATTAACTATAAACATCTGTTTGTTCAATACTGACATGGTTATGAGAACAATAGCCAAACCATTGGCGTGGGGGAAGGGGGGTTCGGATGCTGCAAATCCATGGTGGAAAGTCTGGGCCTCCTACCAGGATTCTGGGAGTATAAGAAAAGGAGAGGTATTGAGCAGGGACAGTGAGGAAGAAGGGGAGACCCAGGAGAAAGAGCAGGGACCCCTGAGCTTCCCAGGGAACCTGCACAAACCTGGCCATCACTCATCCTCGCCCCACCCTGGGCCTCTCCACCTGCTCTTCCCATCCAGTCTTCATTTTTGAAGACTCATTTCCTCATCAGCTTCTCCAGTCCTTCCTGAGCACCTACTATGCACCAGGCACTGTACTGGGCTTTGAGGACACACAGGGATGCAGTAGAAGTATGGCTGCTGCATTCTGCGTGGGGAAGTGTCAAGGAACAACCCATGTCATATGAAGCTGCTGATAGTAATGACAGGTAACTGCCTCAAGGATACGACAGAGAGCTGTTTCTGTGAATGGCAGCAGCTAACAGAGGAACTTGGAGGGAATGACCTTCAAGTAATGCTTGGAAGGATACAGAGTAATTAACTAGGCAAGGGAAGTGGGGAGAGCTTTCCAGGCAGAGAATATGTCCCATGCAAAGGCTTTGGGGGAGAAGAGTGTGTAGATTTGGGGCTAAAACAAAGCCTGTGCACACAGAGAGCATGAGGTGTATAAGGGTATGGTTGGAGGCTTAAAACTGCAGGAACTTTCAAAGGCTTTTAAGCTGGACCAAGGAACAAGGTCAAATCTGTGCCATGGGGAGATTCTACCGATGGCATTTGGGAAACAAATTGAAGGAGAAAGGAGAGCTGTGGAGAGACCTTTCAGGAAGCTGAGATCTCTATAGATGTAATAGCAACTCAGGTGAAAGCAGACACAATGGACAACAATTCCATGAGACTCAGGCTCCAGGGAAGAAGAGGTTGGAGGGAGAAGATGGAGAGTCTGAAATGTCTTTCGAACATCCCAGGAAGAAATCAGGTCTGAAAGACTGAACCAGGAAGAGGCCAGGCCAGGAGCACACGTTTGTAGCTTGGAGAGAGAGGAGCAGAGGCTAAAGGTAGTTTCCCTAGGAGCCCTGCATGATGGGCTAGGAGGATGAAAAAGAGTCCTGAGAAGAGAAGTCTGTGGGGTGGAAGAGAACTGGGCAAGTGGGGAATCAGGAGATTATGGTTCAGGAATGGGGCAAGGTTACCTGCTGTGAATGGTCAAGAAACGACTACTGACCACACTGCCTCTTGACACAAAGTATTAGAAGTGATCCCTGATGTCTGCTAATGTGGCGGTCACAGGTGTCTGTATGTGAGCTTGGGCTGCATAACAAATACAAGACTGAGCAGCCCCAGCAACAGAAATTCATTTTCTGCAGTTCTGGAGACTGGAAGTCTGATATCAAGGTCTCAGCAGGGTTGGTTCTCCCCTGAGGTCTCTCTCCTTGACTTGTAGATGGCCATCTTCTCCCTGTGTGCTCACATGGTCATCCCTCTGTGCATGTCTGTGTCTCCTTCTCATAAGGTCACCAGTCACATTGGACGAGGGCCTGCTCTAATGACCTCATTTTACCTTAATTACCACTTTAGATCTCCAAATACAGTCACATTCTGAGGTCCTGGGCGAGTAGGACTAAACATACTTTTACCATACAATCCAGCAAAGGAGTTGAGTTGAAACTTATATCCACACAAAAACCTGCAAACAGATGTTTATAGCAGCTTTATTCATAATTGCCAAAACTTAAAAGCAACCAAGATGTCCATCAGTAGTAGGTGAATGGATAAATAAACTATAGTACATCCAGACAATGAAATATTATTCAGTTCTAAAAAGAAATCAGCTATGAAGTCATGAAAAGACATGGAGGAACCTTAAACGCATGTTGCTAAGTGAAAGAAGCCAGTCTGAAAAGGCTATATACTATATAATTGTAATTATATCTCATTCTGGCAAAGGCTAACGGTGGAGAAAGTAAAGAGATCAATGGTTGCCAAGAGTGAAAGGAGAGAGAGAGATGAATAGCAGAGCACAGAGGATTTTTAGGGCAGCGAAAATACTCTCTGTGATACTGTAATGGTGGATCCATGTCATTGTATATTTGTCAAAACTCACAGAATGTGCAACACTGAGAGTGAGCCTTACGATAAACTATGGACTCTGGATGATGATGTGTTAATGCAGGTCCATCAGTTGTAACAAATGTACAATTTGTCATGTACACTCTGGTGGGGGATGCTGACAGCGGGGGAAGCTGTGCCTGGGGAAAGGGCAGGTGATATATAGGAAATCTTTGTAGCTTTCCCCTCAATTTTGCTGTGAACCTAAAACTACTCTTAAAAAATAAAGTCAATTTTTGAAAAGATATTACAAATTTCTGAACTGTAGAAATGAGAAACTACTATTCTTTAAAAAACAAATTAAAAGACCTATCAATCCCCCCAAAGCAAAAGGCTGTAAAGAGAAACATGAGGCAAATCATGATGGAGCAGGTCCACAGGTAGGACAAGCATGAGGTGGGACTCAGCCAATGAAAATTGAGGACGTGATGACCAGAGCGCCCTCACCACCAGGTGAGGACACAGCGCCAAGGTTCAGACTCATGGCTTCATTCAGCATTCAAACATCATGCACTAAGGACCTACTGCATACTGGGACTTACCATATGCAGGCATCAGGTCCTGAGTGCTCAGGGAAGCATTGGCCCTGCCCTATCAGGTCACCCAGTCAGCTGGGGAAACAGATAATTGGACAATGATAGTGCAGCAGAGTGATCTGTGAGAGCACAAGGAAGTTCCCACTTCAACATTGGAAGATCATGGAGGGCTTCCTAGAGGAGGCAGCCTCTAAACAGAATCTGAGGGAAGCAGGAGTTTCCCAGACCAGGGAGTCGGGTGGGCATTCCAGCAAAGTGTCAAGGTTGCAGCTGGCTAGGGTGGGGTGGGGGCTGTGGCCTGGGGTGGGGAACCCATGCTCCTCTTGAGCACATTTTCTAAAATGTCTCCATTTTCAACCACATTTGTAAGGCAGTATGTCGATAAAACCATTGGTAAGATAATAACAAAAAGATGATGCCAAAAGGAGACCCTGGGAAAGCACATCAGAGGCGCATGTTTCTATTAACCCCCTGTTAACTCTAGGGCCCCTCATGTGGGGAGGTCTGAGAAATGACCTAGCAATGCACACTCAGCAGATGGGAAGAGAAGGAGTATGATGGGCATTCAGCATGCTAAAGGGACCAGGTTCTCTTTGAGACCCATGCAGTGTCAAAAGATTTTATTCAAAATATGTACAAACTCCTGCTATCTAATAAGAAAAAACAAAAACAAAAACACCCAGGTAGCCCATAGGAAACTGGATAGAAGTCTTAAACAAGCATTTCATAAAGAGCATATCCATGTGGCAATAAACGTAAGAAAAGGTACTAATGTAAATTAAAATCCCAGTGAGCTGCCACTATTGCCATGGAACAGGTAACATGAAAGAAACTGACAATGCAAAGTGTGGGGAGGACAGGGGAGCAGCCTGCACCTTACAGGGGGTGGTTGAGAATGGTGGCCCTCTGGAGAACTGTTGACAGTTTTCACCCAAGCTGAACTTGTGCACCTTTGTGGCCCAGCAGTTCCACCCCTGCTACATACTCAACTAAACCGTGGGCAATATAGTCAACAAGCGATGAGTCTCAATCATCTGTCCAGTCAGTCCCCAAATATTTATCAGACACCTACTATGTGCCAGGCATTGTGCTGGAAGCTGAGAACATAAGTGCTTAGAGATTTCATTCTGAAAGAGAGACATACATAAATAAGAAAAAATAAAACCAGTGGATAATGAGTCCCACAGGGAGAACACTGGAGCAGGGAAAGGGGACGCAATGAGCTGGGGGTGCTGGACTGGGGTCTATAGTGTGAGTATGGGAGGGTGGAGGGCCTTACAGAGAAGATAGCATCTGAGAGGCAGAGGGAGTTGGATATATGTAAGTGTGTAGAGAGGCAGCACTCCTTGCAGAGGGAACAGCCCAGACAAAGGCCCTGGAACAGGTGTTGGAGGAAGAGCGCAGAAGCCAGCATGGCTGGGGGAGCAGAGGAGTGTGTGTGGGGAGGAGGGGACCAGAGGCCTCAAAGAGAGCAAGAAGGAAGGCAGGATCTGTTCATATGTCCACCTCCCTGCCTACATGAATTGATGGAGGCAGGTCCGGCTCTCACCCACCGTTTCTTCCCCAGAACACGAATCTGACACTTTGCAGATTTTCTGAAAAGCAGCAAGTTAAGTCAGCTCCACAGGGACAGACCATAGTCTCCTGGTCCACAGTGTGTAGATAAGGACCTGACAACATTTCTTACCTGAGCAGCCCTTTCCCTGGGGCCTTAGAGCAGGTCCTACAGTCCCTAGGCAGGCATCCCATGCTGTAGAAGGCCTGCAGTTTGCACACTCTGGCCCTGAGGTCTGTGGCATCCCAGAGGGGACCACTGGGTGCAAGCACCACCAGAATCCCATGAAACAAAGCTGCCCTCCACTCTGTTTACCACTCTAGGCCCCTATAAATACCCTAGCCTCAGTGGAGAGCCTCCTGATCATATGATGACCAGCCTAAATAAGACGCCTTTAATAAAAAGAAACACATGGCCCCATTTATACACAAGTGTGTAAAATATATTAAAATAATTTTAAATGCATGAGTCACTCAGAGAGAGTGTGTTTTTCAAAAACTCACAAATAGCACTTTGTAGTGAAGACGACGGTGAACAGGGGCTTGTCCTACAGATGCAGGCCAGAAGGGAAGGGGCATGGACATGGGTAGGACACTCCTGTGTGCCCCCTGCAGGTCAGCATTCCCTAGTCTGGGACACCGAGTGCAGGCTTGCATCCAGACAGTAAATGGCACCGTCAGTGTCAGAACCTGAGTTCTCCCTGCTTTCTATACTTTGGCCACCAGCACAGATACCACAGGCAGAGTGGGTAGCTTTGCAGTTTGGGGGACATAGAAATGACACTTTGGGTCTCAGCCACTCCTCCTTAGCTTCACTTTCCTTGTTTACAGTCTGGGGAGACAAACCCTAACTCTAAGGAATAGAGGTGCCTTCAGAGACAGCTGCACCTGAAGCAGAAGTCTTCCTATGGACCCCTTGCATTGCACACCTTCTGTGGCAGAAGCTCACCCCATCATGGGCATTCCTGGCAGCTGATGTTGGATGAAAACTCATCTTTTCAGGCACTAGCCTCCCTGGGGAGAACAGAGAGCACATGGGGGCCCCAAGACTGTTTCCCAACACTTTCTTGCAGAAGGAAGCTCCCAACCATGCTACTCACCATGAGGCCCAACTCACCACGGGGCCCAACACATCACTTTGGAGGTTAGAGTTTCAACATATGAATTGGGGTGAGAGGACACATTCAGACCATAGCTCCTACCATCCTCCAAATGCAACTACAGTGATTCACCGCAGAATGATTTTTCAGTCAGCGATGGTGGTCTGTAAGATTATAATGCAGCTGAAACGTTCCTATCTCCTAGCATCATAGCTGCCTTGAAGTCGTAGTGCAATGTGTTATGTGTTTGTGATAATGCTGGGATAAACAAACCTACTGTGCTGCTAGTTGTAAAAGAGTAAGCACATACAATTACATACAGTATATAATACTTGATAATGATGATAAATGACTTAAGTAACTGGTTTATGTACTTACTATACTATATTTTTCATCATTATTTTAGAGTGCACGCTTGCTACTTCAAAAAAAAAATAGTTTGCTGTAAAACAGTAGCCATGTTATACCAACAGCAGCCTGATACATCTTAGGTTTACTGTTGTCTCTTGATTACATCATTTTCTCTTCTGCTTGATTTAATCTTATGTTGTTTTGTACAATAACATGCTGTACAAATTTGTAAACTAGGAGCAATAAGCTGTATCGTACAGCCTAGGTGCACAGTAGGCTACACCATCCAGGTTTGTGTAAGAGCACTCCGTGATGTTCACACAATTATGAAATCTAACAACACATTTTTCAGAGCATAACCCAGTCACTAAGTAGAACATGAGTATAATGAGTTTTTCAAATATGTGTTGTGTTGCAATCCATTGCAATTATTCTGGTTGGTCAAATTATCCTACCTATAGTTGGTCATGAGAGTTCTTATCATTGACCCCTGCAGCCTTTTCATGTATGCCCAATGGTCCTTGTCACTTCGTTGTTGTCAGTTATGACAGGAACTCCAGGTTCATTTTGTGCATTTTCTCCCTCAGATATAGACCAGCCATTTCTCTATGGACTCCTGGTTCCTTGTAGTGGAGATGATAGTTATAGTTCACAGTGAGGGCACTGGGCATGCTCTTGCTATTGAATTTATTGTTTCTAGGAATAGTCAGTGAATAAATCTAGAACATATTTTTTAACAATTTGTTTTATTGTGCTAAAATACACATAACATAAAATTTACCATTACTTGTTTTTAAGTGTACAGTTCAGTGGAATTAAATGCATTCACACCGTTGTGCAGCCATCACTGCCATCCATCCCCATAATTCTTCTCATCTTGTAAAACTGTGCCTATTAAACACTAACTTCCGATTCTTCCTTCATCCAGACCTTGGCACCCACTGTTCTACTTTCTGTCTCTATGAATTTGACTACCCTAGGAACCTCATATAAGGGGAATCACACAGTATTTGTCTTTTTGTGACTAGCTTATTTCACTTGGTGTAATGTCTTCAAGGTTCATCCGTGTTGTAGCACGTGTCAGATTTGCTTATTTTTAAGGCTGAATAATATTCTGTTGTATGTACAGACCACATTTTGTTTATCCATTCATCCATCAATAGACATTTGGATTGTTTCCACATTTGGCTGTTGGGAATAACGCTGCCATAAACATGCATACACACATAGGCATAAATAACTTTTTGTTGTAGGACCAAAGGAGGGAATGAGCATGTGAGTGTATTTATGAATGAACGGTGCATGCTCAGAGCATCTAGGCCTAGGCTTTCTACCACAGATCCTTGTGGCGTGGCTTCTGCATCCTCCCTCTCTCCTCATGACTTGCACACCTTCCATCAGGGCCATGGCTACAAACAAATGCACTGCCCCTTCTTTAGAAGGACTCCTACTAGTTTGTCTCACACAATGCCCAAGGTCTCCTTGACAAACAGGAAGTGCAGGCAGGAGTCCAGAAGTTTCTGAGCAGTAGTAGTTAGCATCACACAGACCAAACATCCGAGCAGCACTGGTGTCTTTCTCTGCTTTCTCTTCTCCCTTCTCTGTCCTCCTGCTCCTCCTCCTCCCTCTCATTACAAACCAGGATGGCTGCTGTACAGTCAAAACAAAGCCAGCAGCTACTTGGAGGTAGGCGTATGGGACCAAAGGATTCCAGAAATTCTGAGCTGCATAGGGTCCTCAGAGAGCGTTCATTTCATCCAACAGTCTTAAACCTTATTTAGCAGCTATTCCTTGTTCAAATAAAATCCCGATGGAGTCCAATAACTTGGAGCTTGAGCGGAGCTGCTCTATCCGACAGCCCTCCATTGAGTTAACCCCATACATTCATGTTACGGAGGGTAAAACACCACACAACAGACAAATGGTAAGTTCCCCTCGGGAGCAATTGGGAGCGAGGGGCCATGCTTTCCCACCTACACCTGGCAGCTTTTTGTTGGAGGCTGAGCATTGGGAGCATGAAGTGTGAATCCCTGCGAGAGCAGGCTCTGGTGGCAGAAGCCGTCAGGCAATGGGAAGCCAGTGCTTGCAGGTGGAAATCAGACCTAGTCCATCATTCATTCATTCATTCATTCATTCATTCATTCACTGCAGGCCTGTGATTACCTCTCCATAGCATGGAAGGGGTGTGCATGAGTGTCCAGGTTCTGGGCAAGCTCAAGGGTTGTAGAAGCACACTGAGGTTCCCAACTCAGACTGGAATAAAGTCAGGAGAATCTTTTGAAAAGCTGTGCCCAAAAAGTATCTGAGGTTGGCCAACCAAAAAAGAGCAGAAATGGTGCCACAGGCAGGGGAGTGGGCCACAGGGTGGGACAGGTAACGGCTAGGCAGAGGGTGGTGAGAGGAGTGGGCAGATGGGTGGGTTGGCCAGGGAACTGGGCCTGGCCAGGAGGAAAGGAGCTGTAGAAGAGCAAGTTGGAATGACAGCCCTGAGGCCCCTACCACAACGAGTGGGGCCCTTCCCTCCCAGAGCCATACCCAGGCTGCCAAAGGCCCACATATCACCCTACCTCAATTTACCCTACAAGGCCCTAGGAGGAGAGGGGCATTTCCTTCTAGAGCCTGTTGGAAGTAAGCCCAGGCTATTTATTGTTCTAGAACGTCTTCACTCACACCTTCAGCACGTGGGGTGGGGGTTGTTGACCCAGGACCTCCTCTGCGGCCCACAGATCAGGAATGAGGGAGTAGGATGAGCAGCACAGGCAGGGTCTCTGCCCTGCCAGGGCAGACATGTCAGTGGGAAAGAGGCCAGAAATCCATTAACTGATGACCTCTCAAAAAAAAAAACTGCACGTGATGGTAACTTGCACTAATTACAAAATTCCTCAGGATGAAATCCTGCTGGCTAAGTGGTCAGACACCTCAATGAGATATGAGATTTTATTATTGGTCTCTAATTTAAAGAAAGGGAAACTGAGGCACAGAGAGAACAGGTAACTTGTCAGAAGTCATAGACCCAATGAGTGATGGACTTAGGATTTGAACCTCAGATAGCCTGTTTTAGAATTCTTCTTCCAGCCCTTTTCCATCCTCTTCTATCTCTCTCTCTCCTCCATCTCCACTGTTTCTTAAGTTCCATGGTCCCAACACCCCTTCATGTCTGTCTGTCTGTCTGTCTCCCTCCCTCCCTCCCTCTCTGTCTCTGTCTCTCTCTTCTCTTTGGGTTTCTGTCTTTCCACCTCCCCCTGCCAACCCCCTTCCCTATGCAGGTCCTCAGGGCCTGTTTCAGCTTCTACCTGCCCTTTCCACAACGGGTGCCGCCTCCTGTGGGCAGTGTGTTCCTGAGCCTCGCTAATGCGTTTCGCATGGCGCTGTCAGTCAAACGCCCTTCTAATGTCCTTAAAGCACGCAGAAAATTGCATCCTTATGAAAAGCAGGGGGCGGGGTAGCAAATTGCCTGTTAGAGGCGGAGCTGCCTCTGAGGTCTGGCGGCTTCCCACCCAGTTCAGAGGGGCTGGGCTGGAGGAGGTGTCTCCTGAGGGTGGCGGGGGAGTCAAGATGCCGCCTTCTCCCAGCTGCCATCTGGGCAGTGCCTAGGCCCACCTCCTCGCCTCCTTACCCAGTTCCCTTGCACACCTCTCCACACTTGTTCCCTCCACTCTGACCTTCTTCCTTCTGCTTTAAGGCCAAGCTCCTAACTGCCTCAGGACCTTTGCATATGCTATTCCTGCTACTTGGCAACACTCTTGTCATTCTGGTCTAAATTGAAGCGTCAGCTCCTGAGAGACCCTTCCTGAAGACCTGCCTCAAGCCTCCAACCACTCATTGTCTAGCATTTTCTACATGGCATTTGTCACTTCCTGAAATCATCATGCGGATTTAATTGTGACTTCTTTGCCATCTACCCAAGCTTCCTCACCTCCAATATGAGCTCCTTGGGTCAGAGGCTGTGTCCCCCATGTCTGGTGCAGTGCCTGGCGCACGGCAAACACTTAATAAATATGTGGTAAACAAATGGATTCTAGGCAGGCAGAGGCCATTGGAAACCCTAAGGCATCTGGGATACCCCAAGGAGAACCTCAAGGCTGCTAGATGAGGGGCAGTGGAGACCCACAGAACTAAAGTCAGACTCCAATTCTGCCACTAATAGCTATGTTTCCCTGGATAAGTTGCCTAACATCTCTGAGTTTTACCTTCATTTGGGAAATGGGAGTAGGGCACCTACTTTACTGGCTGTCATTGGATCAAGAAGGGGGGAAGGGCCAGTAACTGCTTGTTAAATGAATGAATGGCTCCAGTAAGTACTTGATTGATATCAGAGAGTCCACGATGCCACTGATGTCAGACACCATTACTTCCTGAAACATATGAAAGAAAAAAAAATTAAAAACATTGCCAATGAAGCCATGACCCATTGCTTATATGAATTTTTATCTTACACTTACTCAAAGATCTCTTTTGAGCCTATAAATACAAAGATCTTTATCACAAACTACTGTTGTGTTTACACAAAAAGGAAACTATCATGGAAATCAGGTTGAGATGTTCCTAAAACTTCTCCAAGGTCACAGCTGCCTCTGAATGGATCTCCTCCCATAGACCACAGCCCCAACCCACCCATGTGGTCACTAATTCGAAGATGAACCAGTCAAGTTCCCCTCATTCTGCTGCCCCATGTCTTCTGGGGGGAGCACATCTCCCCATCCCCCACTATGCAGGCTTCTTGGCTTTTTTCATCAAGGCTGGTGTCTGAGTGGCAAAGGGTCACCCAGTCCAGCCCAGGACACCTGCCTCTGAGAAAGTCACATCTTGCAGGCCCAGGGCCCACAGCACCTGGGACTCCACTTCCCCAACTGTTATATGAACCCAGTTTTCAGAAAGGGGAAGATACTGCTTTAAAATCAATGATCTACAGTGTGAGAACTACAACGAAGGGAAATTCTGAAGTCACAGTGAGAGGCCCACTCAACATTAGGGAGAGGGGCCAGGAGGGAAGTCCCTACTAGGTCAGATGCCTGCACAAGGCCTTATTTCATATAGAAGGTGAACTCACCTTCTCCTGATCTATGCAGGCAGAGTTGCTCAGGGCCCAGGGTGGTGGGAAGCTTGGCCCAGAGCCACGCTGACTCAGTGTGCAAGGCCCTATGGCTGCAGTCACCTTTCTGCCCTGCCCACCAGCACAGCTTCCTTATATCCTTAAAGTGGGTCTGGACTTGGGGGATAGAGGTTCTGGAGACTAACTGGTCCCCTCTTTGGACACGGAAACTCGAGGCAGAATCCAGGATGTCACTTCTTGGTCAGGGGCTCCCCTCGAGAGTAGAAACGAAGTCAGGCGGCGGAACAACGGAAAATGGAAGAGGTGTCAGGTTTTTCTTCAGATCGCATTGCTCCTGGAGCATACCGGGCAGTGGTGTTCACCCCAGGTTGAGAGGCCCGCACTATTGGAAGCCTCAGTCTCTCTGTAGATAGTCTAAGAGAGAATGCTCTGCTCCAGGATACAGGGTTAGCATAGCCTGGGGCTGCGTTTCTCTCCTTCTACCTCATAGGTTCCCACCAGTGAACTCCAGGAGAATCTGGAACAGAAATCGGAACAGTAAATAAGCGTAATCTTTATTTTTTACCAAGTGGGATGGCAAGGGGAGGAATGGGAGCCTCCGCTCTGGCTGCGCCTATCACTTCCTGGCTGTGCCGGCTCCGTGCGGAACCAGCCACAAGTCGGAGACTCTGAGACTTCAGACCCCAGGCCCGCCGCTCAGGCCCGCCTCTCTCCAAACCTTCCTGTGTGCCGGCCCTAGTGGAGCGGCGCTAGAGGTAGGCGCCCGCTTCCACCGACTTGCTCAGGGTCTGGAGCACAGAGGCGAGATGCAACCCCTATCCCGGCCCCTCAGCCAACCCTCCCCCCAAATTTCCCTTACGGCCCACCGCTCTCCCCCAGGGAACAGAAGTGCAGATTTAGCGTGTGTTGAGCGCTGCCGCCACGCTAATCCCAGCGCTCAGACCTCGCGCCGCACGGGCCCTTCGCTTGCGGAGGGTGTTGGCAGCCCCCAGCGCTGACCCCACCCCCACTCCCACCCCAGGGCCCAAGCTCTCGCGAGACGCCTGAGCCCGCTTCCTTCCCGGCCACGGGTCCCCGGGATCCCGAAGCAAGGCACAGCGGCGATCTCGTTCGCTCGCTCGCTCGCGCCGTCTCAGGGTTTTGTTTCCCAGGACCTTGGAGATGGAAGAGATTTGTATTACGGGAGGAGAGGAGAGGAGGCGAGGGGACCTTCGCTCCCCTAAGCCTGGGGCCTAGATTGAAGGGAGAGGTTGCCGCCGGGCGAAGAGGGGGCCTCTGCGCTGATGGCCTGGGTATCCTCGGCTGGTGGCACGCAGGCCGTACGCACTGCATCACCTCCGTGGATAGGAGGCATCCCTGTACTTAGAACTGCAACTGTACGGGCTTGGGCCCGAGCGCTGGGTCTCGGCATTGGTGGCACATCGTTGGTCTCCGTGCCTTCGGACTCCCCGGAACGGGCCGGAGCGTCTGTCGGGTCTCTTGGGGTCCCCAACAAGAAAGCCCCAAGCCGCCAGAACGGGCCAGCGCTTGGTCACTGCTCTCCCTGGCCTTAAGGGCTCTGTCTGCTGCGGTTGCCCCATTTCCGGTCCCCAAAGAGCAGATCGGTGCAGGCAGTGACAGAAACCTCTCCCACTCCCAATTGCACCAGAATCTAGACTCTCTTTTGTGGCCCAGCTCTTCCACTGACCTCGGGACAGTCATGTCTGTGTCAGATTCCCTATCCATGTCTGGCTAGACAGTACTCAATGGAATACTGGGGCCCCTATGCTCTGATGCCAGATTTGCTGGACACTTCCTCATCCTTGGTGACCCATTCGTCCTATGTAGTGAAGAGACTGCCTTGGGGAAACTCCAAGATCCTCAGGGCAATCTGCCTAGGATCCCATTCCTCAGATTCAGTAAAATCTGAGGACTCGGAAAGACTGACTGCTGGGAGTCTGGGTCAGAACCCCTCCTCTCTCCTTCCACCCTCCTTCCTTCTACAACTCTGCATGGTTGACAAATGCTGTAGCTGGAATCTCGGTCCCCAGGGCCCACCCAGGACAGAATTTGTACGACCTTCACTTCCCTCGTCTTTGCAGTGGAAAGAATTCAGTGCAGCAGCGTGCCTCACTTGGCTAGCCTGGGCCTGGTGCAATAAGGTTCTCTGAAAACCTACATTGAGTTGAATCCGAGGTAACCCTAAAGGTGGGAAGGGATTAGGGTCACAGTTCTAAACTGAAGATTCACTCCTTCCTTCCTGCCTGGGACACACAGGTTTTGTTGGGCCCCTCAGGTGATGCTGGCCCAAGAGCAGTCTTAGAGCTGTTTGCAAGGATGAATTAAGAGCCTCCAGTGAAGCTGGTTTCCCGGAGACCTGGGGGGCAGCGCGGGGAAGAGGGTGATCACCTAGGGGTATCCCTGCGGCCCCCAGGAAGTACCCTGTTTCTCATTCCTCCAGGCCTTGAATTGAAGCTATACATGCTGTGGCACCACAAATTCAGGCTCAGGTCTCAGGAAGGGTCAATCAAGCCATGATTTGAAAAGGAAGCAGTAGCCACCGCAAGTGTAAGCCATAGCGGTTCTTTTCACATTCTGAAATGCAAAGCCTTCACCTGAGCATGAGGTTCCTGATACCCGCTTATTTGCACCTGCAAGGACCTGGTTTTCAAATCATGATTCTCCATGGCCAAGTTGGGGGGTTTCTCCCCCAGCTTTAATCAGCAAAGTGGACATCTCTCGATCTCATACTGTGGTCGTCATCTTGGCTGGGAGAGTGAGGACAGGAGCCCCCGCCCCACCCCCCCCACCCCCACACATGAGATCCCGCAGCCCAGTCTAGAGAGAAAACCAAAGCCTTCCCGTGAGGGTGCCCGGGGTGCCCTATGCTAGTTTGGGGCAGCCAATGCCACCGCCCTGCGTATCCCGCAGAGAACGGAAATTCTGGGAGGCAAGCACCACTGGGTTGGGACTACCGCTGCTGGTGGCCTCTGTGCTATTGCCGGCCTCAGGAAGGGTTGACCGGAACCATCACAGTCTATCCTGCAAGTTCCACGAGACCGAATCAACAAGCGGAGGCAGTTCTCAGTCCCTAGCCACTTCCTGAGTGAGGCCCGCGGTGGCCCGGAGCTCCCATTCCTTTGGGAGACCCGTGTAGGCCGGCTGCTACTGCCTGGAGCCCTGGGCTGGGCAGTTCAAACTAGCCCTCCCGAGAGGAAGCGATTCCGGGGATCCTGCAGCCGGAACCACTGCCATGCTCAACCTGGGCAGGGTGGCAGCAGGTACGGGCTCACTTCCTCCTGGCCCTAGGAAGGAATGTTTCAGAAGCCACTGAGAATGTCCCTCTTACCTTGCTGCCCCACCCCGTGGATTCAGAAACCGCCCATTAATCCCCGCTGTGTCATAAAATATTTTATTGGGGGGGGGGGAAACACCGTCTTCGCAAGAGAGGGGTAGGGGCCCCAGCGACGTTGGGGATCTGGCCTCAGGGCGGAGCCACCAGGTAGTCCGAACTTTGTCCCTGGCCACAGTGGCCTTCACGGCTAGTGGGTCCCCAACGCGCAAAAGCGGGTGTGTGTCTGCGCCGTCCGGGCCACCCTAGACGGGTGGGGTGCAGTAAAGGAGCGGGATGTGAATGCGCGTGGAGTTCCCGGTGCGCGGAGCTCTGGGAGGCTGTGACCTTCTTGCCTCCAGGGCAAGTCTCCAGGCTAGGGTCGGGAGCGCGCTGGGGTCTGGCTTTGACTTCAGGGTCTGTGTCCTTCCTTGTTTGGCCCCTCACTGTCCGAATTCAAGGTAATAAAACGTTTAGGAAGCAAACAGCGTGGACACGGACGCGATCCGCCGGCTCTCGGTTTCTCCCGGGCTGGGTTCCCAGACCGCACCTTCTGCTACGCTCAGTCCTCGTGAACCCTATCGCTAGCCTCACTCGGAGCCTCCGCTGGCTTCTCTGCCTCCTTGGCACGTTCCTGCTCCGTGAGCTGCTCGCTGGTGGGGATGGAGTTCTTCTTGGGCCGCCCCTTAGGCTTGGTTGGGGACTCCAGGCCACCTCCCTGCAGCACCTAGCAGGACACCGGCACCAATGAGCAGGGACTGGGAAATGGGGACCCACGCACCCTGTGCCTGGAAGGGCCTGAAGGGCCTACCTAACAAGCCTTCCGAGGCACGCCTAGCCCTGCAGAAATGGCGGCCATTTGAGCTTGGCTGGAGGAAAGTGACCAGAGACTGGCCCAGGGGTATAAGGCTACTAGGAAGCCAGAGGGTGCAGTGGGCCACAAAGGAATGTGGGCTGGGCAAGGGCACCCAGAGAAACAGAGAGAGCAGAGAGGCTCACTATGGACAACAGGCAGGGGGGACCTTGGAGGGGAGAGCAACTCTTGAAGAGCCCAGGGGCCTGACTACAACCTAGGAGGCAGGAACCACCACACACTCACTATTTTCTTCCACTTCATCCTCCGATTCTGGTACCACGTCTTCACCTGCAACTGGCTCAGGCCCAGGGATTCAGCAAGATCTATTCTGGAAAGAGCGGGATGCACCCTCAGCAGAGCAAGCGGCCTCCCTCCCCAACCACCCGCTGTGCTCAGCCTGGTCCCGAGCTACCTGTCCGGTGTGGAGAGGTACTTCTGCTTCTCGAAGCGTTTTTCTAGGCCCATCAGCTGCAGCTCGGTGAACACAGTGCGGCTCCGACGCCCCTTCTTGGCTTTGGTGCCCGGCTCCCCAGTGCCCGGAGCGTCCAGCTTCCCACGGAGCTGCAGCTCCAGCGGCAGGTGCGGAGTGCCAGCAGTGCCGGGCAGCCCAGGCCCCGCAGCCAGCAGCGCGGATCCCAGCCCAGAACAGCCGAGTGGCGCCAGCGGGAACTTAAACACCGCAGCCTGCTCAGCCTTCAACACGGCTGCAAGGAGGGATTAGGGCACCGCAAGGAGGGATTAGGGCACCGGGTGAGCTCGTGCCCTGTTCCTCCTCCTGGAGGCCTTCCACCCACCCCTGCACTGGCACTATCAACTGCTGCAGGAGGGCCAGATGCCTGGCCAGTGCCACCCTGGACAATATCCTCCTGCCTGGCCACGAAGGGCAAATTTAAGCCACGCACTTAGGGCGACCCTCTCCACCACCAGCGTCCCCGAGTCTGAGGGGTGGACCTCCCCAACCCCTGGCTCTGCCCTGGTGCTCCCAAGCCACCGCCGTCTCTGAGATTTCGAGATTCTCAACGAACTTTTTCGCAGCTCTGTGATGCACAATGCGTGTTTCGCGGAAAAGGGAAGCCAAGAAGAAAGGGCAGCAAAGTAGGAATATAAGCGTTTGCCCAGTCAAATCGGCATTGCAGCGTTTGGTTAAAGAATATCGATGGAGTGAGCATGTCTGCTCCTCTGTGTGAACAAAACGGCCAGGAGGCAGGCAGAGGGTGGGTAGCAGGGGAGGGGTTGAGCCCTTCCTGCAAATTCCAAAGCACCCCACGAATCCTGAAATTGTCCTTCCTGTTTTCTCTGTTCAGACTCTACCCTGTGAAGATATTTCCATTTGTATTAGTCCTATAATGATTTTTGTGCCCGCTTCAAACGAATTATTAACTACGGTGCAGCTGGAGGCAAAAGGCAAATGAGAGGCTGCATCAAAGTTGAATTTAAAACGAACAAACTGGCCCTGCTGTCCGGAGGGAGGGTGGAGCACTAGCTGGAGGGTCACCAAGGCCCAGAAAGATGGCTGGCGGGGCTGCGGTCCGCTTGAACGTGGAGGCCTCCCTTCCCCACAGGCCTCTCACTGCTGGAGGGTGCTGCTCCATGGAGTCAGCAAGAACCAGCCATGGTGTGGGTAACTCTTAGGAGGGGATCACAGGGGAGGAGAACCCTTGGGGGAAGGTGGGAGAAGAACAGCGGGCCGACCTCACTGAGAAAGGCCAAGAAAGACCAAACTAGGGGGGAGAGAGCTGCGGAAAGGCCAGAAGAAGGAGCAGGTGGAGAGACCACCACCGGTAAGGCAAGGCAGGACCTGCCAAAGAAGGAAATCAGTAGAGGCAGAAAAGGCCCCAGCGGTCAGCTCTGACTCCACGTAGGCGCAGCAGACCTGAAAGCGGAAGGGCCAGTCGGGCAGTGGCTCACAGTCAGGCCTCTTGTCCCCAGGTAAGGCTAAGGTGGGCGGGGGTGTCGGTGCTGCAGCCGAGGCCGGTTTGTTGTCCGCCTGAGACTACGGGCCGGCATGGGCCAGCGTCAGCCCGGCCGCACAGCACTCGGAGACACGGGCCTCTTCTCCAAGGTCTGGCTTCCTAGCCTAGGGGCTGTTCTGACCACTCCTGGCCAGTTATTTGCGGTGCAGGCCCAGGCGCCCACGACCTGAGGTCGCTTTGACTCGCAGTCTGAGGTTAGCAGTCTGGTCCTGCGCCTTTGATGGGGAGGCGGGCTAGGTGCCTGGGCCGGGACCTTCCCGGGCTGGAGACCGCAGTGAAGGAGAGAGCGAACACCCTCCCGGTCAGCCGGGTCCGCGGGCCCGGGGCCTGCTTCGTGCGCCGCCCGGCGCCTGCCCCTCCGCTTCCCGGCCGGGGCGCCGAAGGGGCGGCCCGGGGCCCGCGCGCCCATTGCTGCGTCCTCGCAGCTGCACGGCTCGCCCCTCCTGCCCAGCTGTCCGCGCCCTGAGCCCCACACCTACCCAGGTGGCTGTGGAAGGGCCGCGCGGCCAGGAGCGCCTGCACGCCGAACTTGAGCAGCTCGCCAGCGGCGGCCGCAGCGGCGGCGGCGGGCGCGGCGCCCTTGGGCCCTGGTGGCTCGGTGAGGATCTCCTCGATCATAAAGCTGCGGTAGCGGTGCGGCCGGTGGTCAGCGCAGCCCTCGGGCGGCCCGAAGCGCGCGGCGCCCGGCTCCCCCGGCCGCTGCATCGCGGCGCCCACGGCTGACCGGCGGCGGCGGCTAGGGCGCGGGGCCCGCGCGGGGCTCTAGGCCGGCCCGCAGCTCCCGGCGGCGCGTGGGCGCGGGCTCATGCCCCCTCCCCCGCCGGCCGGCCGGGCGGAGGCACAGGGCGCGGGCGGGGCGCGCGGGGCTCGGCCTGTCGGACCCGGGACTGCGCCCCCGCCCCGCGTCGCCGAGGCTCTAGCCCGGCTGGTCCGCGTCACCGCCCCGCCCCGCCCGAACGCCCCGCCCTGCGCCGCCCGCCGCCCCCACCCCCAAGGCTGAGCCCAAGGGAGGGCCAGAGAAGGGAGGCAGGAGGGAGGGAGGGGGCCGCGAGAGGGGCTAGTGGACCCAAAGTGAGGGAGACCCAGCGGAGCGCACGCCCAGGAAGGAGAGAGCAGGAGAGCTCGGGAGAGGAGACCCCCAGAGATGGGAGCAAAGGGATCGAGAGAGGTGAGAGAGGGGCCAAAGCGAGACAGCGAGGGCCACACAAGATCCGAGACAGAGATGTGAGGGTGCCAGGGACGCTGAGCCGTGCGCAGAGGCGCGGGAGCCAGTGGAGCCGTGACGTGCGGGCGGGCACAGAGGCAGGCAGGGCGGAGAGAGGGGACAGTAAAGAAAAAGAAGGGACAGCTAGGAAGGCGAGGGGCCTGGGCAGGGGTTAAGGAACTCGGGAGAGATCGGGAGGAGAGGCAAAGTCCATGCGACTCGTCTGGGAAAGGGATGGTCCTGTGCAGCCTCCCTGCCAGCGCACAGGGCAGCCCACTGGGTAGGGGTGCAGCAGTAGGCAAGGGTGTAACTCGCAGAGCAGAGGCTGCACCTGTGCACTCCGCCTCAGTTTACCAAGCACGGTCTCATTTCTCTCTAGCTGACCTGAGAGGACATTTTTCTCCAGCCGTGATTTGCCTATCTATTTGCCAAGTGCTTTGGGGACACAGCCTCCTTGGGAACCCCGGCACTGTGGGGTGGGTTGTATCCCCGTAGGTAGAGGAAGGGATAGATGAGAGCAGAAGGAAAGGCTGTACTCTGCCTTTTCACAGCTTTGGAGCATCAGAGAAACGGTACTGGCAGGAGCTGGGTGAGGGGCCACAGGATGCCACTGGAGTCTGGAGACAACTCTGAGCCTTAAAGTCCCTAATGTGATTGAGGAAGACCCCAGCCTTCTCTAGCTCCTTATCTTCATCATTGTGGGAATATAAGCCTGAGTTGTGGGGGGAAGGGAACAATCCCAAACCTCCACTCTGCTGAGCTCCTCTCTCTGGCCTTGCCACTCCAGGTCAGGCTACTGACCTTTTTATTCTGGGCCTCATGTCCTGACCTCTCCCAAGAAATGATGACACTTGGCTCCAGTCAAGCTCTGAAGACTGAGTGAGGGTTCTGCACCCGCAGGCCCCACAGTATCTGTTGGAGAGGGGCACATATTTCATCAGGGCAGGGAGGGTGGAGTGGAGGTGAATGGGGATGAGTGTTTCTGGGAGGCTGGGGGAGGGCGCCTGCCATTCCTCAGGAGTCCCTCGCCTGGGGTCTTGGGCCACTTCTTCCTATGTGAGCTCAACCCAGGGCCTGAGTGATCAATTCTGAGAAATAGGGCCTACCATAGCCATGGCCCTGCCCCACCTCAAGGTGATACAATCTCTCTAGCTTCAGCTGCTGGCAGTGGGGCCTTGAGGCTAGCACCAGGCCCTGGTACCTGCCCTATACTTCATGTGAACTAGGGGATGGCCAATACTCCTTGTCCACAGGGACAAAGATAATGTCTTATCATAGGCTTTAGCAAGATCAGGACCCTAAAAGCCCAGCTGCTTCTCTACCCCAGTTACTGAGCGACTTCTGCTGGGGCTCTCCCTTCCTAAATTGCACAGCTATCATTAGGACAGAAGAAAGGTGGCCACCAGGTGGTCCAGGCATAGATGGTCCTGTGAGTTACAAGGCTCTTTGTAAGAGGACAATGTAGAACCCACTAAGAGTGACGGTATCATACACAGGGCAGGCCTCCCTTCCAGTGAAAAGTGTAAAGATAATAGGGCCCTGCCACTTCAGTTGGCCCAGCAGCCACCAGGCAAAAAGAGAAAAGCCAGTGTCTCTCAAAGTTCTGGACAGCCCAGTTGGGACCCCTGCCCACGTGTAGGAGCAGAGAACCCATCCCTAGATGGGTGCTGGGGTGTTACCCAGTCCAACCACGTACTTTCTCACATGGGGAAATTGAGGCCCAGCAGAGGGAAGGCACTGACCCAAGGACCACATGAGCAGGGTTAGTTTACTCTTGCTCCCTGTATGTATGGTATGGGGCCTATTTTCTCTCACACCCCCACCCCAGTAGGGCCCACCTGCTACCTCTTCATCTCTTTGTTTCCATATCTTCCGGAGGGCATAGTCTGGGGGTACTTTCATTGGAGGGCCAAGCCCAGCCACCCCACTCCAACCCTTTACCTCCTATTTGGGTCCCTGATTGTAGCTATGGGCTTTGAGTCATCTCTACCCCAATGCAATTGCAGCCCTGAGGTTCTCAGGTCCTCCAAAGGGAGCTTCGTTCCCCATCAGAGGACTTGAGGATCACATTGATTAGCCCTCACCAACCCTGCTTTGCCCCTGGAGGAGCTCCTGGGTCAGGTTTGGGGGTAGGAGGTCATTTTCAGAATCCAAGCCTCACCTCTAGAGTTGGGAGACTCAGAAGACTAGTGCAAGCCAGCCCCCACCCCATTTCACAGGTGCTGAGGCTGCAGAGTGCCCGCCCCCCAGTTCTGTGACTGCAGCCAGGGTTTTTTTCCCGGTGGTCAGGCCGAATCCTGAGCGCTGGCTGCTGCCGGGAATGAGGCCCCGGGGTTCTTTGAAGGAATGCCCGCGGGCCTTGGCAGGCCTCAAGGGCTGAGAGAGCCCGGCTCCGCTCTGTCACCCCCAAACTATCCCCTTTGGCGGTAGGCCTCTGATCACCTCCTCCGACGCGGTCTCCCCACGGCGACGCCATCCCAAAGCAGAATCACAAATAAACCCCTTTTAGGCGAAATAGTGCGCACAAACGTCCCCGTTTTCCCCGAGAATTGCCGCGTTGGCGCCGGCGAAGGGTTCCCAGAGTGGGGCCCTTCTTCCCGCCAGGAACAGAGGCTCAGAGAGGGGAAGCCCGTGGTCTGAGGGGCTGAGGGGTACCCCGCGCGGTCGCAGCCCCGCAACCCCCAGCCCAGGGGCGCAGCAGCGAAGCGCGACGCCTGGGTCCCGCCTGGTTTACAGCCGCCGCTGCGAAAATTCCGGAAACCTCCGCTCGCGCCGGGCGCAATGGAAAAGGTGACCTCAGCGCCCGAAGGCCAGCCGCACCTCTCCCGCGGCCGGCGACCAGGGGTTTCGGGCAGCGGGGGGTCCGGCGCCGCCCCGACGCCGGGTGGGCCCCTTCGTCTCCTCCGCTCACCTCCTGGCTCCCAGAGTCGGGAGGAGGCGGTGACACGGGGGAGGGTACTCTCCTCCCTAACCGAACCCCGCCGCTGGGTGCGCAGGTCCAGACCCATCCCTCTTCCAGCGCAGCCCTCTTCTGGCCCTGGCGCCTCCGGGAGGGTTCTGGAGCTGAAGAAGGGAAGGGCCCGAGCCCTTGTAAGAATGGGGAAGCTGAGATCGGAAGGGGGCTTGCAGGGGCAAAGTGGGGGACCGGGTCCGGGTGCTTCCTCATTGCCTGCAGGGTCTTGGCTCCCTCCAGTCCCCCGCCCGCCCTTTAACCGTTTCCTGTGTCTCTTTCTAGCTGCCGCGAGTTTATCTCCTTCGGTACTACGCAGACGGGGCAAGAATGGAGGGGCGGTTTCTTCTGGATCAAAGGACTCACTGCCGATTGCAACCACCTACCAGCTGCCCGCGGGAACCCAACACTCTACCCCCAGTTGATGGACTCGGAAGCCGATCCCCAAAAGGTCCAGCCAGCCTGGCTACCCTGCAGGTCTGCGCCCCGCGTCCCCCGCATCCCGTGGCAGTGTCAGCACCTGAAATGAAGCTCGATTTCCTCTCCCTTCTTTCCGTCAGCCCGCGCTTCTGAGTGCCCGCGCTGGGCCGGGCGGAGGTGGTGGCAGTGGTTCTAGAGCTGGCGCGCGGGTCGGTCTCCGTGGGCGGCGCGGGGCGGAGGCTGCCTGGTGCGTTCCGGAGCGCACCGTCTGGCCGCGCGGCCGGTATCCCGCTCTTGCTGCGAGTGCCCGGATCCGGGTCTGAAGATATCTGTCCTTCAAAACAGGAATTCTCGGGTTAGAAAACTACCCCGTCCTCACGCTCGTAGGTCACGGGCCCCGGGAACCACGCGGTCATCTTCTCGTTGGAAAAGTGGGTCTCTGTGACGCCCTCCTGTATGAGAGTTTCGAGGTCAAGTGTGGACTTTTCGTTTTGAATCATTTCAAACTCCTGTGAGATCGGGGCTCAAATCGGGTTTTGAGACAGCGTCTTAAGACGCATTTCTTCCTCTCCCGTTCACATTCTCCCTTTTCAAGTAATTTACAAATTTGTTCCTTTGGCATTGGTAACTTTGATTTTGTTTTGTAACTATTTTTTAATGCTTGTTTTATTTAGAAGTGTGAGTTTTAAAAGATAGATCCGTAGATAGGTAATAACTGGCGTGACCCAGCGAGATCCCGTTCTTGGTGTCCCCGGGGATCCAGGGCGATCCTGCTGGACACAACGCAGCCCCTTGGCGCTCTCTGGGCAGGTCCCGCCTCATTTCGCGGGGTGGCTCAGGCAGAGGCCTTGGATCCGAGTTCTGGAGGCCACACCCGGGACTAGGTAGAAGTGGGTGTCGTTGCCTCGGCTGGTGGGAGCCGCAGAGGCTGAGTGTGAGCTCCTCCCGGCGGTGCGCGGAGACCTTTCCAGAACGTGCCCTGAGCCGTGGGTTCTGTGAGCCTGGGACGACGGTGCCAGGCCCAGGATGCTAGCTAGGTCTGACTCCTGCCTGGGGTCGGAGCGCTCTGGCCTTCCGGGGACAGCAAGGGCTGTGCCGGCCACCCATCCCGGCAGCCGCCAAGTCTCCCGGTCGTCCCTGGTCTCTGCCTTCCGAAAGCCACGGGGCTGCCTCTGCATGTGCAGAAATGGCAAAGCCCGTTACCGAGGCCGGGGCTCTGCAGCTGGACCCGCGAGATGCGCGTGAGAACGGCTCGATTTCCCCCCCTTTTTTTTTCTTTTCCTTCCTTCTTTGCTCTCCCTTCCCGCTTCCCTCCCTTCCTCCATTTACCTCCTTTTTTCTTGTATTGTTAACTCTCCCTCCTCTACATGTTTCTCCTTCAGTTTCTCTCTTGCTCTCTCCTTCCCTGCTGCTCACCTCTTACTCCTGTTCCCTGTTTCTTTCCGTCAGAAGGACGGCCAAGCCACAGTCTATCCTATCTTGTAATAATACTACCGGGACCCGCCTCGCCTTCACCTTCACCTAACCCCAGGTACCAGATGCAGAGCCCTAGGAGGGTTCTGTGAACTGTGTGCTGTGGGCCAGGGGCTTTCCCAGCCAGCAGGGCAGCCTGTAGGCCAGGCCCCAGTCAAGCACGGTGTCCTGGCCCTGCCCCACAGACAGGTGAAGGGAGGTTGGCAGCTACAACACCTCCTCTTGGATGTCTTCCAGAAGCAGGTAGGAGCCAGATCACATTGCCTTGTTCAAGCAGGGACTCACACTAGCATCTCTCCTCCTTCTCCACCCAAGGTTGGGATGGGGGTGGCTACCAACAGAGGCCACAGCCACCCCACCCCTTAGAAGCCAAGCCAGGACCAGCCTCCAGTCCCTGGGCTCCAGGCCAGCCCTCCTCCCTCCTGCTGGTCTTAGCAAGAGGAATGGGCCAGGAGCCTGGTGCCCCATCCAGAGTTACTGGGCTTTCCTGCCCCATCCACAACCTGTGCTTCCTGCACCCTCTTGTACTTGCTTCTTGGTGCCAGAAGAGGCTCAGAGACTTTGCTCACAAATGCCTAAATGCCATGCAGAACACACAGGGGGACCCACAAATGAGCCCAGGACCCCTTTCATGGTACTGGCCTTGACCAAGCCCATTCCCTGACCAACCTCAGTTTCTCTGAATGAAAGACAACAGGGGGTGGACTGGACGAATCCTTCTCCTTGCCAATTTTAACAACCTAAGCCAGGTCACAAAATTTCTGTGACGGGCCAGATAAGCAAATGTTTCAGGCTCTGAGAGCCATGTAGTTCTGTTGCAGCAACAGCACTCTGCCATTAGTATTAAATCAGCTGTAAGTAATATGCAAATGAGGAGTATGGCCATGTTCCCATCAAATTTTATTTATGCACACTATAACTTGAATTTCATATAATTTTCACATATCATGAAATATTGTTCTTGTTTTGATTTATTTCAACCATTTAAAAATCTAAAAACCATTCTTGGTTTACAGCCATACAAAAACAGGCAGTGGGCCATAACTTGCCAATTCCTGGTCTAGATTTACTTCTCTTGATTGCACAAATATATACACTTCTATATCACAAATGTTACCTTATCTAAAATGTTTCTTAATTTTTTAAAAATTAAATAATTAACTTTATTTTTTCCACAAAAGCACCCATAATTTTTACAGTACTGGGGTCTTAGAAACGTGAATTATCTAGTATATTTCCTACTCCCATGTCTGAGTTCTCAACAACTTAAAATCTTCCTAATACTAATATACCTCAACACTGGGCTGGATGCTTTACAGTTACCATCTTGTGTAATCCCACAATAGTCTATGGAGTAGAAATTGCTCAACCCCACTTTCTAGCTCCTTGCACACCTATGGTAACAGGGTGCTCATTCCCTTCCGTGGCAGCCCTAACAGACGCTGAGTGCTGCTGAGAGCCTAGTTTCCTGGCCAACACAGCTTCAGGAGGGTGAAGGCCACCATGGATGTGAATGCTCCCATCTCGTCTCAATCCCACCTAAATCCTCTCCAGCTGGTGAAATGTGGATGGACCAGGGGGCATGGCCTAGACTTTTTGGGAGTTTACCAAGCCCAGAGCCTCTGCAGGCCTTTGCAGCTGCCAAGTGACAAATCTTACAAGGACTAGGCAAAGGGAAAGAACATGACAGAAAAATAGCTATTATAAATGTGTTACTTGCTAAAAGTGTTTCCAGGAAATCTTGCTCATTGAATAACGCCTTCACATCTGCATCTGCAAAGGCTCTTGCGCCCTCTTCTGGCAGGATTGTCAGAGGATATCATCTCTTCAAAAGGAAACCTGACTCAGGAGGTTCTCTTTATGTACAGACACCTGAGGATGCAAGGATACAAAAAGGGGGGGGGCACTTTGTCCTTGAGGTGTGCACTTAGCCATGGAGAGAGACAGACAGATGTGCTCACAACTAATGGGACAGGCGTAGGATGTGCGGGCGCAGACATGTAGCGCTCTCAGCTTCTGGAGGGTAATGTTCCAAGAGTGAGCTAGCTGCACATGTCAGTTGTTTAAATGTTTGGACACTTTCAGTGCCAGCCACAGCTGGCCTGCAGAGACATAACAGGTGTGTGCTCTCAAATTTTTCCCTAAGGCCTTTGGGAATGTTTTCTGGTCCCTGCTGCTGAGAAGGGGAGTCTCTCAGTCTAATTATGAACTCCACATATACCCCTGGACCTGGAGTAGCCCCAGGAACCTCTGTGCATGTGCATTGCATCGCCTGCTTATAGTATGTTGTTTCATCTCAGGTCTGGGAAGAGAGCATTTTACCCTTAATTAATAAGCAAGGAAAGAAGGGCAAAGAGGCCACCTCATTTGCCCAAGTGGCAGAGCCATGGTTTGAGCTGGTGCTTTCTCCATAACACTGCAATGGCCTTTTGAGGTCCTTCTCCATTTTTAATTCTGCCCTGATTGCTACTGAGGTTCAGACCAGTAGCTCCAGCTGCCAAAGGTCAGTTCCAGCCACTGTCCACAGGCCTGCACACTTATTGTATCCAAACATGGGCTTCCCACCTCTCATCTCTCCCAGGCTGCTGCTCCTGCTCCCTATGCCTGGTCTGGATGGAGGAGAGTGGCTGCAGACACACCTCACTGACCACTGACCAGGGAGGGCCTCGGCAAGCAGTTCATTCCTACCAGAGCACACACAGCATGCAAGGCAGCCCCTTCCACAGGCTAGACCCTATGCTGGCTCCAACCCAGGCCCATCTCAGCTGTCTAAGAGAGCAAATGGGTGGCAAGGACACAGGGTGACAAAATATGGTGGCTTTGAGAAGGATCGGCCACTCTGGGAACCTGAGAGAGAAGGAAGGCTGAGAGGAGGCTGCTGAGTAGGTGTCTGGATGTGAAAGGCAGGCACAAGGAGTCAGAGGAACACCATTTGCTAGGGCTGTGAAGCTCTTGGGGGTACTGAGCTCAGAATAGAGGTCAAACACTTTCTGGGAGGTCTAAACAGCCAACCATTTTGAGGCTAAAAGGCTTGTCCCAGAAACAAGGTTTTCCCAGAAACAATAGTTTTGCATTTGATGGTGCCCACAGCAGCTTGCTCTCAGTCAGGGAGTTACAACTGTAGACGTTCTTGGTACCTAGAGGGAGCTATCAGAGGCAATAGGAAAACCCTCTTGTAACTAATAACTCCTAAGAGTGTCATTAAATATGCTGTTAATGGTGCTCCCTGGTTATGCAGTGCACAACCCACACAACTGTGTTTAGCAGTCACAGTTGTGTGGGTTGTGCACTGCATAACCAGGAAGCACCAGAGCAGGCTGGCCCCAGGGCACCAGGGAGAAACAATTATTTGTTTCCTTCTGTTCTCATAGAACCAAATAAGGGTGAAGAGACTATTATCATTAAGTTCTAGGATATTCTGTATGTCCCTTTCCCAGGTGATAAACTACATATTGAAATAAGAAGGAAAACATATTCTATCCACGCACTTCACATTGAAAATCTATCTTAATTTAGAAGTTTAGTGCCTTGCTGTTTCATCTTTCTCTTATAGATTAGAAGAAATCCCCTCTCATAAGTTTTGAGCAAGGGAAGTGTGGCAGACCCAATTCTAAGATCGCCCCCTGGTGTACATGCCCTGTATAACCTCTCCCCTGGAATGTGGGTGGAACTATAGTGTAATGGGTTATCACTGCCCGGATTGTGCTCTTATGTGGCAAGCAAGCAAGCAAACAAACAAATGAACAAATGAACAAACAAACAGGTTTTGTTAATGTAATTAAGGTCCCTAATGGGCTACTATTGAATTGATTGAAAGGGAGATTATCCTGGACCTGACTTGACTAGATGAGCCCTTTCAGAGGGACTGAGGTTCTCCTTGAGGTCAGAGTGGTTCTCCGCAGGCTTCAAGGAAAACTGCCACGTTGTGAGGGGCCCTATAGAGGGCCATGGGGCAAGAACCCCAGGGTAGCCTTGAAGAGCTGAGAGCAAGGAAACAGATTCTGCTGACAGTCTTGGTCATCTTCCAAGCAGGTCCATGCTCCACTGGGCCTCCAGAGGAGATCTCGACCCAGCCACCACCCTGACTGCACTCTGTGAGACCCTGAGCAGAGCATCCAGCTAAGCCTTACCTGGACTCCTGACCCACAGATACCCTGAGATAACAAGTATGTGCTGTTTTAAACCACTACATTTGTGGCGATTTGTTTTGCAGCAACAGAAACTAATTCAGTAAGAGGGTTGTGCTCAGGCAAAACCTAACTTCTGCCTCAGCAGAGAGGATACAAGAGGGCAGGACACTGCTTTGGGGAACTTTGCCCTTTACTGTTACCCTGGGGCGAAGTTGAGAGTCTGCCCTGCAGTTATGAGTCTGCCTGCTGAGAGGCTACAATGTACCTTTGTTCCCTCAGTGTGTATTACTGTTGCCTGAGAAGGCCCCTTTGGCAGGAAGCTGGCCACAGTGTGGGCAGGATGTACGTGGTGCTTCCTCTCCTGAAGTGGAGAAACAAGGATGATCATTCTGGTTTTCCTATGTCCTGGTGTCCTGCAACTGCCATCTTTCTGTGATTAAGAGTGTATCCAAGGAAGACCTCACCCAGGAAGGAGAGCTGCCTCTAACCTTTTCTGAGGCTGGAGAACTGTCGGTGGTAGACAGAGACCTAGAGGGAGGAGGGTGTCTGGCTCCCATTTCTCCCACCAATTAACTCTTCTGGGCTTGGGAGGCAGAATAAGATAGCACATGAAATTTGACCCCATTCTTAGACTCTAGGTCTGGTGCCCTGGGGCCAGCCTGCTCTGACCCCACCCCTGCCAAGCCCCACATCTGGAGTTTGAGGCCAGGTGTCAGCCCCCACCCCACCCAGCCCTATTCTTGTGGCAAATGCACTGCCCACAGGAGGCCTCCCCCACCTCCCAGTGACATACTTCAGTTGTGGGTCCCAGCTTCTGCCTGCTACACCCAGACTCAGGCTCCTGGCAAGTGCCCAATGTGACCTGTAAGATGAGACCTTCCTGCTGGCCCAGGTCAGTGTGGCTTTGATAGACTACTGGCCCTACTCTAGCTCTTGATGTCCTCCTCATGCCTCTTAAGTTAGGGGAAGGCATGAGTGGGCGAGTGGCAGACTTGCCTAATCTCTACCAGGGTGAATTGCATGGACTGAACAACCACAGTGAACATAGCCTGAATGACATCGCATTGCAGAACATGGGAAGTTCCTCTTTTCCTGCTGCTTTTTCATCTTTCTGATTATGTTAAGTCCTATCTCAGTTTGCCACTGGCGTGCCTTCACTGTGTTCACAGGCTAGCCGCTCTCCTCTCAGCGGAGGAGTCGGGCTCAGCCCATGGCACTGGGCAGGCAGCAGTGTGCATGTGTGCCAGACACTGTTGTGTTGTCCCTGGATTCATCTTTAGAGTTAACTGCTTCTCACTTTTGGTGAGTGATGCTGGGTTTTTTTATTTATTAGGATCTGGATAAATTTTAAATACATTTACTTAGTAAGAACAATGTTGTCATTTAAAAGGGAGAAAAACCCAACAGATCAGTAATAGCCCAGGTGGTTCATAAAGAATCAGCACAATCACTGAGATGGGGCAGATAGGGCAGTGTAGATTGGGCTCGCACTCACTCACCTGGGGCACGGGTCTTCTCTGTGTCTCAGTTTCTTCCACTGAGAAATGAGGATAACGTTGGGAAGATATTCACAATGCCCTCACCCCGCATGTGGTAGGCGCATGTGTTTGTTACATAGAATTGATTTCTGGGGTTGAGGAACCTGCACAGTGCAAGCTCGGAGCTACAAGGGGGGCTGCTCCAGCGCTGAGACCCGCAGCCCAGCTTTCTGATGCTACTTGCTTTCTCATCCCCAACGAGACCCTTAGCTCCTGGTGGGAGGCTTCACCCAGTCAGTGAGTATGAATAAATGAAATGAACAAATGAAACACTGGGAGAGCACTGACCACGCCCTGGCCATGATGCTATCTTGATGCCACCAGTGCTTGCCGCAGAAAGAGCCCTGAGTCCTAGGGTGTGGGGCAGCATGGGCCAGCTTCTGCAGAGGATCACCCAAATCTAGTGGAACACAACCCTTGGCAGGTACCCTACAACAAGGTGAGACAGTGGCTCCTAAGCCTGCGGGGAGATTGTCTGACATCAGGGCCCAACTCAGTGTTACATGTTTCTGTATAGGCAGCAAAGTGAACTGCACACGAGGGGGCAGCCACATGGTCAATGGCTGGCCTGGAGCCCTGGGGTGGGCATAGGAGGTGAGCTGGCCACCCCTGCTGGGAGCTGACCAAGGCAGGTATGAAATGTGAAGTGTGAGGTGTACTGAGTGGGTGACTGCAATGCTGGACAGAGTCTGCAGCAAGGAGGCCATGGTTGATCTTGAAAGTTTAGTGCTGGGAGCCAGGCAAAATGACTTTGGAGCTCAGAGACAACAGCCCCATCTCCTTTCTAGGCCCCGTGTTCTCCAAGCTTTGCTCCAGATAACAGTCCAGCACAGTGGAAGTTGTGACGAAAATCCATCCGAAGACTTCTCTCATAGGGTGGTGTCAGTTTCTGTGGAACTCCACCACCTGGCGAAATCTCGGGGTTGACAGATCTTTGAATACAGCCTCTGTCCTAGCCTCTAGGGACCACTCACCTCCTCTCCAGTGTTAGGCCAATCCCTTCCTCACAGCCCTTGCTCTCCAGCACCCCCGTTTGTGCAGGGAGCTCATTTGCTCCTTTGCCTGATGACAGATAAAGTGCTAACAGAGCTGGGGCCTCTCTAGGTTGCTCTATCCAGACTGGCTGCTTGTTGAGAGATGTTCAAACTCAAGGGTCAGAATCTCTTGTAAATGTCACATAGTTCAGTGGGCCAGTGCGAAAAGATGAGATGAAACTCCTAGGGAAGGAGGTGTATTTATGTATCATGGTTTGTTTGTTTGTTTGTTTGTTTGTTTTTATTTCTACCACCAAGTCTCTAAGATCCTTGAGAACAAAGTTCACAATCTGCACTTTCACCCAAGCTAAAAACTTTATTTTCTAGGAAGATAAGGATAATTTCTGATATTTAAAAACACTGAAAAGTAGGATTCTAGAACAGGGACACCTCTGTCCATGTGAGTTTCCTGAGGCTGTTCTAACAAAGCACCGCAGATGGGATCACTTAGTACAACAGAGATCTAGTCTCTCAATTCTGGAGGTTGAAAGTCCAAGGGCCATGTTCCCTCTCAAATATCCAGGAGGGTCCTTCCCTTCTCTTGCCAGCCCCCTTTGGCTTATGGGCATTATGCTAAGTGAAATAAGTCAGAGAGAGAAAGACCAGTACTGTATGATCTCAGTTATATGTGGAATCTACAAAAGCAAAATAAACAAACAAAAAAATCCAACTCATAGATACAGAGAACAAATTGATATTGCCAGAGGTGGTGGGTGGTGGACAGTGGGTGGTGGGTGGATAAAATGATTGAAGGGGGTCAAAAGGTACAAACTTTCAGTTACAAAATAGATAAGTCCCAGAGGTGTAATGTATAGCATGGTGACTATAGTTGATAATACTGTGTTGCATATTTGACAGTTGCTAAGAGAACAGATCTTAAAAGTTCTAAACACAAGAAAAAAATTATAACTATGTATGGGGATGGATATTAACTAGACTGATTGTGATCATTTTGCAATATGTACAAATATGGAATCACTATGTTGTACACCTGAAACTAATATAATGTTATATGTTAATTATAGCTCGATTGAAAAAAAAAACATAGACTGGCCAAAAGTCTAAAAATGGAAAAAGATATACAATGCAAACTTTATCTAGAGTGCAATGCAAACAAAATAGAGTGGCAATATTGATATCAGACAAAGTAGATTTCATCACAGTCAACAAAAATAGAGATAATGAATGACAATTCATAATTATAAGGAAGTTGATTCTACTCAAAGACTTAAATTTAAATGGATATGAAACTAATAACAGAACTTCAAAATACATGAAGCAAAACTGATAGAAAAAGAGGAGAGGGGACTGATCAAGATGGCATAGAAGGTAGATGCTAGGAACACCTCCTCTTGCAACCGCACCAAAATTATAACAAAACAACAGAGCAATTATTACGGGAGTTGCCTGAGGTCTGGCTGAACAAAAGCCCTACAACTAGTGACAAACATAAGAGGTCATGTCAAACCAGTAGGAGGAGCAGAGATGTGAAATGGCTTGGTCCCATAACCGCCTGGGCAATTGAGAATCAGGAGGGCTATTTGGCTGCAGAGCCCCCTTCCCCACTTGAGGAGTGAGGGGTCCCAGCCCCACACTGTGCTCCCCAACCCAGGGTTCCAGTGCTGGAAAGAAAAGTCCCCATGACCTCTGGCTGTGAAAACCAGTGAAGCTGTAGCTGAGAAAGACAGAGGGCTGCGGGAGTCCTAGGCATTTCTCTTAAAGGGCCCATGCCATACTTCCTTGCTGACAGACTCACTTGCTCTGAGCTCCAGTGTAGAAGACACTGAGCTTTCAGACTTCAGGGCAAGGGCCTGAGGAGTGGCTTTCTCCCAGACAGAAATTCTGGCAGTATCCATTGTTCCTTTGTTGAGCCCTTCCCCTCTTCCAACATGTGGACATAAGCAGCCGCCATATCTGAGTCTCCATCACCTGGTTAAAGCAGGTTGCTCCACCCAGGTGATTCTCTGAGACTTTGCCTCTCCCAACTTGTGAGCTCACCCCAGCCACTTCCAGTGGTTTATTCCATATAAATAGCCTGTCTTGGCTCTTGCTGTGGACTTTCCTAAAATCTCTCAATGCTCACAAAATCCAAAGAAGCAGCATCTGGCCTTGGTGTGCCCTATACCTCTTGCTGAGCAGCCCGAAGCCCGCACTAGTGGCAGCCAGCCTCGGTTCCTGGCTTGGCCTCTAGAGGCACTTATAAGCCCAGCATGGGGGAGTGGCCATCTGTAAATTGCTTGGTGACTCCTATCAAGTGGTCCCACAGGTGCACAGGCTATGGCTGTACTTGGCCTGCAGCTGGACCTCTCCCAGGAAGCCTTTGGGCTAGTACCCAATAGCCAGCTTCGACCCGTGCCAGAGCAGAGCACCACCCAGGGCTGCACCTGAGGAGAATACACCTGAATGGCAAACTGGGCAGGCACCAGAGCCCTGCTAAAGGGAATCCTGCTCTGAAGGGTCAGCGCCTCACCAGCCAGTCCTCACAATTAATCAGCCTGAGGGTCAATACCTCCCATCGGTATCCAAACAGCAACCAAGGATTAACTATAACAGGAGGGCACACACAAGCCACACAAGGGACACACTTTGAGCATCTCATTCAGGTGACCAGGGAAGACTGTGCCACTGGGCCCCACAGGATACCTACTACATAAAGCTACTCTATTAAGATCAGGAGACTTAGGAGCTCTACCTAATACATAGGAACAGACACAGGGAGGCAGCCAAAATGGGAAGACAAAGAAACATGTCCCACATGAAAAAACAGAACAAAGCTCTAGAAAAAGAACGAAACAAAATGGAGACAAGAACCCTACCAGATGCAGAATTGAAAACACTGGTTATAAGAATGCTCAATGAACTTAGGGGAAGAGTAGAGAAACTCAGTGAGAACTTTAACAAAGAGATAGAAAACATAAAAACAGAGGTGGAAAACATAAAAGGGAATCTGTCAGAAATGAAGAATATAATATCTGAGATGAAGAATGCATTAGAGGAAATCATCAGAGTGGCTGACACAGAAGATTGAATCAGGTATTTAGAGGGTAGGGCAGCAGAAAACACCCAATCAGAACAGCAGTAAGAAAAAGAATCCAAAAAAATGAAGATAATGTAAGGAGCCTCTGGGACAAGATTAAGCATAACAACATTCACCTCATAAGCATACCAGAAGGAGAAGAGGGAGAACAAGGAATTGATAACCTATTTGGAGAAATTATGATGAAAAACTTCCCTAACCTGGTGAAGGAAATCGGCATACAACCCCAGGAAGTTCCAGAGAGCTCCAAACAAGATGAACCCAAAAAGGCCCACACCAAGACACTTCACAATTAAAATGTCAAAGGTTAAATACAAAGAGAGAATCTTAAAAGCAGCAAGAGAAAAGCAATTAGTTACCTAAAGGGGATCTCCCATAAGACTGTCAACTGATTTCTCAACAGAAACTTTGCAGGCCAGAAATAATCAGAATGATGAAAGCAAGGGCTTACAACCAAGATTATTCTATCCAACAAAGCTATCGTTTAGAATCAAAGGACAGACAGGAGCTTCCCAGATAAGAAAAAGCAAAAAGAGTTCTCACCACCAAGCCTGTAATACCCAAAATGTTGGAGAGACTTCTTTAAGAGGAAAAAAATATGTATCAAAAATATGAATAAAGAAGGTAATAACTACAAGTACTTTAAATGGAAAAGAATTAAATGCTCCAATCAAAAGATAGGGTGGCCGAATGGACAGGAAAACAAGACCCTAAAAGAGGCTCACTTCAGATCGAAAGACACACACAGTCAGAAAGTAAAGGGATGGAAAAAGATGGTTCACGATGGACCTAGAGGGTATAGTGCCGAAGGGAGTAGTCAGAAAAAGACAAATGCTACATGATTTCACTTACACGTGGAATTTAAAGAACAAAACAAACAAACAAAGAAACAAACACCAAAAAAAGAAAGAAAAAAAGGAGAAATAGACAAATCCTCATCATAGTTGGAGATTTAAAAATTTGTCTGAGAGTAACTGACAGAACAAATTGACCAAAAAATCAGTAAGGATATTGAACATGTGAACCACATCATCAACTGACTTGAGTAAATTGACACATGTAGAATACTTGCCCAACAGTAGCATTGTATATACTGTGTTCAAGTGCACATGGAACACTCATCAAAATAGAATAAATGTGGACAGAAAAATCAAGTGCCACCAGGGATACAATTCAACCTATAACATCTTCCCACCACCTAGACATAAAGGAGGCCCCAGAAGGATAGAGGAGCTGTGAGATGGAAGGAGCCTAGATTTCTGAGACTCTGGCAGGACAAACACCATCCACAAAATGGAATATCCAGGTTGGACAAGCATGTCCAATAGAATGAAACAGAAACTGCTAGTGAGTTAAGCCATAGAACTCTTGAGGTATTTGTGTCAATACTGTAACAATTAGAAATAAGTCATATCTTCAAAATGACTGCTAAAACATGGGGTGTAGGATCAGACACAAGAAGGGAAAGACACTGGCCAGGAAACATGGGAACATGATGAAGAAAAGAAGTAGACCTAGGGTAAAATCTTTTTGGGAGAACACCAGTCTCAAGATGATGAGACATCACGGTGAAAAAAAAACAAGGGACTCTGGGGACTTCCCAGAGCTGTCAGAATGCCTGGAATTTCCCAGGTGTGTTTTCACTGAGTATAAAACTCTGGGTTGACATTTCTTTTATTTTCACTCTTAAAAATATTGCTTTATTGTCTTCCGGTCTGCACAGTTTCTAAATATAAGTCTATTGTCATTGTGACCTGTGTTCTTGTACCTTTCCTTCTCTAGCTGCTTTATAAGATTTTCTCTTTATCTTTGGTTTATAACAATTTGATTATGATGTACTTTAGTATGGTTTTCTTTATGTTTCTTCTCTGTGGGGTTGGCTGAGCTTCATGGGTATTTGAGTTTTCAATTTTCCTCAAATTTGGAAAAGTTCAAGTATTATTTCTTCAAATATTTTTCTCCCTTTCCTCTCCTGCTGGGACTCAGTTATAAGTCTGTTAGGCCATTTGCTCTTGTTCCACAGCTTCTGACGTTTTGTTCCTTTTTTCAGTCTTTTTTTCTTTCTGCATACTTTATTTTGAATAGTTTCTATTGCTGTTGCTACAAGTTCACTGATCTTTTCTTCCGCAGAATCTAATCTACTTTTAATACCATCCAGTGTATTTTCCACTTTAGTATCATATTTTTAATCTCTACACTCCCATTTGGGTCTTTTTTAAATCTTCCATTTCTACAACTGAAGCCAGATTTTGTTAACCAATGTCACCATTAAAAATCAATCAATTAATAATAAATACATAAATAAATAAATAAGCAAATAAATAAATAAATAGAAATAAATCTTCCATTTCTTTTCTCATTATGGTCACATTTTCCTTTATAGGCTTGAGCAGAGGAATAAGGTGTTTAGTAGTTTTTAAATATCTCTGTTTATTAACTCTGTTATCACTATCATTTCTCGGTATATTTCTATTGATTAATTTTTTTCTCCTGGTCACAGGTTATATTTTCTTGCATACCCAGTAATTTGTGACCAAATGTTAGATATTGTAAGTTTTACGGTGCTGTTCAGTGCTGTTTGAAGTGTTGCATTTTGTTCCAGCTGCATTTAAGTTACTTGTTGATCAATTTGATCCTTTTGAGGTTTGATTTTAAGATTTGATATAGGGATTTCAGAGTAGATCTTATTCTGGAGATAATTTAGCCCTATTACTTGGCATGGCCCTTGTGAACATGCAACCCAATGCCGCAGGCATTACAAGGCCTGTGAGAACACAAACTATTCCCAGACTTATCCAAATCCAGGAACTGCTTTGTCTACTGATTTCTGTAATTTCATTCCTTGGGCTTAGAGAATTTCCTCCCCAACAGGCACAAGTACACTGACAAGTATTCAATCTGACAAGGATCCCTCTACAGATTTCTAGAACTCTCTCTAAAATATTACCTTCTTCTGCATTCTGTTCTGAAATTTCTAATCTTGACATTCCAGAATCTAGTGTCTGTCTCAACTCAGTCAACTTCTGAGTCCTATAGGATTTCCCTGAGCTGTCCTGCACTGCTTCTTAGAAGTTAGTTGACTCTGGAGCAATTGTAGGGCTCATCTTTCTTTCAGCTTCTCAGTCCTGTGCTACCTGTTCAATAACTAGAAATAGTTGTTTCAGATATCTTCTCCAGTTTTCTAATGTTTTTTTGTTTACGGCCTGAGGGCAATTTCTATAGCATGTAATCCTTCATGGACAGAAGTAGAAGTCATCTATTGAGTTCTTAATTTTGGTTATTACAGTTTCCAGTTCTAGAATTTCCATTTGATTGTTTTTAATAGTTTCCAGTTCTCTGAAAAAAAAAAAACCTCCATTTTTTCATTGGATGTGTTAAAGATATGAAATATGAAACATAACTATTTTAAAGTTCATGCCTATCATCCCAGTATCTGGGCCTTCTGCACATCTGCCTTTGAACTTTTTTTCCTCTTAAATTTTAGGCAGTTATTGTCTTTTTGTATGCCTGCCTATGTTTGGTTGAGTGTCAGATATTGTGGTTTAAAAATAATGGAGATAATTTGAGACTCCTTCTAATACAGATTTACTTTTGCTTCTGGCAGGCAGTTAATAGGGACAAACCACTTTATTCAAACAAGATATTGAGCTGATTGAAAGTTGGATTTGGTCCTGTGAGAACTGTCTGCTTCCTGTTTGCCCTTTCTCTCAGGGTGTAAACTTCCAGAGACCCAGCTGAGAGCTGGGATGTTAAACAGGCTTCTCTTCCTTGGCCAGCTTTGAATGACAATTGTCCCCAGGCCCATGGAACCACCAACCGTCTTGCTGAGCCTCTCAGCCTCTGCCGCAGCAGTTTTAGTAACTGGTAAAATATCTTGAGGAGAAAATGTACCAAATGTTGGACTTTCTTCTCTAGGGTTCTGTCTCTCTACAGTTCTTTCAACAGAAAGACGTGTATTTAGATTTTGTTCAGCTTTTCTAGTTGCTCTTGGTATGAAGTTTAGTTTGAAGCAAGCTGGTCTACCATTACAAGAAATGAAACTCACCCTGATTTCTTTATAGCAATATTTTTGATCCTCAGAAGACAAAAGTTGTGCCCAGAGATGAAATCTGCACAACTAAAAACTTCCCTGTAGTCAAGGCTAACTCTATTCCCTGAACACGAGATTATAAACTGTCAGAACTCTCCCCAAATAGCCAGGGCGGATATAGCCTTAACGAAGCCAGACAGCAGGATCCTTGAACTAAAATAATTTCAAGCAGAAAATATCACCATTATGTGTGCAAATACCTTATCGAAAAGTGTGTGGTCACCTATGGTACATGTGCTTAGGAACAATGGTTATGATACTAAGATCCAGGGAAAGTTGTTATAATGGCTATTGCTAGCATATCCAGGCTTCAGAGATTGAATTTTCTGAGGATATATCATAAAAATCTCCAGCCCAGATCCTTCAATTAAATTCTAGACCCCATTTCTCCATTGCCTATAGCATCCTCCTCCTGGATGCCCAACAGCACCTCAGACTCAGGGGTTCTGGATAAAGTTCCTGTCTTCTCCCCAAATCTTAGTTTTTTAGAGACAATTTTCTGAAAGGACACAGATGAAACCATTTTAATAGGGGCTGCATCTGGAGAGTTTATCTGTGTGATTGGAGAGGATGGCTTTTGTTTTTTTTTTTTTTAATCTTTTATGCTATGCTTTTGAAAATAAAAATAAACTATGAATGGGTATCACCCTTAAAATAAAACCAAACTGTCTCTCTCAATTTCCTCTCATGACCATTAGGGTGAGAGCTTGGAGCCCTCCCGATGCCTGTTCCCATCCCTCCTGGTCCATCTGGCACCAGACCCTCTTTCCAATCCCATCATCAGGCATGAATGCAGAATAACTTCTGGAGCTGCCCCGCCCCTCAAGACTTCCAGCCTTCTCTCTCCACTCTAGTCCAGCAAACCTCCAACTCGAATTCCCTGATATACAACTAAGCATTAGAGCAGCAATGGTTTGGGATGAAGTCTAAAGTCCTTGGCATGGAACAGAAACTTTGGACCAGAATGAGGGCAGGAAGAGGTGGTGCCATTCTCCCAACTCACAGAAGTCTTGGGGCTAAGTCAGGTTATGGTGGTGTCTTGTTTGTGGCTCCGCTGGATGCATCACTGCAGCAACATGGAGACATGTGGCCTGATCTGCATACTTCCAGTGTCTGGAAGCCAGTGAAAGATGAAAGGGACCCAGACTACCCTATTCATTTTCAGTGAGCAGAGTGTTGCAGATGTTGCCATAAGATGTGTGAAATGCAAAGAGATTAAGCAATTCTAGTTTCAGAATTAATTTATTGAGTTATATGTAGTCACTGGAAGGTTAGTTATGGCAGGATTTATCAAATCTCAAAGTATCTACACCAGTGTTTCTCAAAGTATAGAATTTGTTGGAAATGCAAACCCTTAGGTCCCACCCTGGACCTATGTGTTATAGACTGAATGCATCTGTGTCCCCAAAATTCATATGATGAAGCCCTAACCCCAATGAGATGATGTTAGAAGGTGGGGCCTTTGGGAGGATATTAGGTCACGAGGGTTCCGAATGGGATTAGTGTCATGATAAAACAGAGCTCCCTCACAACTTCCGCCATGTGAGAAGATGTCTATATGAAACCTAACCACTCTGACCTCAAACTTCCAGCCTCCAGAGCTTTGAAAAATAAGTTTCTGTTGTTTAAGCTGCCCAGTCTGTGGTACTTTGTTACAGAAGCTCAAATTAAGTGAGACACTCCACATCCCCAAAAACCCAATAATCCTTATTCTACCAAGCCCTGAAAAGGTAGAGTTCACAAGACAGAGGGCGAGAAGGATACAGGATGCCTCCTGGTTTCTGATCTGGGCTTATGGATCAAAGGTGGTTTCATTTATTCAGCCAGAAGGAAAACCAGTTTGAGGAAAGAGAGAAAATTCAGTTTTTAGAATGCTGAGTTGGAGGTACCTATGGGATAAGCAAGTAAAAGTGTCTAATAGACTGTTAAGTATAGTATTCTGAACACAGCAGGGAGATGCGAGATGGAGATAAATGAAGACACTCTTAGCATGTTATTGGGATCACTGCCTTATAGCTAGTATGGAAAATAATTTAGATCCGGTGCTCTTCAAACTTCCCCTCATTCCTTAAGATTTTTTTATAAAAGAAAACCAAACAGGAAACCTCAATATTAAGAATGTACTTTAAAAGTTCTTCAAATCTTCATCTGGCATACTTCAGATCCATAATGATCTATCCTAAGAATACTGCTGCCAGACATTCTTTTCTGGGATGGCAAACCCTCCAGGGTGTGTCCAGTGTCACAACAATACTTACAGTCAAGGGTTTCCGTCCACATCCAACCTCCCTCTCTCTTGTTTGCTTGTGCAGATTGATTTTGGCTCTTGTCCTCATTAGAAAGAGATTAATTTCTTGCCTCCAGTTTATATAATAATACTTTTAAACTTTAAAATTGTGATTTGACTATTTCAAACATATAGATGAAAAATTAAAAATGTAGTTGTCAAAATGTTCTAAATATAACCAACAATTAACATTTTTTATTGGTTTCCCATGCCCCTAGAACAGAAACCAAAACAGTTAAAATGGCTCAGAAGGCCCTGCACTATCTGCGCCCCAAGTGCCTCTTGAGCCACAGTTTGTGCCTTCCCCCCCACCTATTCCTCACCAGCCATAATGGCAAATTTAGGAATCACCAGAAGAGCTCCTTTATAATGACTGTAAATAAATTGACATACAATTCAAGATAAAGGGCAGAAAAGGGGTCACATATTTTCCTATGAGTCTTGATTTCTTCATCTGTAAAATAAGGTTGAACTGAACTGAGGTTAGACTCCAAGAATGGGAACCTCTGGATTTTCAAGGGGCCCTCAGTGATAGGAACAGGGCTCAGTAAGAAGATAAAATGGAACTTTTGCCCACAAAATGGCTTTAAAAGGATTGTGAAGGGGCTCATACTTCCTCACAGTTATTTGATTAAGTAGGTGCTGCTATATCAATTTACCATTTCCATTTTCTGATGAGGAAATTGCCCGCAAATGTGAAATGACTTTCTTAAGGCACAGCTGGGGTTTAACAAGCCTAAGTAAAAAACAAAACAAAGGGGTTTTTTGCTTTTATTTTATTTTAAAATTTTTATTTTAATACAGTTGGCATATACTATGTTAGATTTAGGTGTACAATATAGTGTTTCAACATTTGTATACCTTACGATATCATCACCATACTAAGTCTAGCAGTTGTCACTTTTTATGTGTGTGTGCTTGTAGATATTATATCAGCTTAATAACCAGGATTATCCAGTTAACAGGAGGGAAAAAGGAGTGAAGAGTGTCTTTGTTTGACAGATACCTTTTAAAACATGACCCACAGTGAGAGGGTCATGTATCCTTCTCAGTAAAGCTGGGAATATAAGGAATAGTTGTCTTCTGAAGTACAGACCTTCCAGCTCAAAAAACACTAGGATTCTAAGAAAACCTGACACACAATATGTGCATTGATAACTGCTGCCACAAAGTGGCACAATTCTCAGTAAAGAAATGATGTTGGTCCAAGGCTGAACTCTCACACTTGTCTTCTCTACTTTTAGCATCCTTTTACTTTTAGATATTCGGCCTGATTTCTCTACTTATAAGAACTAGTTTGCATGAATGTTGTTATTCCTTTGGCCTGGAGTTCCTCCCATGCTCCCTTCTTTTCCTTCCCTGGGTAACTCACATTTACTTTTAGTTATCACCTAAAATATTATTTCCTTAGAGAATCTCACCTCCCTGGACTAACCTAGTTTCCTGAGAACACATTTCCAGAGCATCTTGCCCTTGGCCATCAAATACTTGAAATTTCTAACTTCTAGATTTTAAGCTTCACATAAGGGCAAGAAGCACATTGATTCATCTGCAATCAACCTAGAGGCTAGTCCAGTGTCTGAGTCATAGTCGGCACTGATAGACTATGAAGTAGAGAAATAGAAAACCTCTAAGTTTTCTTCCAGTGTGAAACTTAAAAAATTTCAGAGGGGAGGAGGGGAATCTTCCCACTAGAAGAAACAAAAGATGGACCAACCAAGTTTTAATCTTGTCTGGTCTTTAAGTCTGGATAGTGGTGGGAACAAATTAGCAATGCTTAAGAACCACCTTAATAATTAGTTAGTGTCACACTAGTATCCATAATTGTTGTATAATTTAACTATCAGCTGCTAAAGCAACTGTCTGGAGTAGTAATAACTGAACCTCTGGTGGCTGACAAGAATGACTTGACCTGATGTGAAGAAGGGATTTCCTCTGAGCACTCTTTCTGGAACCTGAAGGACTTTCCTGAGTCACAAGGTCTTGCAATGTGGACCCACCTGGAGAAGTGTTCATGAAGTAATAGGCTTTGTGGTTTAAGGCCACTCAGGTTTGGTGCATGCAAAAAGCCTGGGCATAATTCACCAGGGAGATGTTGATACAATTTCAAAAGGGTAGATCAGTGTGTGCCTACTGATCTGATAATTCTAACCAGAAAAGGTGAAGTGCAACAAAACTGTCCTCCAGAGGGGATGTGCTCACAATCAAGGATGAATGAATATTGATTATGTGGATTGAAAATTAAAAGGTAATAGCAGACTCAGAACACAAAGTTACCTAATCCCCCTCCTTCTTCTCCATTCCAAGTACTCGAACAGTAATCTCCTAACAGTTCTCTCTAACTAAATACCCACCTCGATTTTAGTATTGAGAGTGCATTCCACTTTTTGCACGTGCTGTGGCCTCAGTTCAGTGTGCTCCAGCCCCAGGGACCTGGGATGCCACTCATCTTCAAAACCCAGCCCAGACTCATAGATGCCTCTGAGACTGCCTCCCCCTCAGGAGCTTCAGATCACTTTGTCATCATAGCTCGATCATGTGGAAAACACCCTTCCACACTGCAGCTCATTCCTATAGCACCTCTGACCCCTGGCATGGTGCTTCAGGATGCTGGAGGGCATCCTGCCACCATGTTTTCCCTGACGTCTAGAGAAGAGGGGGCCCCTCCACAGTCAGAGATTCTTTCTCTTCCTTATATGTCCACTGACATTGCCCTAAAATACAGATTACTTTCATGGGAAACTGACCTAGAAAATCCCAAGAGGCCATCAGATGACTAGAAACATTATTAGATTGAGTACTTATTCTCTTTCATTTATACATTTTCTCAAGACTAAAATGCTTTCACATGTATTATTTTCTTTCAATCCTTACATTTTAAGAATCTTAAAATCATCTGAGCTAGAAGGAACCTCAAAGATCACATCTAACTTTCAAACAAAAATGAAAAACAAAAGTTAAAAGATTTGCTCCAAGTTTTAAGATTTAGCAAGAAAAACAAGGCTCATTAGCTTTCTATTTCTGTAAAGCAAATTGCCACAAACCTAGTGGCTTAAGACAACACTCATATATTAGTCACAGTTCTGTGGGTCAGAAGCCCAGCCTTGTGTGCCTGGCTTGCTGTCCAGGGTCTCACGAGGGTGAAATTCAGGCATCAGTCAGCTGCACTCTCAGGAGGAGGCTCTGGGAAGGCCCACCCGTAAGCTCACTCTTGTTGGCAGGACTCAGTTCCTCCCACGTGCTGGACCAAAGGCCCCTTTTCTTGCTGGCCACTGGCTCTCAGCCCTTACAGGCGACCCTCAGGTTCTTTCCACATGGCCACCTCCATCTTCAAACCAAAAATCATACATCAAACCTCTAACTTTCACTGCTACCTCCAGCGAGAGGAAGTTCTTGGCTTTTAAAGGTCTGAGTGATTAGATGAGCCCAGCAAGATCCTCTCTTTTTCTTAACATCAACTGCGCCAGGTAATATAACCTAATTACAGCAGTAAAATTCATCAAATTCAGTTCTGAGGATGGGTATATGAAGGTGGAGTGGGTGTGGGAGGGGTCTAGGAAGAAAAGTTAGAATCCCAACTACACACAAGGGTCGGGTGTCACACAGACATGTGCCCGATACCCGCTTTACCTCACATCACCTCTGCAATTGCAAATATCATTGAATTTGAGCCCCTGTTTTTTCACCTGTCCAGTAAGAATAATAGATACCCCCAGGAATTTTGTAAGGGGTAATGAGAATTGGACATGAAAATGGTTTTATGGTATAAGGCACCATCTGGCAGGGTCTTGTTGAAGTAGTATGTACAATCGTGTGGCACCACTAGACTCAAACTTCCTTAAAGTTAGAGGAAATTTTTCTCTTCGACCTGCCAAACCAGGGCTTCCTCCCCTGCATTGTGAGCCTCACTTTTAGTCACAGTGAGATGGAATTTAGGGCACCAAGAAATGATGAGCAACTACAGGGTTTCAGACAGCCCCTTCTTCCACCCCAGGACAATGTCAGCTACATTTGAATGTATCTGGACTGCACTAGCCCTCTGCTGAAGCTGGAATCTCTTTAAGTGACCAGACAGTCCTGGACCCCCAAGCAGACGTGGCTCACTTGGTAGAGTTGGGGTTTACTATTTTCCATAGTGGCTGTACCAATTTGATCCCACCAACAGTGTATGAGAGCTCCCTTTTCTCTGCATCATTGCCAACATTTGTTGTTTACTGTCCTTTTGATACTAGCCAAACTGACAGGTGTAAGGTGATATCTATGGTGGTTTTGACTTGTATTTCCCTGATGGTTAGCGATGTGAGCATCTTTGCAGGTGTCTGGTGGTCATCTGTATGTCTTCTTTGGAAAAATGTCTGCTCAGGTCATCTGCCCATTTTTTTTTAATTGAATTGTTTTGTTTTATTTGTTATGTTGAGTTGTATGAGTTCTTTGTATATTATGGACATTACCCCTTATTGGATATATCATTTGCAAATATCTTCTCCCATTCAGTGAGTTACTTTTTTTTCATGATTTAGTATAACTTTATTTTCATTATAATATGTAACATCAATAGAAGTTAAAACGCACATAGAAATAAGGATCATGTACTTTCCGTTTTTCGAAAATTAAATCCCTCATGATCAAAAGTGGTTATTTTATTTTATATCCTTCACAGATTCTCTATGAATAGCTTAACTCAAATCTCTTAGGTTTCTCTGTGCAATACATTAACTGTAGTGGCTGGTATATTAAAAAAAAAAACTTGTAAAAATAATGTCACTCACCTGACATGGAAAATTACCCACATAGAATGAGTTCAATGACGTTTTGAACGTAATAAAGAATTGATTTAACTTTGCTTCAGAGTTATAACTGAACATTTTTTCTTATAGAACAACAAATGTAGAATATATTTTGCTTTAAATACCAATTTTTTAAAGAATGAGAAAGTATAAACATTGACTAAAAAGATAAATAGGTATATTAAATGAGAATTATTTCAATTATTTATAAAACAATATTACAATACATCATAAAAATATATTAAATTTTAGGCTACCATTATTTCATTTAAAAAGGTGTTTGTGCTAGAAAGTTTTGTTGCCAACATATTTTTCTGCTAAGGGTTAAATTCCACATTAAGATATTGAAGACAAAAAGCTGTTGTTTACTTTTTATTTTGGCAATTTAAAAATACATAACCTTTAAAAATACATAATCATTAAAACTGAATACAGTTAGTATTATTTCCCCACTATACAATTGATATTATAAGGAACAGCTCCATTTAGTTAAAACGTAATGAATACCGTCAACTTTTCCCGGCTTATTTTTCTGAACAGAATTAGCACATAAACATATAATTTTGTTATCCTTTATTAAATGCTAGAAAATTTTAATATATAGTTCACACGAAGCCCTTTAAAAATTCTATGTCACAGGTTGCAGACATTAAAGGTAAATGATGACTGCAGTCTTTGTAGGAAGATCCTCTTGGAAGAGGTATTCTATACTAAGCACGTTACGTAAACATAAGAAACCACCACAATTTTTAGTACCAGATCTGTTGCCAACTTATATGAAGTTCATCTGTCACATTTTAAAATGGTTTGAATTTCAACATAAATACTATGGCACAGCATTTTAAATTCAATGATTAAATCATTTAACTGATAGTTAAAAATTATGTTTCTAAAATATGGATTAAATTAGTTAATTGATGATAGTTGAAAATTATGTTTCTAAAATATGGGAACCTGTTGTATTACTTTATTTAAAGTGTGACTATAAAATAGTATGTAAAAACATAAATACCAGACTTTTGACAGATTCAGTTCTTTCTCTTGATCCTTAAGCTGCTATTCAAATTAATATTTTGGAATTTCTTTCTGAGATAGTCATAAAATCAGTCTTATTTTCTATGTTTCACTTCTGCACTTCAAATGGGTAAAAACTGCCCCCCTTTTACTGCTGTTATTATTCTGAATAAGTTTTCCTCTCCAAATCAACTAAAGTCTAAAACAGAAAAATTCATCACATTAAATATATTTAAAAACTGAATGTAGAAACAAACATGGATTTGAAAACTGGAGTTTTCAAAATGTTTTGCGTAAAAGATATATTATTGGAATCAATGAGAAGCCTTAGTTATTTTGAGGCTATCACACTTATTTAGTGTTTTTTGTAAGATTAGCCTTATAGTCATACCTTATAACTCTTAAAATCTCACAAAATAAGTGAGGAGCTTTGAGTGCCAGCAAAACCATTTTGTCATTCCACAATATCAACATTAAAGATAACATTCCCTCTATCTGTAAAACTTTCACATTTTATTTTCTCATATTTCTTTTAAATACATTTTCCTCTCTGTTAGTCTATATGCAATGAACAAAAGTGCATTCAAGTCCCTGATGTAGTGATATTTTAAATTTGTGGTACCCATTGCCATAATAACATATTTAACAACAGCTCACAGTTCCAGTCTATTTTTTAAAAAAAGACTATTTAAGTGCTGGGACTTTCCCCCTTGGATAGGATAACACAATATCAATTATATATTGCCTTTTTAAAAATTCAATGTAATCTTATAAAAGATTAACTTACTTTCTACTTACTTTCATTATTCTAAACTGAGCTATTCAGAAAATGATTAAAGTGAAAAATTTCTTTCTCTACTTTCCAGTTCCACAAGTTTGAGTGTTAACATAGTGCATTATACTTTCAAATTGCACTGCTGTCATCTAATGTTTAATCAAGTTTCAGATGTTGTTTATATTCCTTTTTGCTTCTGAAAACATCATTCCACGCAAAGGAGGCATATATTAAGACTGCATATTAACTGTTTAACTTATAAAAAAAACTTTTGAGAATAATGAATACTAGAAAAGTTTAGAAATGGAGTGGAATTTTTGGTTCCATGAAGTTACTTGATTTTAGATTTTACTATGGTATAACTGATTTTATCGGCCAAGTTTTGTTTATAATGAGAAATAATTTTCTCAACAATTCTGAGTTTGGGAAATAAAGAAAGGAAGTGATTTATAAACAGTAGCCTTGTTGCTCTCCATTTTTATGCTATCACTCATACTGTCATCAATATCTTAGCTATAGTTTCTTGGGACCCTGACATAAGTTAGAAAATTTATCATTGGTACTTTAGAGTTTAACATTGGGGGTTGGGGGGAAGCAGTTTTGTGCAACCATATCTGTAATTCCAGTTTATTATTAAAAATAGGCAGAGTGAAGATTTTCTTCTTTTGATTCCTGTATGTAAGTGAGGAAGTCTACATAAGTTTTCTACATTTTAGCAGTTTTATGCATATAGAGTAGGCTACTTAAATTATATACTGCCTGATACTGTGGCTCTGTAGCAGTGAAATAATCTTCTAAGAAGGACTGGATATATTCAAGTGTTGGTCTTTCATCAGGGTCCTTCTTTCAACAAAGATTCATCAATTCATGCAGGGATTCAGGACAGCTCTGAGAGCAAGGCCTTCTGTATCCTTGTCCCACCTGTTCCAGCACTTCATGGTTTACCATACCTAGATACGGCACTCTGCCCTTTGTTACCAGTTCTGTGTGTAGAATTCCAAATGACCACACATAGCCTTTATTGTAAATTGACCATATGGTGCAGCCTCAGGAACTATCCATTTGACTGGAAATTTTGCACCTGCTCTTGCCGTATATTCATTGTCTTCAATTAACCTTGCTAAACTGAAATCTGCTATTTTGCATACAAGATTTTCTCCTACAACAATATTGGCAGCCCAAAGATCTCAGTGGATATAGTTCATTCTTTCAATATATGCCATATCATCAGCAATCTGAGCAGCCATATCAACCAGTTGTGGGAGTTTCAAATACTTTCCATCTCTGTCCTTCAGGAAATCTAATAAGCTCCCTTTTGACATAAATTCAGAGACAGCAGCACTTAGTGGAACAAGTTTGTCATGGCTTAATTTTTTCATTTTCTGAGCCTCTTGAAGAAAAGCTTCTGGCATCATCATACCTGGTTTTAGTGTTTTGGTCACTGCTTTTGTGGTTCTATTCCATGGTCCCATCCATACTTCACCAAAACATCCTTGTCCTAGCTCAATACCACCTAGATCCATTCATCTTATCATAAATGGTACGATTTCATTACTTTTTTATGGCTGAGTAATATTCCATCACACACATATACAACATTTTCTTTATGCAATTGTCTATCAATGGACACTTAGCTTGCTTCCATATCATGGCTATTGTAAATAATGCTGCAATGAACATAGGAATGTATGTATTTTTGTATTTTGGATTTCTTTGGATAAATCCTCAAAAGTAGGATTTCCGGGTCGTATGGTAGTACTATTTTTAATTTCTTGGAAAAAATTCCATACTGTTTTCCATAGTGCCTATACTAATTTGGAATCACATCAACAGTGCACGAGGGTTCTCTTGTTTCCACATCTTCACCAACACTTGTTTATTGATTTTTTATGATAGCCTTTCTGATGGGTATGATCGTGATATTCCTATATGGTTTTAATTTACATTTCTCAGATGAATAGTGACACTGAACATCTTTTCATATGTCTATTAGCTATCTGTATGTTTCTTTAGAGAAATATCTATTCGGGTCCTCTGCCCATTTTCTTATTGGATTGTTTGTCTTTTTGGTGTTAAGTTGTATGAGTCCCTTATGTATTTTAGATATTGACTCCTTATCAGATGTATCATTGGTAAATATCTTCTCCAATTCAGTAGATTGCCTTTTCATTGTGCCAATGGTTTCCTTTGCTGTGCAAAATCTTTTAAGTTCGATATAAACCCATTGTTTATTTTTCTTTTCTTTCATTGCCGAATATATATGTGTGTGTATATATATATATATATCATATACAGTAATATATATATTACTAAGAGCAATGTCAGAGCATTTACTACCATGTCTTCTTCTAGGAGTTTCATGGTTTCGGGTTTTACATTTAAATCTTTAATCCATTTCAAGTTTTTTCTTGTATATGGTGAAAGAAAATGGTCATTTCATTTTTTTTTGCATGTATCTGTCCAGCTTTCCCAACATTATTTATTGAAGATACTGTCTTTACCCCATTGTATATTTTTGCCTCTTCTGTCATAGATTGATTGACTACAGAAGAGCAGGTTTATTTCTGGGCTCTCTATTTTGTTTCACTGATCTGTGTGTTTTGTTTTTATGCCAGTACTGTGCTGTTTTGATTAGTATAACCTTGTAGTACAGTTTGATATCAGATAGTGTGATACCTCCAACTTTGTTCTTCTTTCTCAAGATTGCTTGGGATATTTGGGGTCTTTTGTTGTTTCATATAAATATTAGGATTACTTGTTCTATTCTATGAAAAATTCCACTGGTATTTTTATAGGGACTGCATTGAATCTATAGATTGCCTTTGGTAGTATTGACATTTTAACAATATTAATTCTTTTTATCCATGAGCATGGTCTATGCTTCCATTGACTTCTTCAATTTTTTTCTTCAATGTCTTATAATTTTCCAAGTACAAGTCTTTAATCTTCTTGGTTAAATTTATCCCTAGGTATTTTTTAAATGCAATTGTAAATGGGATTGTGAATTGTTTTATAATTTCTTTCTCATAGTTGGTTGTTGGTGTATAAAACTGCAACCAATTTCTGAATGTTAACATTGTATCTTGCTACTTCACAGAATTCATTTATCAGTTTTTTGGCTGATTCTTTAGGGTTCTCTCTATATAGTATCATGTCATTGGCAAATAATGATACTTTTACTTCTTTCTTTCCAACTTGGATGCCTTTTATTTCTTTTTCTTATCCAATTGCTGTGGTTAGGACTTCCAGTACTATGTTGCATAGAAGTAGTGAAAGTAGATATCCTTATGTTGTTTCTGATCTTAAGGAAAATGATTTTAGATTTTTACCATTCAGTATGATGTTAGCTGTGGGTTTGTCATATACAGCCCTTATTATATTGAAGTATGTTTCCTCTATTCTACTTTGCTGAGTTTTTTAAAATCATAAATGGATGCTGGATTTTCTGTATCTATTCTGTATCTATTTTCTGTATCAAATGCTTTTATTCTGTATCTATTGAGATGGTCAATGATTGTATAATTTTTAGTTTCATTTCATTTATGTAGTGCATCACATTAATTGATTTGTGGATGTTAAATCAAACTTGCACTGCAGGAATAAATCCCACTTGATCATGCTATATAACTTTTTCAATGTATTGCTGAATTCAATTTGCTAATATTTTTTGAGAATATTTTCATCTATGTCTATCAGGGATATTGTCCTATAATTTTCTTTCCTTGTATTGTCTTTGTTTGGTTTTGGAATCAGGGTAATGGTGTCTTCATAAATAAGCTAGGAAGACTTCTCTCCTCTTCAATTTTTTGGAATAGTTCAAGAAGGCTAGGTATTAATTCTTCTTTGAATGTTTGGTAAATTTTACCTGTGGAACCATATGGTCCAGGATTTTGTTTGTTGAGAGTTTTATAATTACTGATTCAATTTTGTTTTTAGTTATCAGTCTGTTCAGATTTTTCATTTCTTCTTGACTCAGTCTTGGAAGACTTTATGTTTCTAGGAATTTATCCATATCTTCCAGGTTTTCCAATTTGTTGGCATATACTTTGTTCACAGTATTTTCTTAAAATCCTTTGTATTTCCGTGATATCAGCTGTCACTTCTCTTTCATTTCCAATTTTATTTACTTTGATCCTCTCTCTTTTTTCTTGATAAGCTAGTTAAAGGTTTATCAATTTTGTTTATCCTTTCAAAGAAACAGGTCTTGATTTCATTGATCTTGTACATTGTTCTTCAGACTCTAGTTAGTTTACTTCTGCTCTGATCTTTATCCTATCCTTTCTTCCACTTACTTTAAGCTTTGTTTTTCCCCCCAGTTCATTTAGGTTTAAGGTTACACAGTTTATTTGAGATTTTTCTTGTTTCTTGATGTAGGCCTGTATTGCTATGAATTACCCTCTTAGAACTACTTTTACTATGTCCCATAAATTTTGGGTTGTTTTGTTTTCATTTTCATTTATCTCAAGGTATCATTTGCTTTCTTCTCTGATCTCTTTGTTAACCCAGTCATTGCTTAAGAGCATGTTATTTAGCTTCCATGCGTTTTTTTAGTTTTCTTGTAATTTATTTCTAGTTTGATCTTGATTTCTAGTTTCATACCATTGTGATCAGAGAAGATCCTAAATATGATTTCAATCTTCTTAAGTTTATTGAGACTTGTTTTGTGGCCTAACATATAGTCTTTTCCTGGAAAATGTTTCATGTACACTTGAAAATAATATATATTCTGCTTCTTTGGGTGAAATATTTTTAAAATGTCAATTAACTCCATCTGGTGTAGTTTGTAATTTAAGGCCACTTTTTCTTTTTTGATTTTCTGTCTGGATGATCTATCCATTGCTGTAAATGGGAGTGTTAAAGTCCCTTATTATGACTGTATTACTGTGAATCTCTCTCTTTATGTCTGTCAATATTTGCTTTATATGCTTAGGTGCTTCTACATTGGGTGCATAAATGTTTAAAAGGGTTATATCCTCTTGTTAGATTGATCCCTTTGTCGTTATGTAACACCCTTCTTTGTTTCTTGTTATAGCCTTTGTTTTAAGGTCTATTTTGTCTGATATAAGTGTTGTTACCACAGATTTTTTATAATTTTCATTTTCATTAAATATCTTTTTCCATGCCTTTACTTCCAGTCTGTGTGTGTCTTTTGATCTGAAATAGGTCTCTTGTAGGCAGCATGTGTAAGAGACTTGTTTCCTTATCCATTCAGCCACTCTATGTCTTTTGATTGGAGCATTTAATCTATTTACATTTAAAGTAATTCTTGATAGATATGTAGTTATTGCCATTTTATTTATCATATTTTTAAAATTTCTTCTCCTTCTCTTCCTCCTCCTCCTCCTCCACTTTCTCCTCCTTCCTCTTTCTACTCTTCATCTTCTTCTCCTTAAAGAAGTCCCTTTAACATTGCTTGTAATAAAGGCTTGCTGTTGATGAATTCTTTTAGCGGTTTTTTTGTTTTTGTTTTTTGTTTTGCCTGGGAAGTTCTTATCTGTCATTCGATTCTAGACGACAGCTTTGCTGGGTAGGGTAATCTTGGTTGTGGGTCCTTGCTTTTCATCACTTTGAATACTTCCAACTAATCCCTTCTGGCCTGCAAATTTTCTGTTGTGAAATCAGCTGACAATCTTATGGGAGCTCCCTTGTAGGTAACTAACTACTTTTCTCTTGTTGTTTTAAGATTTCTTATCTCTAACTTTTGATGTTTTAATTATATTATGTCTTGATGTGGGCCTATTTGGGTTTATCTTGTTGGGACTCTGTGCTTCCTGGACTTGTATGTCTATTTCCTTTGCTAGATTAGGAAGATTTTTCTATCAGTATTCCTTCAAAATAGGTTATCACTGATACCCTATGGTGTAAATGTTGTTACACTTGATGTTGTCCCAGAGGTCCCTTAAACTATCCTTATTTTTATAATTATTATTCCTTTTTGCTGTTTTGACTGGGTGTTTTTTGTTACCTTGTGTTCCAAATTGCTGATTAATACCTCTGCTTCATCTAATCTGCCATTGATTGCATCTAATGCATTCTTCATTTCAGTTATTGTTTTCTTCATTTCTGACTGGCTTTGGTAAATGCTTTTTCTCTTTGTGTAAGTTCTCACTGACTTCATCTATTTTTTCCCTAAGATCACTAAGTATCCTTATAACCAGTGTTTTGAACTCTGTATCTGGTAGGTTTCTTGCCTCCTTTTTATGTAGCTCTTTTTCTGGAGTTGTCCTGTTCTTTCATTTGAGACATGTTTCTTTGTCTCTTCATTTTGGTGGCCTCCCTGTGTTTGTTTTTATGTATTAGGTAGATCTGCTATATCTCTCAATCTTGGCAGAGTTGCCATATGTAGTAGGTGTCTTGTGGGGACCAGTGTTACAGTTTCCCTGTTCACCTTAATTGGGTGCTCCAGGTATGTCCCTTGTGTGCATTGTATGTGCCCTCCTGTTGTCATTGAGCCTTGATTGCTATTGGCATGTCATTTGATGGAATTGACCCTCAGGCTGACTGGCTGTTAGTACTGGCTATGATTACAGTGAATGAGTTTTTATGTGAGGGATGACCCCACAGAGTGGGATTCACTGAAGCAGAGCTCTGGTACCTGAGTCTATCCTTTAGGCCTGTAATTTGTGGAGCTAACTGGTGGTACTCTGGTATGATCTAAAGCTGGTTACCAGGTGTGTTGGTTCTACAGAATTTGGGGAGACTCTGGTAAAGGCCCAGGTCAGCCACTGCCACCTGTGCCCAGCCCAGGGCCATCTTGTAGAGCTAAAAAGTTATCTGTGGTTGGTAGCTGCCTGTGATGGTCTTAAAGGTGCCTAGGGGAGGCTATAGTAAACCAAGACTTGCTACCACTAGTGCTGGGCTAAGGCTGCTTAGGAAAAGGTACACGCACATTTGTTTGGTATTTGTGGATCTTACAGAGATTTTAGGGACATCTACAACATGGGCTGAGGCTCACCACTTGTGAGTAACAGCAGCTGAAAGAGATTCTGGTGTGGGTGTGTTGGGTGGGGTGAGTTCTTAGGGAATCACCAGGGTGAGTTGAATTTGATGGAGACTCAGGCTGAGTACGGGTAGGAATTAGCAAAGAAAGAATGGTGTCCACCTGCTGGCCTTGTGCGTGGAGGGCTCAACAAAAGAATAATAGCACCTGCCTGCATTTTGGTACAGGAGAGAGCTGCCCCTTCCTCCCTTTCCCTGAAGCAGAGAATTCATTTCCTCCTCATCTATCCCTTATATTTTTTGAGCTACTTCCCCAGCATTGGACCTCAGAGCAAGTGAGTCCATCAGTGAGTAAGACCATGCTGGGACTCTTTAAGAGGAATGCCTGGGACTCAAGTAGATTTCCAACTCACCCAAATAGAATCCCTACTGATTTTCGCAGCCAGATGTGGGAACTCTTCTTCTCGGCACTGATGGTCTGGGATGGGGAGCCCAATGTGGGTCTGGGGCTCCTCACTCCTCAGGGGGGAACTCCACAGCTCAGAATCCCTCCCTGTTCTTAATTGCCACATCTCTGCCCCTCCTATCAGTCTCAGCACGGCTTTTCCTTTATATTCTATATATAGTATCATGTCATCTGTAAATAGTGACAGTTTTACTTTCTACTTTCCAAGTTGGACGCTTTTATTTCTTCTTCTTGTCTGATTATTGTGGCTAGGATTCCTAATACTATATAAATAAAAGTGGTGACAGTGAGTGTCCTTGTCATGTTCCTGATCTTAAAGGAAATGATGTCAGCTTTTCACCAATGAGTAGGATATTAACTGTGGGTTTGTCATATATAGACTGTTACATTGAGGTTTATTTCCTCTATTATAAATGAATCATAAATAAAAGTTGAGAGTTTTTATCATAAATGAATGTTGAATTTTGTCAGATGCTTTTTCTGGCCCCATCGAGATTATCATATAACTTTTATTTTTCATTTTGTTGACGTGGTGTGTCATGTTGATTGATTTTTCAGTTATTGAACCACTTTGCATCCCTGGAATGAATCCCACTTGATCATACTGTATGATTCTTTTAATGTATTGTTGAATTTGGTTTGCTAATACTTTATTGATAAGTTTTGTATCTATGTTCATCAGGGACATTGGTCTATAATTTTTTTGTAGTACCTTTGTCTGGTTTGGGTATCAGAGCAATGCTGGCCCCCCAGAATGAGTTTGGAAGCATTCATTCCTCTTCAATTTTTTGGAATAGTGTGAGAAAAATATTAATTCTTTAAATGCTTGGTAAAATTCATCTGCAAAGTCATTTGGTCCTGGACTTTTGTTTGTTGGAAGTTTTTGATTACTAATTCAATTTCGTTACTAGCAAACCCTCTTCATATTTTCTGTTTCTTCTTGACTTAGTTTTGGAAGATTGTGTTTCTAGAAAATTATCCATTTCTTCTAGGTTGTCAAATTTATTGACGTATAATTGTTTGTAGTAGTCTCTGTATATCTTGGTGTCAGTTGTAACTTTTCTTCTTTTATTTCTGATTTTATTTATTTGGGCCATTTCTCTTTATTTCTTGATAAGTCAGTTTAATGTTTATCAATTTTGTTCATCTTTTCAATGAAGCAGCTCTTAGTTTCATTGACCTTCCCTTTTCTATGTTTTTAGTTTCTATTTCATTTGTTTCTGCTCTGATTTTTATTATTTCCTTTCTTCTACTAACTTTGGCCTTTGTTCTTTTTTTCCTAGCTCCTTTAGGTTAACATTCTTGTTTATTTGATATTTTTCTTGTTCATTGAGGTGGGTATGTATTGCTATAAACTTTCCTTGTAGGCTAATTTTGCTGTGTCCCATAGATTTTAGAATATTGTGTTTCCATTTTCATTTGTCTTTGAGGGTTTTTTAATTTTCTCTTTGATTTCTTCACTGGCCCATTTGTTGCTTAGTAATATCTTGTTTATCCTCCACATATTTTAGTATTTTCCCGTTTTCTTCTTGTAGTTGATTTCTAGTTTCATATCATTGTGGTCAGAAAAGATGTTTAATATGATATCAATCTTCTTAAATTTATTAAGACTTCTTTTGTGACCAAACATGTGATCCATCCTAGAGGCTGTTTCATGTGCATTTGGGAAAAAAAATGTGTATTCTACTGTTTTGGGATGAAATATTCTTTATATACCTATTAAATCAATCTGCTCTAATGTGTCATTTAAGGTTAATGTTTTCTTGACTATTTTATGTCTAGATGATTTATCCGTTGATGTTAATGGGGTGTTAAATTCCCCTGCAATTATTGTATTACTGTCAGTCTCTCCCTTTATGTCTCTCCCTTTATGTTAGTATTTGCTTTATTTACTTATGTGCTCTTATGTTGGGTGTATAAATGCATTCCCATTTTTAAGGAAAAAGAATCTATATTTAAAACCTTGGGAGGAGAGTTTATCTGTGATGGTGTCAATTTTGTGTCATAATGATGCAAATTTTTTCTGTTTGCCTTGGAACATATTGGCATTCATTTATTTAAAGATAATGGAGAGCTCTTTAAAAAGGGGGAAAGACCCAATGAAGAGACAGCAGAAGACTCTAAGACTGCCAACAAAAAGACAGTTGCATTTAAAGGAAAATACCATGAGTCTTACTTAAATTATGGATTCATCACAGTAGGTGATTCACATTCTCCAAGCCCGCTTTTTTAATATGTGGTGACCAGCTATCCAACGAAGCCATGAAACCTTTGAAACTGTTTTGCCACGTGGAGATCAAGAACCCTGAATTAAAAGACAAGGCTTTGGAGTTTTTCAAAAGAAAAAAAACATGAACACGAAGAACAGAAGCAATTACTGAAGGCCACCACTTCATCAAATGTGTCTGCACTGAGTGTATCATTTTTAGTGTCCAACCGCATTGCTAAAGCTAAGCAGCCCTTTACTACTAGTGAAGAGTTGATCCTGACTGCTGATAAGGACATTTGTCATGAACTTTTAGGAGAGGCTGCAATTCAAAAGGTGGTAGGTGTTTCCCTTTCAGCTAGTACCATAACTAGATGAATCGATGAAATAGCAGAGGCTATTGAGGCATGATTTTTAGAGAGGATCGATGAGTCACTGTGGTACACAATCCAAGTTAATGAATCTACCAACGTTGACAAAAAGGCAGCAATGCTTGTTTTTGTGTGATATGTTTTTCAGGAGGATGTGCATGAGGAGATATTATGTGCGCTTTTGTTGCCGACCAACACCACAGCTGCAGAATTATTCCAGTCTTTGAATGATTACATATCAGAAAAATGGAATTGGTCATTTTGCGTCAGTATACGCATGGACAGAGTGGCAGCCATGACTGGACAGCTTTCTGATTTCACTATTCCTGTCAAAGAGGTCGCTTCTAAATGTGAGTCTATTCACTGTGTCATCCATAGGTGTCAGTGCCGAGCTGATCGAAAAGGGAAAGTTAGATGGTGAGACGCCCAGCTGGAAGAATGCACAAAAGGCTGACTCGAGAATGAAACAATAGGCACCAACTTTACTGCTGGGAGCATGAGCTCTACACTAGGGGACCACATGGGCTTTATGTATGTCAGAGAACAATAGTGGCATTCTGCTACAAATGTATAATAAACAATAAGCCGAGGCACCCTACTACATTAATGTAACATTTTTAAATCTGGAGTCCTATCCCTAGCCACGAGCCTGGATCACAGCCAGACCTGGGACGCACACTCCAACCCTAAAAGATCACTACGCAGGACCTAGCCCAGAAGCTGCTACCTTGGACCCACAATAGGGAAATGCTGGCTAGCTGGAAAATGTCACCTGAACTTAACAATGTTTTGCAGGATGTGATTCAAATGATCAACCACGTTAAAGTACACGCCCTTAACTCACATCTGTTCACACAGCTCTGTGAGGAGATGGACACAAAGCACTCATATCTTCTCCTATACACAGAAGTGAGATGGCTTTCTAACGGTAGATCACTGGCCAGAGTTTTTGAGTTACAAGAGCCACTCTGGAGATTTCTTCTAGAAAAAGTCACCACTGGCAGCACATTCAGTGGCACAGAATGGGTCACAAAACTTGCTTACTTGTGTGACATTCAACCTGCTCAATTAATTTGATCTGCCACTTCAGGGGAAAACGACAACTGTGTTTAAGTCAGCAGATAAAGTGGATGCATTCAAAGCCAAACTGGAATAACGGGGGTGACGAGTGAACGTTGGGATTTTTGACGTTTCAAACATTAGCAAAGATTTTGAAATACTAGGCCAGAGCTTTCTTTCTCCCAGTTGGTGCATGATCACCTATTTCAGCTTTCAAAAGAGTTCGAGCATTACTTCCCAACCACAAAGACCACCGAAATGAAAAGGAATGAATCCATGACCCATTTGTAAATAAGCTAGGTGAATCGACTTTGTTAGTGCTAGAAGAGGATCAATCAATTGCTTGTGATTGCAAATGATGGTGGCCTTAAAAGTATGTTTGAGACAACTTCAAATCTCCTTATGTTCTGGATTAAAGTCAAGGCTAAATATCCTGAGATTGCCATGAAAGCACTGAAAAAGCCTGCTTCCATTTCCAACATACTATCTTTGTGAAGCAGAGTTTTCTGCAGTGACAGCAACCAAAATGAGATTATGAAATAGACTGGGCATAAGCAACACACTTCGTGTATCATTGCCTCCCATCACCCCCAGGTGGGACCATATAGTTGCAGGAAAAAAAGCTCAGGGCTCCCACTGATTCTGCATTATGGTGAGTTGAACAATTATTTCATTATATATTACAATGTAATAATAAAAATAAAGTGTACAATAAATGTAATGCACTTGAATCATTCTGAAAACATCCCTCACCACTGCCCCAATCTGTCAAAAAATTGTCTTCCATGAAATGGTCCCTGGTGCCAAAAAGGCTGGGCACCACTGGACTACAGTATAGTGTACACATAACTTTTATATGCACTGGAAAGCCAAAAAAGTTACGTGACTTGTTTTATTGCACTATTTACTTTCTTGCAGTGGTCTGGAATGAAACCAGCAATATCTCTGAGCTATGCTTATAATGGGACATTGGAGGTAGACTAACAGGACAAATGCTTCAATAAGAGCATCACTGCATGTTCAGGAGTAATTTTCCATTTATCTTCATTATAGTAGATGGATACAGAGAGATAGATGGTAAGCAGTGGCTAAGGTATATTATTGAGGAGAATATAATTGGAGATAATACCTTGGAATAAACTGTTTTAATATTAACTAAGAAATGCATTTGGTGGAAGACTGGTAATAAGACTTAAAGATTCATGTTTATTCCAGGATTTTCTTTTTAATGCTCTAATTCATAAAGCAGTCTATTGAATTAGGTTTAATTAATCATTAATTTTCAGATACTCAAATCTGGGAAGCAAAATTTTTAAGAGTGAGGATTAAAATACACAGAAATGCTAAAAAACTATCATTTTAATATAACCTAACTTACGATCTTTTTATGCCTTAAAAAAATTATTTTAAAAGTCTCACCAGCAATACAATATCACTCACCAAAAATAAGTTAAAAAGAGTTTCTTTGCAAGTGGTTCTAATCAGTAGCCCTCAGGGAACTTAAGAACGCAGCTCCGCTTTTATGCCATACCCCCCACAATGTTGTCTTCTCTCCACATTACTGTTCTTTATCACAAGCACATTAAACCTCCCTTATTCCAAAGTTAATAACAATTCTTCTGGACAGGGTTTACTATAGCAGCAATAATTAAGTAGCTTTACAGGTCAATCAAAGAAGTCATTCTCAGATAAACTATAAAGTTGCTAGAGAGATGAAAAATTACATTTCATCTGCATTAAATTGTTTGAAAAGTATTCCATCATGATAATCTTTCCACAATTATATAATTACTCTAGGGTTGCAGTGAAAGAAAAGAAATTATATGTAAGCATGTGTGTTCTATTCAACTTTCCCCATCATAAAATTTGTCTATGCTAAAATTCATGAGAGAATGACTCAGACTCACAGGAATAAATTTAATTGTGCCTAATATTCCAATCATTTTTCCCCCTTTATCAGTATTTTGATTAGAAAGCCAGTATTACTTGGTAAGAGATGGGAAAGTGCTTAAAATCAGGGTCTATATGTAATAACTTATTCTTTCACTTTAAACAATGATATATCTTTGATTTCAAGGGATCAAACATGAAGTGCACTAACCTCAGCCTAGCTTCTTACACACATCAGAGCATCCTTTGGAGAGGCTGAAGGATAAAAGTGAGATCTAACAAACCAGCTCTCCTTCACCAGCCATTTACTGACATTTCTGTGTGGTAGACAATGTGAATTAGTATTCACCATTGACATCCTATTCTCCTTCTGGCTGGAGATATGGAAACTACAGTTGAATCTATGTTCTTAGTGTAAATCAGGATTATGAGATTTGAAAAGTGGGAGTGAGACAAGGTCCTCTGTCTTCCCCATTCAGCTCTTTCTGCCAGGATGCAAAGTCTTAGAAATATTGTTTTTCTGTCCTGTTCTCCAGAATCCCTTCTCCATCCTAGGGACTTAGAGGTCATTACAGCAGCGGCAGCAGAATCGACTATCACTTCTGGCTTCCTATTCCTGGATCACAGCTACTGGGTGTGTCTCAAAATCACACCAGTGGTGGTCTTGAAGGTAGCTCTGTAGGCTGTCAATTGTTTCATGGGTAGGAGGATGCAGTAGTTTTAAGCCCTCAGAAATTTAAAAAACTAAAGAATTCACATATAACATAAATAACACAGCAATCATTTTTCCACTGGGGAACCTTGTTACTGGGTTGAAACTCCAAAAAGGTTGTTAGGTGAACATGGAATAAGAGTAAAACTGGATAGGGTTTTTGCACATATTACTCAAAAAGGTTTTTTAGTAGAACGCCCCACCCAAATTGTCAGAGAAATGTCGACATAGTCTGAATTTTCCATAACATACTGAATAAAAACACTTAAGTACTTGATTTTTGGTAAGAAAACAATTACATAACTGGAGGACATCTTTCCAGTGAATAAATACGGTACTTATATCCAGTGATGAGATACAAAATGAAGTAACAAGAATCCAGGCTATAAGAAAATATCACACACATAACATCTAGCCTCAGCTGGGCCCTCCATCCAATCTCGTCATCTTTTCATGACCCAAACAAACCCCCATCACTTTCTCTCTAGTGGGTATATTTTGACATTCTTCTCAAGTCCCCATCTCACTACTTTGTCTCAGTGTTGGTGATGTTCCGCTTGGCGTTGCTTGAGTCAACTGCCCACCCATTGGCTAGGAGAGCAGAGGGTGCCTAAATTTAGAATGATACCAAGACTACACACAAGGTAAAGTTTCTCCTAAAGCAAGAAGGGAGTCAGAGCTGGAACTGAGCTCCCTGCAGCCAGGCAGAAGCGGGCATGAGACGCCCCCGCCATTCCCTCGCTCCCTCATCTCCACCTCTGCGCGGCCCACCAACCCTACAGTGCCCGCATCGCTTCTTCGCGTGCCCTCCGCAGCCTGCCGAACCCCCACGTTCCCGCTACCCTTAGACCTAGCCTGCCGCGGGGCTTTGAAAGCGCCCAGAGCGGCGGGTCGCGACACGGCCTGCCTCGTGCTGCCATTGGCCGTCACGTGTCACGTGCGGCGGAGCGCGGCGCCGATTGGGTTGGGCAGGAGTGGGCGGGGCTGACCTGGGCGGTGCAGGAGCGGCACCTCCCCCGGGAACGCCCGGCGTCAGTGAGTGGTCCGCGCGCGCGCGCGGCAGTTGTGCGGTGGGTGGGTGAGGCCGCGAGGAGGAGTTGGTCTGTCTGTCCTGGGCTCGGAGGGCCCCGGCTGCCTGCCGGGACCCCGCTGCCCCGGGGCTCCAACCGCGGCCTGTGGGAGCCCGGTCGGCCGGGGGATGCGGAGCAGGAGAGGAGGCGCCGACCTGCCTGCAGCTGAGGCAGCCGCGCCAGTGGATCCCGGGCGTCCTGATGTCCGACTCGTACGCGGTGAGCCCCGGGGGCCCTTAATGGGGCGCGGGAGGAGGTCTTCGGCCCCACGTTCCGGGGCTGCGAGGCTACCGCCGCCCGGGACCCAGCGATCTCTAGCAGCTGAATGTCCAGATTCTCACGTGCAAGCTCCTGAGTTTTTAATGTTGGCAACTGGTTAACAGTAAATTATGAAACAGTGGGAGAGCCAAACGGGACATCTGTGACTCTGATGTAGACCATATCTTGCCCTCATTTGTGGTAACCTGACCAAGTCATCTCTCTCTAGGTTCCTAGGGGTAAGAGGAGAAATGAGAAAAAGATATGAAATAGTGCTTTAGGAGAAGAGAATCAGAGGGGTCAGTAATAGTTGTGTATATTCAGGGATTAAAACAAACTAAAATTCACATACCTACACACGCACATATTTTTACTTGGTCTCCACTACAAGGTAAGTGACGTCCCACTTTCTATATGAAAAAATTGTGAGGCTCGGGGGTTTAGGTGACTTGCAGTCAGAGCTATTAAATGGAAGAACTGTGATTTAAACCCAAATCTGCATGGCTCCAAACCCACCCCGCTCATCATGTTGTCTCTCAGCCTCCAGTCCAGTTCTTGTAACCCTTTTTAAATGAAGATTCCCAGCCCCCCTTCAGAAATGTGAATTCATTATCTGGAACTGGGCCTGGGGATAGGCATTTTAACCACTTCCTAGGTGATTCCATTTCGGTGATCCAGGGAGCATTTTGAGAACAACCACTCCAGTCTAATTTCCCACCCAGTCCCCATGGGGTTGTACCCAAAGGACTCAAAATTTCCCTTTCTGCTCAGAGAATCCATCTATTTTTCCAGAGAGGTGACTGACTAACCAAGCTTTGAGAGGAAATCCTTTGTTGGGAGAAGCCAAGGTTTATGAGATAACACCTTGCAGTACTGTTGAAAGCTCTAAGTTTGAGAAAATGCCGACAATTTGCCTTTTTTTTTTTTGTAGCGCTTCCTTCAATGCTATTTTGACCTTCCTAAAAACAAACAAACAAACGAAAACCAAAACCAAAAACAAAAAAACAGGCTCAAGGCATTTATTTTAAAGTTAATTTTAAACAAACTAAAACATGAAAAAAGTTTAAAAACCACAATTCATCCATAATGTCGCCAGTCTAATAGAATTATTTTCGTGTTCTTTTGTATTTTTCTGCTTCTAATGATCTCCCTGTTGCTAATCATATAGGTTGTTCAAGTTCACAAAATTTAGAAAATTCTTTGGAGAGATGGGCATGAACTTCAGATTCCAATTGGAAATCTGAAAATTATCCTGAAGATAAATCTTAAATCACAGTTCTCTAAAAGGTGTATCTCATCCTTTTCTCAATTAAAAATGCCTCAAAATCTGAAGATTTTCATTAGTTCTACAATAAGTGTAGAGTGGGTATGAAAATATATACATTGAAATGTATCTTTTCTTGTGACTTTGTTACCCATATCACTTCAGCCTCACCAAAAGATACATTTAATTATTAATTTACATATTTCCTGTTCTAAAAATTATATAAATTGAATAATCAAAACATTTCTTTGGAAATAATAACTATCATTTAGTGCATTAAGGTGTCGTTACTGAAAAAGTTATAATTATTTTGTCTGCTTCCTGTGGAAACAACATGGAGTAGAAGAAATGAAGTGGGCTTTAGTTTAAGAAAGAACTGGCACTCTAGTCCCAATTCCAAGACTCTCTTGACCTTGGGCCAATGACTTCCTCTCTGATTTTTACTTTGCTCATATTAAAATGAGGACAGTGTCTCCAGGGTTTTATCTGAGACAGCGTACTCAGTACTAGAGTACTAAGCACACTATTTTTCTACCATTAGTTCTTTTTCTTCTTTCTTTTTCACTCTCTTTAGAGCAAATTTGTGAGTTCAAACCTTGTTGTAATATTGGAGGTCATTTTCATTTCCAAAAAAAAAGATGCAATTTTTTTGAGCATATACTATATATGAAACATAAAAATAATAACAAGCCACCTTAAAAAAATTTTTTGAGGGCATAGACTATCTAAGGGCATAGACTGCCTAGCTCTTTATCATGTTTTGCTTTCTGACCAAAATCATTTGTTAACTCAGTATATATTTATGAATACTGGTTAGTGCCAGGTACTACTATGTTAGAAGTAGGAGATATACCAGTATAGAAGACTGGGTCCCTGATCTTACAGAAATTAGGTAGGAAAAAGACAATATGCAAATAAAACAAGGTAGCTACTGATTGTGATAAATGTTTGAACAATAAAATTATAATATCTTTGAATGTTAACATGGTGAGGAAATATGTTCCTTACTGAGTATCATTTGTAACAAAATATTTGATAGAAAATTCTCTTAAATGCAAGTCTCAGTTAAGATTGTGAAAGTGGTTTGTGTGTCAGAAAGTAGGGACTTAAGAAAAATAAATTAGCAGATTAAGATTTACCAGGTCTGAAATACTTCTTACAAATTGATCCAAGAGATGTAATTTACATTTGTTCCGTAAAAATGTCAGTGCTTTGATAGACTTTTGGCTTAACTTTAGGAAGTTATCTTATTTTTCATGGAAATCATTTCCTTTTAATAGCAATTAGTATGAGCACCTATTTTGGTAGAAAATTATATACATATATATATAAAAAGTCTCAGTGATTTCTGTAAAATTTACTGATCTTTAAGCCCATGGGAATTTTAACAAACAATGGGTAAGGACTGACCGTTAAAACAGGTTTCTAAGAGACCAACTAGCCCAGTAACCGTAGGCATAATTTAGAAGTTACATATCTTTATTTTTCTCATTGATCCAACAGTGATCAGTCTGAATACAGCAAATGGAACAGATTGGGTTTTTAAAGAAGCTGAATTTTGCAAGTTGCAAAGATGAAGGTTCAAAACTCCTTAACTACTTACACTTGCATGAAAAAAAAAACTAAAAAATATTAATAGGGATTACGCGTTAGCATCTTCTCAGCTTGTTATTAATCATGTTTTCTGTTCTATCTAAGTATTTGGACATTACTTTTTTGTCATGGTTTAAAACCTAACATTTGTCCTCTTTGGTTGTAAACCTTATGATTTTAATTCTTAATCTTTTGGGTGGCGAATTCTACAAGGTGATCGATCACCTAGTTTAATTGTAGGTGCTATAAAAGAACACTTTATCTTTTTGTTCTTTCTTTGTGGGCATGAGTAAGTATCAGTCTCTGGATCAGACTTTTTGTATGGTTGCTGCAGTGTTTGTAGCACAGGAAGCTGTCCATTGCAGGTGGAGAATGGTTAGAAGGCCCACAAATTACCTGAAAGAAACAGAGGCATGCCTTTTTGATCTCTGCATCATTTCTATTCACTATAGTTCAAGCAGCATCATTTCTTCTGTATGTTTGATCTAGTAATTGTGGCATCCTACCCTTCAAAAGGAAAGTTGTCTGACCCTGTATATGAATGAACTCAGGACTTTATTTTATGAGATGTTTTAAGCACTTATATGTGCCGGACATTATAATGGTTGGAATGGATCTATTATAGTAGATCCAATGCCAAATATCTGTATGTTTAGTAAGGGCCATGAGATCTTAGTTACTCATGAAAACATTTTTTCATTTTGAACCATGCCTTTGCAAAGTCATCTTTGACAAGTTACTTTTATACTTTATAAAGATTAATTTAACTCAAGATGAAAAGAGTTCTAGAGAATTACATTTTCTCAATTTTACAAAAATCTTGTTTAAAGAATTAAATTGCCTAGTAGTTTAATTAGTATTGTGACTGTGTTTTTATTTTATTCTATTCCCAATACTGTTTCCCAAGAAGTTTGCATATAATGTATATGGTCTATTAAAAATAACATTTTTTCTTGTAAAATAGGTATTCAGTGTCAAATTTAGGAAATATTAATAATCAGAAAATAATAAAATAAAATATACCCTGTTAATATTTTGATATATATTTTTCCAGTCTTTTATCTATGTACATATTTTATTTGTATTTTTTATAAAAATGAGATCATACTCTACATTCTACTTTATAGCTTATATTTTTAAATCTAGTATATGGTACATAAATATGCTTTTACTCACATGTTTCTAATTCTTTTTAAGCAGTTATTTTGTTGCTAGAATAGAGATCAAAAGAATCTATTTATAGAATTGCTTTAGAGGATAAATTCAGAAACCCAAACTGTCCACCCAAGAACAAAATCCCCTTCTTTGTTCCTTTCCTTCCTTAATTCTGGTCGACTTTACCCCCCATCATCCACCCTCCCACTCACACCCACAGGAGGGTTCTCTCGGAGGGAGTCTCTGAAGGAAGGTTTATCTAGTCAGTTATACCATACTTAACATTTTAAGTTCTCTTCTTTTCAAACCTTTTCAGCCAATTTTTCAGAATTTTTAATTTTTATTTTATTTGCTTGAGGCAGAGTATCAAGAGTAGAGTTGGGAGGATTTGGAGTAATATAGGAAAATAAAATCATATGTTGAAATTCTTTCTCAGAATTGTAAGCAAGGGGGAGACACATGTTTGAATCTAAAATGTATCATTTGTAGACAGCATATAGTTGAATCATTTCTTTTTTCAATGGAATCCAACTTATGCTTTTTTATATTAAGCATTCTGGGTCCATTTTGTTAAAAGACTTTGTTTAAAGACTTTATTTTTTACAGCATTTTTAAATTCACAAGAAAATTAAGAGGAAGGTACAGAGACTTCTCACCTGTCCTCAAACATGCATAGTCTCCCCCATTATCAATATCACTCACCAGAATGGTACCTTTATTACCAACGATGAACCTACATTGACACATCATAATCACCCAAATTGTATAGTTTACCTTAGGGTTTACTCTTGGTATGGTGTACATTCTATGAATTTAGACAAATGTATAATGACATTTATCTGTTACTATAATATCATGCAGAGTATTTTCACTGCCCTAAAAACCCTCTGTACTTTTTCTTTTCATCCCTCCCTCCTCCTATCCTAGAAACCACTGACTTTTTTTTTTTATTATCTCTATGGTTTTGCCTTTTCCAGAATGTCATATAGTTTGAATCATGCAGTATGTAGCTTTTTCTACTTAGTGATATGTATTCTTTTACTTGGTAATATGCATTTATATTAAATGGCTTGATAGCTCATTTTTTAATGCTCAGTAATATTTTTTATCTGCATGTGTCACAGCTTATTTATCCATTCACCCACTGAAGGGCATCTTAGTTGCTTCCAGGTTTTATGAGTAAAGCTGCTGTAAATATCTCTGTGCAAGTTTTTGCATAGACATAGCTTTTACTTCCTTTGGGAAAATACTAAAGAGTGCAGTTCCTGGATGATATGGTAAAAATATGTTTCGTTTTTTTTTTTTTTTTAAAGAAACCACCAAACTGCCTTCTAAAGTGGCTGTACCATTTTGCATTTCTACCAACAATATATGAGAGTTCCTATTGCTCCACATTCCTACCAGCATTTGGTGTTGTCAGTGTTCCAGACTTTTCCATTCTAATAGATGTATAGTAGTGTCTCATTTTAATTTGAATTTCCCTGATGACATATGATGTGGAGTATCTTTTCATATGCTTATTTGCCATCTGTATTTCTCTTTGGTGAGGTATCTGTTAAGATCTTTGTCCCATTTCTTAATCAGGTTGTTCTCTTATTGTTGAATTTTAAGAGTTTTTTGTAAATTTTGGATAACAGTCCATTATCAGATTTGTTTTTTGCAAATATTTTCTCCCTAACTGTGGCTTGTCTTCTTATTCTCTTGACATTTTCTTTAGCAGAGCAGAATATTTTAATTTTCATTAAGTCCAGCTTATTAATTATTTCCTTCATGGATTGTGTTTTTGGTGTTGTATCTAAAAAGGTGTCACCATACCCAATGTCATCATTTTTTTTTTATGCTATCTTCTAGGAGTTTTATAATTTTGCATTTTACATTTAGGTATATTATTTGTTTGAATTAATTTTTGTGAAAAGTGTAAAGTCTGTATCTAGTTTTTTTTTTTTTTTTTTTTTTGCATGTGGATGTCCAGTTGTTCCAGCACCATTTGTTTAAGAGACTATTTTTACTTTGTTGTTTTGTCTTTGCTCCTTTATCAGACATCACTTGACTGTATTTATGTGGGTTTATTTCTGGGCTCCTATTCAGTTCCATTGACCTACATGTCTGTTCTTTTGCCAGTATCACATTGTCTTGATCACTGTAGGTTTATAGTAAGCCTTGAGGTTAGTGTGAATCATCCAGCTTTGTTCTTCTCCTTCAATGTTGTGCTGGTTATTCTAGCTCTTTTGTGTCTACATATAGACTTTAGAATCAGTTTGTTGATGTCCATAAAATAACTTGCTAAGATTTTGCTGAGATTACATTGAATCTGTAGATTAAGTTGGGGAGAACCGACATCTTGACAATATTAAGTCTTCCTGTCCATGAACGTAGAATATTTCCTCATTTATTTAGTTCTTTTTAAATTTTGTTCATCAGAATTGTGTAGTTTTCCTCACATAGATCTTATATATATTTTGTTAGATGAATTAGTTTTTAAATTCATTCTGCCAATCTGACTTTTGGTTGGGAATGTAATCCATTTACATTTAATGTAATGACTGATAAATTAGGAGTTATACCTGCTATTTTCCGATTTGTTTTTTTATAAGTCTTATGTATTTTGTATTTCTTTATTCCTTGATTCTTGCTTTCTTTTTTGTTAGCCTCTTTTGATTATCCCTTTTTAATTCTCTTTTTGTTTCTCTTTTATAGATTTTGAATTATTTTCTTAGCGCTTGCCCTGTGAATACAATTAGCATCTTAACCTAAACAGTCTAGTTCAGATTAATACCCGTTTAATTTCAGTACTATATAAAAATTTTTCTTCAACATACTTCCATTCCCTTCCCCCACTTTTATACTGTTATCGTCATACAATTTAATTTACATCTTTATACATTAATTGTTCATCAACTCATTTTTATGATTATTGTTTTAGGCAGATATTTTTTAAAACATATCAAGAAAAGAGTTATATTTAAATATGTTTTTATAATACCTATTTACGCTAGGTTTTTGGTGCTTTCTGTGTGAATTTGAGTTACCCTTTAGTGTCTTTTATTTCAGCCTGAAGGACTGCCTTTAGTATACTTCGTAGGGCAGGTCTGCTAGCAACAAATGTTCTCTGGGTTTTGTTTCTTTTTAAATCTAGACATGTCTTCATTTCTCCTTTATTTTTTAAGGACAGTCTAGCTAGATGTAGAATTCTTGGTTGAGCATCTGTTTCTTCCAACATTCAGAAGATGGGCATCACACTGTCTTCCATCTTCTGATGAAGTACCCACAATTCCCCTCCCTATAGTACTCTATTCATGGTCCTATCCTAGGCTAAAACTTCTTCAACTCAGTTTTAGTTGCCTTTTTACTTTCATCTGCTTGCTCTATTCCAAAAGCTTAATGAGATAACTAGTCTATTGATAACCTCCTCCTGCTCCTTGCTCTGTGGGCTTTTTAAAAAAATTTCTTTTCACCAGGGTCTTAGAAGGAAGGGGAAGCTAGAGTGTGAGCTCAATTCATTACTTAAATCAAATGTTTTATGTATCTTTTATGAAAGGTCTGATCTAAGCCTCTGCAGTCACAAGAGCCACACACCGCCTATGTTTTAAGTCACCTAGGCTCATCCCCCAAGTACTTGAGATATTCACGGAATAGCAGTTTCACAGAATAGCTGTTTCTTAGAGAAATATTTAAGGAATTGAAGAAGTAGAAAATATTGTTATCCTTTCTAGTCTATAAATTAATGGAAACAATAAAGTGAATAACAAACTCTCCTCTACCCAGTATTTTAAGTTTTTCATGTTGAACTAATTCTAAACAGTATATTACAAAATATGTATTAAAAGATAAACATTTATATAGCTGCAATATTTATATATTTATGAAAAGGAATATCTAGATAATGAACAGCTGTTGGTTAGGAATCCAAATTATGGTCTTGAAAATGGTGTAGTATCTGGTGCTTAGCCAAAAAATGGCTCTGTGCGGAGTCTTTCTTCTTGCTGATGTCATCTCCATAGCAATGCCCTCATACCAGGTGGTGCGTTTGGTTTAAAATAGGGTTCCGATAGGAACATTAGTACCCAAGCCTCACCCAGAAATATGAAGCTCTTTCTAGATTTGATTGGTGATGTGGAGCTTCTTAATGTATTTCAATATTTTGTGAATATTATCCCAGGGGCTGTAAAAATGCTTTGTTGTTTGACAGCTAAAGGGAACCAAGGAGACACACCTTCATAATAACCTGTATGAATACCTACTTTTAAGTAAATGTAAACTGTTTAACTAATCCAGTGGTTCTCAGAGCATCAGTATCACTGAAAACCAATTGGAAATGTGGATTCTCAGCCCCACACAGGCCTACCGAGTGGAGATTTTGCGGTGTGGTCCTGCAGTCTGGGTTTTTAAGAAAGCCCTCCATGTGGTTCTGTTGGTGTTAAATTAGGAATTGTTGATCTCTTAGTGAGTTTAGAAGTATCTGATGGTGACGTTGATGTGAGGTTGACTTAAACCTATAGGAGTAATTAGCCAGATATGGCTGTTTGTGGGAAAAGATGAGGAAATATGGAAATCTTGCTTGTGAAAATAAGCTTTGCCTCTTGTTAACATATTACCCATCTGCTTTGTCATGTGTTTTCTGAGGAATCTGACCAAGTGGAATATTTCTTTAAATGATGAAATTGCAAGCATCTTGCTGTAATGTTGTTTTTCTCTGATATGTGACAGGTCTCCTGAGAGTGGAGGACCCTCCCTAAGGTGTATTTAAGGTGTGAGATCACAGAAGCCAGTAAAGGCCATAGTGAACTGCCAGAGGTGTGTATCCAAGGCAGCCCTTAATATTTTCTCTGAGGACTTAGCTTGTTAGGCTGGAGGGGAACCAAAAGAAGAAAAGGGTTTTTTTTGTTTGTTTGTTTGTTTTGTTTGTTTGTTTCTTTTTATACAATAAAATTATTCAAAGGACCCAGATAGAGTTTAACATAAGGGAGTTAGGGAAAAAAAGAAAAATCTCTGCTTACAATATAGCACATTATAAAACCCCAGTCTTTTGAAGATGTAACTGAAATAGAAGAGGTTAACTCCCACTCACTCTAGTGAGGAGAAAAGAAAAATTAAAATGAATATACTAAAGAGAAGATTATTTTTATTTCAATATTTCCATTATATTTTCTCCAATTACATGCTGAATAGAGTTCTTTACTGCTACTGGAACTCCAAGATAAAGTTTAAAAAGAGTGGATCATGGAAGATAAAGACAGTTCTCTTTTGCTGGGTGGAGGATAGGTTTTCCAGACAGAAACAGAAAAGATGAGACATTAAGTGTCTGGGGAGGTATGTAGTTCTGAGTGAATCAGCAATAAGTCCCTAGAGGCTCTACCCTTTGTTAAATTTCTCATTCTAAACTGGGTAGTATAAAAAGATTCCTTATGCACTGCTTCTTGAGAGGCCACGTGTGTGTGTAGAGGATAGTGGAGAAGTAGGGGAATGAGAGAAGAAAGTAACATCTTGAAAATTCTTGCTAGATGTTGTAGAATTTCAGAGTTTGAAGAGATCTTAAAGATCACCTGGTCCTAACTTTTAATGAACAAATGAATAAATGATAAGAATGAGGCTCAGAGAGAAATTATTTTCTTTCAGACATGTATAGCAAGTGGACAGAACCATGTCTAGAATTTGGATTTCCTCCCAGGCCAGAGCCAGACTCCTAAACTGAGCCTCCACACTTTCTGTGAGTGAAAGTGATCTGATCACAGACAGATCCAGGTGCAAATACAGTCTCTACCTGGTATATGTATGGCTCTGAACAAGTTGCTTAATGTCCTTATGCCTCATTTTCTGTGTATATAAAAGATGAATTTGCCTAGCTTTTAATATAGTTATGAGGATTAAGTGAAAAAAAGTGGGGTGAGTCACCCAGTGGAGCAATTGGCATCCCCTTTCTGTACCCACTGCCCTTTAGCTTAGACTTGACTGTTTACCATGACCAGGCTTAGCTAGTTTTCCAGAGCATCTCAGCTTCTCCCGTGTCAGTCCTCCCTGGCCTAGTGCTGTGAGTGCCAAATCCAGGCAGTGCTGAGTCACTGCCCACAGCAGAGTCGGGTGCTCACGCTATCCTGCTCAGCACATTTATATCCCCCTAACCCCCGTTGTATACAGCTCAAGTAGTCTCCGAAGTTCAGGACCTAAACACTGACAAGTTCTTTCTTGAATTTGATCGAGGAATCCAGATGCTTGTTCTGATAAGAAAAAAATTATAGCTAACTGACTCTTATAGACCATGTCATCCACCCCGGTTTTCAAGAAAAGATACTTTTAAAAAACATTGCCTGCCTGCCCTAGAGGTAATTTGAGGAGAAAAGGGATTTTATATTCAGAGATGAGGACATTTCAGTTTAAAAGAAATGTTTTGTTTTACTACATAAAGAATCATAAGGAATGCTTAAATTCTTTAAGGATAAACTACTACTATGATATTAGGAAACTTTTATAGCATCCGAGCCACTGGATAAATCTTCAGTCAGCAGTTCATGAGGAGGGAATATAAATAAAATATATAATCAATATCAAGGGAGGCAAACTGTTGGAGGCATTGGAGATATAACAGTTGACAAAGCAGACAGAAATCTTTGCCTTCATGGAGCTTACATTCTAATAGGTGAAGGCCAACAATAAATGGAATAAGTAAGTAAATTACATAATGTGTTAGATGTATTTTCTTCATAAGTCCTGAGGAGAAAAATGAAACAGGGAAGGGGAGCTTATTTAAATTGTAAATAGGATGGCTATAAGGATTTGAAGAGAGAGATGACATGACCCAGCTGAAGTTAACAAGATTACTCTGCTGTGTTGAGAACAGACTGAATTATGGAGTAGGTATGAATTAGGTCTATATACAGGCTTTCAGGTAATCAGTGACCACTGGGCAGATATTCTCAGAGACATTAATAAATGAACCTAAGATCACACAGATAGTAAGTGCCAACAACTCTATTGAAAACATGTTTGGATTTTATAACCTTATGTTCAAGCCAGCTGCTTTTGTGTTTCTCTTAGGAAGGAAGAGGCTAAAATGTGTGAGGGGCTGTGTTCTTAATATTTGTCTTTGGGACAGCAGTAAATGAAGATTTTGATGAATGATCAGCAAATTATCTGCACAAAGCAAAAAGATTTAAAAATCTTATCGTGGATATAGAGATCTGAAAAGCTTCTTCCAAGCAAAGAAATTATAAACAGCAGAGAATCTAGTGAGGTTGAATTAAAATACATAGAGTAACACGAAGTTCGTTTTGTTTAATGCGAGGTCTTTATTGTTAAAAAGCTGTGTGTATAGTGGTTCAGAGCACAAACTCTAGAGCTGAACTCTGTGGATTTTCAAATCTCAACTCCACTACCTGACAGTTGTATGACTTTAGGCAAGTTATTTGACTTATCTTTACCTTAGTTTCCTAATCTGTTGTAAAATGGAGTAATATATACAACTAAACATGTTCTCGCCATATAATCCAGTAGTCATGCTCCTTGGTATATACCTAAAGAAGCTGATAAACTTTATGTCCACACAAAAACCCGCACACAGATGTTTGCAGCAGCTTTAACCATAATTGCCAAAACTCATAAGCAACAAAGATGTCCTCAGTAGGTGAATTAATAAATAACTGTGGCACATCCAGACAATGGAATAGTATTCAGAATAAAAAGAATTGTGCTATCAAGCCGAGAAAAGACATGAAGGAGTTTTAAATGCATTTTAGTGAGTGACAGAAGCCAGTCTGAAAAGGCTATGTATTGTATGATTCCAATTCTGACATTCTGGAAAAGGCAAAACTATGGAAACAATAAAAATATGTGTGATTACTGGAGAGAGGGGTGGTGGGGCAATGGAATGACCAGGCGGAACACAGAGGATTTTTAGGGCAGTGAAAATCCTCTGTATGATACATGTCGTTATACAATTATACATGGTGGATACATGTAATTATACAATTGCTAAAATCTATAGAATGTCCAACACCAAGACTGAACCCTTGGTGGACTTTGGGTGAGAATGATGTGTCAACGTAGGTTCATTGATTGTAATAAATGGATATGGGGGAGGCTGTACATGTGGAGGTGGAGCAGGGGATTATGGGAAAGCTCGGTACCTTCCACTCAGTTTTGCTATGAACCTAAAATTGCTCTAAAAATAAACTATTTTTTAAAAACAGGAATAATGGTAGTCCTCAGTAGTGTTGTCGTTAGGATTGTATGAGTTATTATATTTAAAGCACTTGGAACAGTGTCTGGCATAGAGTATGCTTATGGTATTAGTTATTATTATTCATTAATATAAAAATATACAGCTTTCATAGGTTTACTCATATACTTGGGGTTCCATCTCTGATTTTCCCCATAAATATTTAAGTTTTTCCACCTCAAATTCTTCTACCATAATTGTTATGTAGAATCTAATCATATTGACAACATTTCTTTAATGTGGACAGAGGGCCTCCTACATCCGAATAAACTGGAGTCTTTTTGTAATACAGTTTGTTGTTACATTCCTCACCAGAGTTACCAACTCATATTTTGAGGATGGTGTCAAGGAATTTGCATTTTCCACAAGCACCCAAAGAGATTCTGATGCAGGTTGGATTGCTGGTGCTTTGAGAGTCTAGGAAGGATTACACTGCACTTCGGACATCCCAGGCACTTCTTCACGCAGTCCCCACAAATTCGCACCAAAAAGTACACATGCAGCTTTTGGCAGAGCACTGTGTGTCTGGGAGATGGAAAGGAAAATAGTGACCTAAGAACTCAGTTTATCTCAGAACCCAGCCTGCTATGTGAAACAACTTTTTTGTGAAGTGGAACATTTTTTATGTCAAACTCTTACTTCGTGACAACTCCTCTTAACAGCGTGAGTAATAGTTCATTGCTGTTCTAAGTTTTAAGTATTAATGAGCATGTGATTAATCCTAAACAATTGAGGCATTTTGAGGGACTTTTGGGGGGGATAAAAGAATCTATAGGATAGGGTGAGCAAAATATCTGTCATTAGCAACAGGACATGAAATTAAATAGTATGTAATGTTGCATTGAAAGGACAGGATTACTAGCCAAACTATTTTTCTCATGACTATGCCAGGCACATGAAGTAAGTTCAGTTGAGAGTAAAGGTAATGTTTCCATAAATCTTCTTGAAGAGCTCAGCCATTACTAACTACTACTGGCAGGACTGTTATACATGTAATGAAGCAAATACTGTATAAATTCTTATAAAAATAAGAGGGAAGTGAAATGAATACGGACTAAGAAGGGAAAGAAACAAAACTATATTATCGATACTGCTTTGCAAATTAAACTAACAATCATTTATTGTACACCTATGTGCCAGACATTGTTCTAGATGTGTGCACACACACACACATGATCCCTCCATCCTCACATCAGCCTAAGAAAGTAGTTATAATAATCCTCATTTCACAGAAGAGAAAATTGAAGCTCAAAATGGTTCATATAACTGACAGTGAACAGAGTCAGGATTTAAAAAGAACTTCTGACAGTACTAACCTAATTGAGTTGTACATAATTAATCAGCAGTTATATGTAATTGGACTATGAATTCATGTTTTTATGTAAAGTAGATGCACAATAACATTCTGGCGGAGTTCCCCTGGATTTGAGTTATTTGAAGAGGGCCAAGGGTGATTTCTGCTTTCAACAAAGATAAAATGGAGAGAGACAAGAATCACCCTCCTGGCCTTAAACTTGAAAACCAAACAAAATATATATAAATGAGTTTTGGACATTGGGAAGCAAGCAGCTCAAAACTGTGATTCTGAGAAAAGAAACAAACAGTAAGCCTAAGATTGTACTAGCTGCTCCCTGGAAGCAGTTTCTAGGCTACAGTGCAGGGATAAGGCCCTAAGCAGAGCCTACTCAGAGATGTGCAGAGAGCCAAGGTATCTGGAATGTGCAGTGTGGGGTACTGGAGAGAAGGAAGTAGCACAAAGAGCAAGCTCCAGAGACATGCAGGGGTCCTCAAGTCTTTGCTGGCCTAAGGTGTTTACTTGGGTACTAATGTGTGCAAACTACCTGAGGCCAGGGAAAGACACAAGAGGGAGCAGAGAGAACAATTTCCAGGGTTCTCAGAGGACTGGAAATAGTTCATGTTACCCGAGCCAGAGAAGAAAGGCCTCAGGATACCCAAAGCAGCAGGTGGAAGCCTCAGAAAGACATTGCCTTAGCAGTGGGGCTAAATAAGCCTTACAATGAAAGCTGCTCTGGAATTGCCATACTGATTTCAAATAACAGGAAAAGAAGTCAGTACTGAGACCTGTTGAATAAGTAATGGGGATTTCCTTGAAGATAGAAGGATTAACTAAGGTACAACAGGATGAAAGTGTGACAGGTACTTGGGCAAAAGGAAAGCTGTTTAATTTGTAGATCAGTGGAACTGAGGCTATTAGACTTTTAGATGAAGGCAAGTAATGAGCAACCAAACACAAGAAGAGCAAAGAGGGCTCTGTACTGTATGCTTCTGAGGGCCCTACAGATATAAGTAGGGCTGATTTTCTATCTTAGCTCTTAGACTTTGACAGGTCTTCAAATGTTGTTTCCGCAGCTAATGCTTATTGTATCTCAGATCTTTGAAAAATGGAAATTTAACTCTAAGTATATGTAGTAACTCTCAGGTAATTAGACTTTTCAAGCTTTCTATTCTTCCACTGTTTTTCCTGGGTTAGGAGAATTGCTTTTTCATAAAAAGCATATATTCGTGTTGTTCGATGAGAACATATTTAAGCTCTTCAAATGTAGATAATTTACGAGTAAAGTGAGTTTTTTAACTTTTAAAAGTGTAGTCACATTAGGATACATGATATTCTTCGAAGATGAGTCATCTTTAATTCTGTAGATTATTACACTTTAGCAGTAGTACTATCAATCTGCAACAAAGGGACAACATTTAACGACCCAAAATGGGAGCTATTAAATCAGGATTTATATCTGGTATTGGAGAAAGCCTTTCTTACTATGGCACTAGAACCAGAAAAGTCAAAGGAAAAATATTACAGGTTATACTCCACAAAAGGTAAGAATTCTAGGCAAAACCCACCACTAATATAATTAAGATATTATTAACTGTTAAAAAGAGATATTTGACATATATGGTGAAGAATTGATAGTCTTAATATAGAAAAACACCTTTCTAACTACCAGAGCTGTGTGATGACGTCACTGTTACTGTTCAAAGACATTGCACAGGGCATGCTTACGTTAGCTGGGTTCCACTAGAGGACTTCTAATCCTGTGTTGGTCTTTCTGATGACCAACCCCCATTCAGGAGCCATCCAGGAGTCTACCCGGACCTTCTCATTAGAACAGAAGATACTCCTAGTGCACTTATCACTTAGGAAGATATAAGGGTTTAGTTGCTCTATGTCAGGAACTGGGGGCAGAGAAATACATACATACACATATACATATATATACACATGTATATGTATATATTTCTTATTTCATAGACACATAGAAGAACTTAAGAAACACGATGTGTTTTGTTTTTTTATATATAAGATTTTACTTCAGTGAAAATCAGCAACATAACAATCACTTGGTCATATAATTTAGCATGAGCTACATGAAGACATACTATAGGTTAAAGTCATAAATATTTAGTAAACCCTCACTTAATTGAATTAGTAAAGAATGTGGGATTTTGTTCAATTGCCTAGTAAACTGTCAAGTACACAATGTTACTCCTTGAGCCCAGTTCAAATGGGAATTCCTCCTTGAAGCCTTGCACCTACCCTGAAGTTGGATAGCCCTCCTGCTTGTCCAAGCCTGTCTTGTGACACACTAAACACATATTAGCATTATTTGTGTCTACATCTTATCTTCCTGACAGGCTTTAAATGCATAAGGGAGACTATGTCTTATTTTCCTCTATAATGTTCATGCTGCACAGCACTGTCCAGTAGAATATCATGTGAATGACGTATTCAGTTTTAGATTTTCTAGTATCAACATTAAAAATTAAAAGGATCAGAAAAGTTAATTTTAATATATTTTATTTAACCCAGCATGTCAAAAATGTTTCAATATAAAATCAATGTAAAAAATTATTTGTGAGGTATTATACATTCTTTGTTTTTGTACTAAGTCTTCAAAACCATGTATTTTATATCTACAGCCCATCTCAAATCTGTATTAGCCACTTTCAAGTGCTCAGTAGCCGCTTAGCTAATGACTACCATTTTAAGACAGCAGAGGTCTAGCACATTATAGATGATTAGTAAATGAATATCCCATAGGCAGATTTTCAAAAAATAAATTTTTTTTTCCCAACAGACCACCATGGCTGCAGGAGTCTTGCCTCAGAATGAACAACCATATTCCACTTTAGTGAATAATGATGGGAATAATGATGGGCAGGCTACAAACATGAAAGGTAATAGTTCTTTAATATATTTTTTGTTTCTTTGTGCAAACTAGAGTTTAATAAAATTATGTGAATGGACACGAACGAAAAGACTTGATTCTTGATATTGGAATCCCAAGTTGCAGGTAGTACTTATGGTCTTTTGTTTATTTCTGCCTTACCGTTTTCACTGGTTAAAAATCCCTTTCAAAATCTTGAATAATGATCTTGACCTTTTAAAAAGGAAGGGTGAAAGCAGTCTCCTACATTATTCTTAGACTGAAATTATCCTTTTGTCTCTTGTCAAATTCCTGCTTGTGAACCAAACTTTTCATTTCTTTCTTCTTTGGTTACTTACAGTGTCACTTGTAAAGCACATTCAGAAGCATGCTAGCCCTGCCTCCCCCAGTTTTTGTCTTTCACAGTTTTCCCTTCCCATAGTTTTGATTTTCGTGTGGTCCCCCAGGGGAAAGAGTGCTGTTATTGGACTCCTACTGGCACTTGCCCCTCACACTCTCTTACTGTTGCAAATTTGTAGCCAGAAGTGCACCCTGATTTCCTACCACTTTGGTACCATGGGTCTTGCTGCTACCACCAGCAGTTAGCAAAGAGAGATGTTGAATAATTTTTCTTGGTAGTACCCCTTACATGATTTTCTCACTGACCACTCCTGGTTTTGCCCAAGTTCACTTTAATTATCCTGTAAAGGGAACTCTGCAGGGTTTTCCCCACTAAGTATGGATTAGATAATATAAGGAAAAGTAAAGGAGTATGGGTCAAAAGTGTTAGAGGTCAGCATTTGCTGAGAAAATTGGGAGTTGATTGTGCTCTCGTTGGAACCCAACCACTCCACCAGGGGGAGCTCTCTTTCACCAAGAAAACCATTGTTTCCCACTTCTGATCTTATTAGATCCTCTGTGCTGTGTCTGACTCTAGAGGGACCAGTACTACTGGTAACTACCATTTGCGGACAGTTTCTGTATGCCCGACTTAACTGTATGTTACTTTCTCTGGTTTAGAAAGAAGTGCTATCTAAAACAAATGCAATAATGGTATCTATTTTTTGCTTCCCCTATAGAATGATGGTTCCCCCCCGCCCCCGAGTAACTCTTCAGCTAATAAGATTAAGAGTCAGCTGTACCTTTTTCCCTGTTCTTTCTTCTGCCGAGATATTACCTCTTAGCTGGTGTTTCTCACTGGGGATTCTATTGGCTTTAGAGGTGGGGCAACTCTTCATCGTGCAGGAGAGCCTCAGCACTGAAGATACTTAGTATCCCTGCCCCACTAGTTCAGTAATGTCCTCAAATTACAATGACAGACAAAAATCCCTATACATCTCCAGATGCCTCCAGGAGGGTTGTAACACCTCTATTGTGATCTACTAGGTAAGCTGGTTTTTACCTTTCCAAAAAACATCTTTTTAATTAAAATAGCCCTCATTGTTAAATGTAGCTAATTTTTAATTTGGAAAAAATCTGGAAAAAAAAACCTTATTTTATATCTAACTTCTTCTAAGTGTGTCTCTTCTATAAATGTAATCAATTATTCTTGATTGGGTTAACATTGGGATAGGAAGTATTTTTTTAAATGTCAGCTAATGAAGCATGGAAAAATTTAATTAAGGAGTACATAAATATTTAAGTTACTTTTAAAGGAAAATAGAAAACTCATCAAGAACTAGCTTTGAAATGACCTAGATTTAAATTTTGGTTCTACTCCTTTTTGAAAATAAAACTTATTTTGAGAAAATTCAAACATTTACAAAAGAATACAGTAAAGATCCATGTGGAGATACTACCGTCTCTCCATGTAGGCACCGCCTACCCATGTAGGTACCATCACCTGGCTTTAATAATTTCAGCTCATTCACTTCCCATCACTCCTTTCCCCTACTTCTGTTTACTTCATTTCATTCATTTAACCTTGTCATCATCCTCATAATTTTTAAAAATAGCAGTAATTGCTTTATATTATCTAAACATCACTCAAATTTCTAGTTATCTTATAGATGTAAGTATGTTTGAATTGAGATCCAACAAAGGTCAATATATTGTAATTGGTTGATAGGTATCTTACATCTCTTTTAAAATTGGGGGTTTTTCCCCATTTTTTTCTTATAGTTTATTTGTTGTTTGCCCACATGGTATTTTCTATACACTGAACTTGTAGAGGGATATAGAATCTAGTCAAGTTGTTCTTTTATTGACGACAATATTTCATGAATAGTGCTATCTTCTTCCACCTGGATGCCCATGATGTCTTATTCTCTCTATTCTTGTGATATTAGCTCTTTAATTTTGAAATAATTTCAAACTTACAACAAAAGCACAAAAATTTCCAATATACTGTTCACCCAGAGACCCTATTCAAGTTTCGTCAGCTGTCCCAATAATATTCTTTAATAGCAAAAGGATGCTTGTCATGTTTTTTAGAGCCTTTCAATGACCATACTCAGTCCTTTCTTGATCTTCATGAAGATTACAAAGTTATTTTTGCAGCATGTTCCTCAATTCGTATTTGTGTGCTGCTACGTTATGATAAGATTGAGGTTATGCCTTTTTGGCAGAAACATCTCAGGATGGATTCTATACTTTTCTCACTGCATCCTATCAGGGGGCACAAGACATTATTTTGCTCCATCACTAGAAATGTTAAGTTTGATCATGACAGTAAAGTGGTGTCTGCCAAGATTTATCCATTATAGATTATTCGTTTTCTCTTCATAATTAATATTTTATGGAGTGATGCTTTGAGACTATGTAAATATCCTGGTCCTCATTCAGCTTTTACCGTTTTATAGCTAAGCCCACTTCCATCCATGACTCTGGCCCCTGATGACCACTAATCTGTTCCTCATTTCTATAATTTTATCATTTCAAGGATGTTATAAATGAAATCATACAACATGCACCCTTGTAAATTTGGCCTTTTTCACTTGACATAATTCTCTTGAATTTCGTCCATGCTGTTATATGTATCTTCAGTGTATTTCTCTTTATTGCTGAGTAGCATTCCCTATTATGGATGTATCCCCAGAAGATTTATCCACTCACTCATTGAAGGACATCTGAATTTTTTTCAGTTTGGGGCTGTTGTGAATAAGCTATTCTGAACATACACATACAGATTTTTGTGTGAGCATGAATTGTGTCATTACTCTAAGATAAATGGCCAAGAGTGTACTTCCTAGGTCATATGATTGTTGCATGTTTAGTTTTATATGAAACTGCTAAACTATTTTCTAGAATCACTATATCATTTTTCATCCCCACCAGCAAAGTATGAGTGATCAAATTTCTCTGCAGCCTTGCCAGCATTAGTTGTCATTATTTATTTTAGCCATTCTAGTAGGTGTCTAATGGTGTCTTATTGTGGTTTGCAGAACTCATTAAGTCTAGGAGCTTTTTGGAGATTCCTTGGGATTTTCTATATAGTTAATCACATCTGCAAATAAGGGTAGTTTTATTTCTTCTCTTTACATTCTGTATGCCATTATTTCTTTTCCTTGCCATATTGTAGTGGCCTAGAACTCTACTAAGCAGAGTAAGAGTCATGAAAGCAGACATCCTTGTCTTTGTCCTGATCTTAGGGAGAAAACGTTCAATTCTTCACCTTTCAATATGATGATGAGTTTTCAGTAGTTGAATTAATTTCCCTTTGTTGTTAACTTACTGAGATTTTTATTTTTTATTATGAATATGTGTTGGAGTTTGTAAAATGTTTTTTCTGTGTTATTTGATATAATATGATTTTTCTTTTTAGCCTGATATTGTGGATTATATTGAATGATTTTTGAATGTTTAAGCATTCTTACATGCCCATAGTAAATCCCATATGATAATGGTGTATAATTCTTTTTATGTATTACTGGATTTGGTTTGCTAATATTTTGTTGAGAATTTTGTGCTTAAATTTTAAAGAGATGTTAGATTATAGTTTTATTTTTTTTGTACTATCTTTGTCTGCTTTTGGTAAAAGTAATTCTAGCCTCATTAAAGGGGTTTGAAATGTTCCATCCTCATCTGTTTTCTGAAAGATATTGTATAAAATTGGTGTTTAATCCTCTTTAAATGTTTGGTAGCATTTCCACTGTCTTAGCAGTGGTCTTTTGTCCCAAAAGGCTGAAGATTTTTTTGTTCATCGCACAGTATTTTCAAATAATACCCATCACTTTTCTCCCCTGAGTGAGCACCTTGTATCCATCCTTCATATATCCCCCGGACAGGTTAGGACAAACACATGCAATAATTTGTAAGTAAGGTTTACTCTGCTTCCCCTGGAACCAGGGGCCAGAGTCCAACACTGGGAATGTGAATTGCCATTTTCAAGACTGCACCAGCTGCAGGAGATGGGGCAAGGACAAGGGAAAATATTTCAAACATTTCCTACCATTGCCTTTTTATTATTATTCAGCATTGCTTGGTTGCTGTACATCTTTCAGTATTTTCCAGAGTTCTGACAATTGTCACTTTTTAATTCTTGAAGGATATTTTGCCAGATATATAATTTGTATATGACAGTAATTTTCTCTCAAAAAATGCTGTGCCACTTCCTTCTAGCCTTCATTTTTTTAGATGAGAAATAGCTGTCATTCAGATTGGTTTCTTCCTATAAATGTGTCATTTCTTTTTAGTTGCTTTCAAGATTTTTTTGTCTTCAGTTTTTAGAAGTTAATTATTATAGTGCATCTTGGCATGGATTTCTTTGGTTGTATTCTATTTAAGGTTCATTTAGCTTCTTGAGCAAGTAGGTTTATGTCTTTCCCCAAATTTGGGAGGCTTTCAGCCATTATTTCTTTGGATACTTTTTTAGTTCCATCTCCTTCTGCTTTGCCTCTGGGACTCAATGATATGAATGTTACCTTTTAATATCCTACAGGCCTCTGAGAATCTGTTCATTTTTATTAGTCTGTTTTTCTGTTTGTTGTTCAGATTGTATAATTTCTGTTGATCTGGCCTCAAGGTCACTAATCATATTCTCTGTCATCCCCACTGTACTATTGAGCCCTTCCAGAGAGTTTTAAATTTTGGTTATTTATTTTTCAGTTCTGTTATTTCTATTTGCTTTTTTTGGTTGTTGTTGTTGTTTTAATAACCTCTACTTCTTTGCTGAGAATTTCTATTCGTTTTAGGAGAATTTGTAGTTGTTGAATCACTTTTAGGATAGATTCTTTAAAACCTTCAATGTATCATTTATCTCTGTTTTGCCATCAGTTGATTGTCTTTTCTCATTCAAGTTGTGATTTTCCTGGTTCTTGGAATGACAGGTGATTTTTTATTGTAGATATTGTGGGTCTTGTTTCTTATTTTAATGACTATCCTTCCTGTTGAAGTGTAGCTCAAGAACTAGCTGAGTGTGTACTCTCAGCTCCCCGTTCAACCTTGTTGACACCACCCAACAAAAGTAAAGCACTTACTTATACTGCCTCCTTGCACGTGAATGAGGTAGAATTTCAGCTACCCCACAAGCTCTCTTACACCTTTGTGGGAAAGTGAGGCACTGCCTTGCATTGTCATGTTGCTTTTAATTGGGGGTGTAAGACCAGCTCCCTGAGGGAAAAAAAGATGATCAGCTCCCCCCTGGGCCCCACTGCTATCTGGGAAAGGGGAAGTGAAAGGGTGATTCATCCCACTTTGTTGCTACAGGGTGTAACTGAAGCTCATGGTCTGCTTCACACCACATTTTTAATACATTCATAAGTTAATAGACATTTATGTTATTTCTATTTCTTGGTTATTATGAGTAATACTGCTTTGAAATTTGTGTACAAGTTTTCGTGTGGACATATGTTATCATTTGGGATGGGGTATATACCTAAGAGTAGAATTTTAGGGTCCTATGCTAACCCTTTGCTTATTCATTTGAGGAACTATTAGATTGTTTTCTAAAATAGTTTACCATTTTACATTCCCACCAGCAGTCTGTGAGGGTTCTCATTTTTTACATCCTAGCCAAGACTTATTCCTTATCTTACTTTTCAATCATAGTCATCCAAGTGGTTATGAAGTGGTATCCATTGTGATTTCAGTTTTCGTTTTCCTCATAGCTAGGATGGTGAGCATCTTTTCATGTGCTTATTGGCCATATATATATATATTTTTTTTTTAGAGAAAGGCCCATTTAAATCTTTTGCCCATGTTTTTGATTAAGATAAAATTCACATATCATAAAATTGACTTTTTAAAAATATTCAATGGTTTTTATTTTATTTCTTCCCATTTTCAATCCCCTTCCCCCACTTCCACCCCTGTATGTTGGTACATTTAGTGGTATCCAACATTTTTCTTAATCTCTATTCATTTTTCTTCATTCTTTATTTTCTCTCTTCTTCAGAGTGTATAATCTCTATCAGTCTATCTTCCAATTATCTGATTCTTCCTTTTGCTGCATCAAATCTGCTGATGAACCCCTCTAGTGAATTTTTCATTGTTACTGTACTTTTCAACTTCTGAATTTCCAGTTGTTCCTTTTTTTATATTTTGTCTTTTTGTTTGATGAGACTTTGTCATCATAGCTTCCTTTGCTTCTTTAAGCATGGTTTCCTTTAGTTCTTTGAACATATTTATAAGGGTTACTTTGAAGTCTTGGTCTATAAATCTGATGTCTGGGTCCTCTCACAGATAGTTTCAAATGATACTTCTAGATTCCCTCTTCTCAACCAGGCTAGTTTTGTTGTTTTTGCTTGTCTACTGTTTAGAGCCTTGACTAGACCAAGTGAAGTCTGTTTTCTCCACATTCCAAAGCTTCTGATGTGATTCCTTCGAGGGGAGGGTGCAGCCTTAGACATGCAAACAGAAACACAGTCACCCTGCAGTGTCTGTGTTGTGATCACACTCAGCTGTTAGGTTTCACTAATTGCCTGCTGGTCACTCTGTTGTTTTGAACAAAGCCTTGGGCACATATTGCTCTTCAGTTTGATCCAATTAAGTTCAGGAGGTGGTGATTTTTGAGGCCAGTCTTTGAGGTTCCTTCTTACCCTGTGAGGACTCTTTGAAGTTGTTTCTTTCTCTTGTTCTTTCTAATAAGTTAGCTGATTTACACTTTAGCTTATTGCTCTCATAAATCTGTCAGCCTCCTCTTAATTGCTTAACACCAAAGCCTCCATTGTTTTTGAGAACATTGTTAAGCTTGAACTTCTCTACACTGTTTCAAATAAATACAGTTTCTTCAGAAAGAGGTTCAGCGTTCTCTGTTTTTAAGGTCTGCCTTTCCCTCTGGGCAAAATCTCCTAGGCATGGCTCTTGAGCTTGGGGGTGAGGACAATGGCCCCCTTCTCTAAGTGATACCTCCACTTTGCAAACTGAGTGGGGGTGGTAGCGTCTGGTGTTCTTGGCTTGCCTTTCTCAGCACGGGACCTCTGACCTGCAAATGAGGTGGGGGGAGGGATCAAGGCCCCAGTATTCTCAGCTTACCTTATTAAAAACTAAAAACATTGCTGAAAGAAATTAAAGAAGATCTAAAAAAATTGAAAGACATCTTCTATTATGGATTGGAAGACTTAATATTAAGATGTCAGTACAACCCAACAGGATCTACAGATTCAAAATCACAATAATGTTTTTGTAGATATAGAAAAATCCACCCCAAAATTCACATGGAATCTAGAAGGAACCCCAGATAGCCAACATAATTTTGAAAAATAAGAACAAAGTTGGATGACATGCTTCCTGACTTCAAAACTTACTAAAAATCTGCAGTAATCAAGACAGTGTGGTACTGGCATAAGGACAGACATAGTGATGCAGGACAGAGCAAATTCCCCCGAGTGTTGTGATGCAGTACAGGGCAAATTTCCCCAAGTGACTGGAAGACCAACCCTGTACTAAGAAAAGAGGGTCCTTTAGAGAATGTAGAAAGAATTCAACGCACATGCCAAAGTAGGAGTCAAAAGGAAAGTTTATTAGAAAAGGGATAACACTCCACAGACAGAGGGTGGTCTCCTCTCAGAGGCAGAGGGCAGGAGGGACAGTGAGAGAGAGACAGAGTAAAGGCACTGAGAGGGACAATGAGAGACTGTTAAGTTACTGATAGGGACCCTGAGTATTCAGGGAATTCAGTTTATATGTCATTCTTTAGCTCCCATTTTCTTTGATATGGACATACAATGAGAACGGGGAAGATTATGTAGCATGTAAAGGTGAGAATATGTAGAGTGAAAGTCCTGTTGGCAGTTCCCAGCCATTAATCCTTAGGTTCCCCATGGTTTGAGCCATAGGGAATGACTGTTGGCTCCTGTTTCCCCTACACAGGTGTGGAGAATGGGTCTTTAGTAATCCAGCAGAAATCTTTCCTTATTCTGAAGGTGTCCTCCTGGCCTGGCTGCAGGGCTGATCAGCATATTACAGTCTCTGAATGTAGTTTGATTTAACATTTTAATTCTCTTGCCTCCTCCCTACATTAATATAAACTAATGGAATAGAATAGAGATTCTAGATTTTTTTTAAAAAGTATGTGATCAGATGATTTTCACAAATGGTGCCAAGACTATTTAATGAGGGAAAAGGGCAATCTTTTCATCATTAGTGGAGGGAAAACTGGGTATACACGTGCAGTAGAATGATGTCGGACCCTTACCTTATGCCATATACAGAATTAACTCAAAATGGATCAAAAACCTAAACATAAGAGCTAAAAGTATAAAACTCTTAGAATAAAACATAGGGGAAAAGCTTCATGACTTTGGATTTGGCAGTGATTTCTTGGATATGACACCAAATGCACAGGCAACAAAAAAAAAATAGATAAATTGGACTTCATCAAAATTCAGTCTACTAAATGGGAGAAACAATTTGCAAATCATGTATCAAAAAAGGGACTAATATCTCAACTAATATCTACATATATAACTCCTAACACTCAACAACCAAAACCAAATAGTACAATTCAAAAATGGACAAAATGAATAGACATTTCTCTAGAAAAGATACTCAGATGTCCATAAGCACACAAAAAGATGTTCAACATTATTAACAACTATGGAGATGCAAATCAAAACCACAGTGAACTACTGCATATTCAGTAGAATGGTTATTATATCAAAAGAAAATGAAAAAAAATAACATGTTGGTGCCGATGTGGAGAAATTGGAACCCTAGTATATTGGGTGTATAAATGGTACAGCTACCTTGGAAAACAGTATGGAGGTTCCTCAAAAAGTTAAAAGTAGAGTTACCATAAGAACCAGCAATTCCACTTCTGGTATATACCAAAAGAATTGAAAACAATGATTCGAGTAGATAGTTGTACATCCATAGTCATGGCCATACTCACAGCACCAAAAGTTTTTTAAAAAACCCTGAATTTCCATCAACAGATAATAGATTAAGTGTAGCATGACACACAATGGGATATTATTTAGCCTTAGAAAGGAAAGAAATTCTAACACATGCTACATTATGGATGAACCTTGAAGATAACATGCTACATGAAATAAGTCAGTCTCAAAAATAATAATTACATGATTTCACTTATATGAAATACATAGTCAAATTCATAGAGACGAAAAGTAGAAGGTTGGTTGCCAGGGGCTGGCACAGGAAAAGTGAGGAGTTAAGTGTTTAATGGATACAGAATTTCAATTTGAGAAAATATTCTGGAGATGGTTGGTGGTGATGGTTGCACAACAGTGTGAATACTTAATGCAACAGAACTGTACACTTAAAAATGGTTAAAATGGTAAATTGTGTGTCATGTATATTTTGCCACAGTTCACAAAGAAATAAAAAAAGGAGTGAGCTTTTTCTTTCTCTTCTTTCCCTTCAAGGAGTGAGCTTTCTCTTCTTCTTTTCCCTTCTCTTCCTGAACAATTCAATCCAAAAAGCCATGAAAAGTAGGCATCCATACCAGAGAGTGGATCAGGCTGCAGCACCGCAGGCCAAGCAGTGTGAGGGGGATCCGTATGGGGGCAGCCCAGCAGTCATAAGAATATTGAGATAATCATTGAATCTTGAGTGATGTCTGTAGGGGCAACTAGTAATTTATCAATCATAATTTTCTGATTTGGGGGAATTGTATAGAACATCTTTGTTTATGCAAAATACACGTTATTTGGACCTATGGGGCTGTGTGTTTGCAGCTTATTCTCAAATGGTTCAAAAGAAAATATTTCTTGAGTTATACTTATAACTTTTCTGTAAGTTTGAGATTACCTCAAAATAAAAAATAAAATCCTCTCCAGAAAGATTTAAAAATTAAAACTAAATTGTTGATCTGTGTTGCATGCTGCTGAGTAGTCAAATAAGACAGAACACCTTGAAACAGAGGCCATCGGAGACCTTAATAAGACCAGTTTCCAGTGTACAGTGGAGGTAGAGACCAGAGTTAGAGGTTGAGGATGAGACAGGTGACGAATGGAAATGGCAGATTCAGACACCTTTTTTTAGGAGTTTAGCTATGAAGGAGGAGAAAGGGCCCTCAAAAGAGGGATCTGGAAACAATGACATATACTAGGGATGTTGGGAAAATTTTAAATGGTGGCAGGGGGTGCGGTTTGGAGAAGTTCTGTCTTCAGATATTTGAAAACAATGCAAGTAAAAAGATGTTTTGTTTTTTATCTTTAGAGGGATGAACTAGAACCAACATTTACAGAGAAATGGTTTTGACTCAACATTAGAAAACATCTTGATGTGTCTAGCAGTTGAATAAATTTTATTTGCCTCATGAGAAGTTTGCCTCCTGTGACATAAGTGGAAAATGAGAGACTGGAAAGTCAGTGTTCCAGCCCACTTCCAACCCAATTCCTGGATGTGACTCTTATTGACTCAGGGTTGAGACTAGATGGACCTCCTGCTCCCATTACATTCTCAGGCCTATTGTCACATGAGTGTTTAAGTAGGAGTTCTTAGCCCTTTCTGAAATCTTGAGTATAATAGGGCATTACCAATTCTTGGGGTTCCACATCTGCTTGGGCTCTATAGTACTTTAGCCAACGACGTGTAGAAATTATAGAGGAAAAGGCTGAGGGTTCACAGGAACCTTTAAGTGGGTTTTTTGGTTTATTATGTTTACCACAAGTGTAGATAATTTCACATTTTGCAGTGACTAGTATCTCATTTGGTTCCTTAAATATCACTCTAAATGGGTCTGATTAAAAATATGGGTGGGTCTGATTGCCCACCTGCAAACAGGTCAATGGCCACAAAGATATTGTGTGGAAAGTGGAGTACAGTGCTGTGTTCATTATCCTGAGAGAGACGCCTTTTGTGCATTGATGATTACAGCAGCTCGAGGGAATGTAGAATTGCTTGCGGGGATCATCTTTTGTTGTTTTGCTACTTTTTCTTGGAGCCTGTTTTTTTTAGAGACAGCATATTTAGAAGCTCAAAGGGTAAGAACAGTAATGAGGCAGGGTCCCCTACGATTTTATATTCATGGAATAAATAAAACTGACATTTTTTCTTATGTATTTAGAAAACTACATTGTGAAAGGAGGGAAGAATAGATCGTTATTAGCAGATAGGTGGGAAAACAGCAGTAGTGTTAGTTCTTGTGGCCTACAAATAAATAATAACTGGGCAGGAAGGAAAAAAGAAGAGCAGAGAGGGGAATGCAGCTTAAAACAATGAGTATCTACAGAAGCTCTCTGGCTGCCAGGAAAAAAGGCTCTGTACCATTTGAGTGTCTGTTGAACTCATGGCCCTTCATAAAATTACTATAAGAAATTTCATTCTATGTAAATTGTTTAATTGATTTTTAGGTCGTAGTATATGCTTTCTTATAGATGTGTGAAACAAAAACATGGGCATATATATAACTAAATTGACCCACAGAATTAATAATGTGAGATTTCTGAGTTCGAGGAAGTTGGCACAAACGCCTATTCTCAGAGATGGCATATCTTGATCTTTAGTTTAATGATGTATTTCTCTCTGACCTCAGGAAAAACCTGTGTTAAATTTCTAAAAATATTCCCCCTTTCGATGTCTTCGTACTTGGTTATTGAAACATGTAAAGACTCAGCTAAATAAAAATACAAGCTTTGAAAATTAATATTGCTCACCAGTCATATCATCCCCAGGTATTTACTGGAGAAACAAAGAAATACATTTGAAAATGCCTTTTTTTTTTGTCTGATCTTATTGATTACTTTTAGAAAATCTCATTTTTAACTGGACTGAGAGGTAGAAGCTCTCAGAGAGGATGCTCTACATCTCTCGGCATTCTGTTCCTGGCACTTTTCTTTGGTCTCCTTCATTCTCACACCCAAAAGTTTAGTGTATTCTATGGCCTCTTCCTTATTTTTCTTAGTACACTGTTTCTTCAGAACAACACGCTGATGTTTGTGTTGCAGGACGTGTGGAGTAATAAGACGCTGAATAATGGGGGCTTTGGTCCTAGGTTTCTTACCTTCTTTGCTTAAGGACTTCCTCATAACACAGTGGCGGACATCATCTCCTTTAGACAGAGACTGAAAAGTCTTCAGGTTCTGCCAGCTCCTTTGGGCCCCAGGCAATGAGGCACAGAAGTGAGACCAAGAATTTCTTTCTCCCTTTTTTTTTTTCACAATGACCAAGTTGAGGACACTCAGATTGGCATCCACACGCAATCCCAAACAGATTCATGCTTTCTTTCTCCAGTCCTCCTTGATCTGTAACGGGAATGCCTCTTACTCAGCAGCAAGTAGACACAGCCATGGGTCAGGACACGCTGCTTCATAGGGAAACCTTGTTTGTTGTTCTCACCACTGATTCAAACCACATAGCCCTTCCATTCTTCACCCAGAGTGTCAGCAGCAATTTCTATGGCCATACACATCTCATAATAGGTGTGAAGTTTGTGTTCATTGTCCACTTCAATGAGTTCTGGCAGCCAGTGTCTGGGAAAGAGACGTTCAGCTTCATCCTGAAGCAGCTGACCACCTCCAAGGGGCCACAAAAAGGATATTTGTCTTGTTTTTAAGAAAAATCATTGATAATAACCTACATATCTAACAGCAAAAGAATGATTAGATATATTATGATACATCAACTTGATATGTCATAATCATTGTGCTTCCATTAAGTGAAAATTATAAGAAGATTAAAGCAAAATGGGAAGATACTGCTGTGCTGCTTAGAAAAGTAGGAAATGAATATATTTGCAGTAGATGCAGAAAATTCATGTGTCTAAGGGAAAAGACAGGAAGAGAGACAAGTCTAGAGTGGCGGGTTGCAACTAAAGGTACGATTCCCTATTGTAAAGCCATTTGGCATAAATAAAAACTAGTTTTTAAAAATGGATTTGGCTTTGAATTGGGCAGTTTGCCAAGGAATAATTTGGAGCATGAGACAGTGGGGTGACAGTTCTGATGTGTCTAGGGGAAGTATAGGCCTCTGCCCTATATTGTGCACATAGGTGGCAGAGCTCCACTTCAGCACTAGACCAGTTCTAGGCACATCGCAGCACCCATGGGAGCCCTGAGGTACATTGAGGACATGCTGAGAGGGATTGCTGCTTCAAGTCCACTTCCTTAAAGACCCCTCCCTACACAGGGTCTCTGACTATCAGGTCCTCTCCATAGTTACGTGTTTATTTGAGGTCAGCCTGGTTCCTAGGATTTCACAGCAGAACTTACTCTTGAGATGATACATTAACGATCTCTTCCACAGCTCCATCTAGACAAGTCCCACCCTCATCAAATTTGTTTTCCTTTTCAGAATTCTTGAGAACAGACACTTGGACTCTCCTCTGTGGGTGTCCTTAGAGTTGCAGACATCAGGCACCTCCTACTGGCCAGCTGGGACTTCCTAGGTGCCTCCTCTCATGTCTTGTGTCTCAAATGGAGCTTGCCTGCCGGTTTTCTCACACACCTACCTTCTCATGGGCTCCCATGTTAAGCAGCTTCAGTGCTCTCTGCTGCTCACTTAGGTGGGAAGTCCTGGCACCATTTCCATCCTGTCCTCCAGCTGCCATCTTTCTGTCTCAGCACTGTCTCACACCCATACTTTGCTACATTTACACAGTCACTGTCCCAGTAGGTCCCTAGTCCTGGCCTTCCAGCTCTGTCTCTGTAGGGCAGTGTTAACCTCCCCAAGGAAACTTGCTCAGAAACTTGAGTGTGACTCCCCATTCCTGAGATAACAGACAAGGACGCCTTAGTTGGAGCATTTGGGCCTTCTGCCATCAGGTTCTGACTTGCCTTCCATGCTCCATCTACTCTTTACTCTCCTGTAAAGCTCTGGGTGCTGGGCTTTCTGGATCGTTTACATTTTAAAAATTATTCTCTGTCGCTATATACAAAATAACAAGGGCATGGTGCTACATTCTGTGTGGGAATAAGGCACCAATTGTTTGTCTTATTTAACAAAGTTCATCCTGTTGGGAGATAGAGAGCTGCTTTTTAAAAGGTACTTGCTTAAAGCATTACCACTAAATAAAACAGGACTAAACAAAACAAAAGAGCCCTATCTATGACAGTAGGTTGTTTCCATCTGCACATGGCTGAAATACCATTTAGAGACAGAGAAAGGGGTAGGGGTGGGGAGTGGGTGGGTACCTTACAGCTTGATATTAACCAGTGAGGAGGTGGACAAGGACAATGGGTGGTTGTTAAGAGTTTCTGTTTTCTTTATATCCTTTATTCTCAAGTTACAACCTCCCCCTCATCCAGTTCCTTTTTTAAAAAATGTGATGGTTAGTTTTTGTGTGTGTGTGTGTTTTTCCGTATGCCTCTGCAAAGACATTATCCAAGTTTCCTTTTCCCCAGTCACGACAAAGATACACAATTGTGTTTTTGAGTTTTTGAGAGGCCTGGCTACTGTAACAATCCAATAAAGACATAACCAAGAATTGAGCTTTCACATTCTGAAAATAAAAATGTGAAAGGAAATGTCATCTGATTCATGTATCTTCCCTATAGATGTCTTTATTTATTCTATCCAAGAATTTCTTTAATAGTTCTATCAAGAAAACAGAATATGTTTGGTTTTGAACAATGGAATTGTGTTTTAATAATGTCATAAGGCATCTAGCATGTCCCACTTCATTACAATTAACTTTCTATCTGCCCTGTTCCAAAGAGGAGTAGAAAGAGAATTTTTTCCAACGTGTTTGAGAGAATAGACCTGACAGGAATAAAAGAATTTGAATGTTTTAATACGTGTGTAAAAGGCAGTGTTTGCATCATAAAGTTATTTTTCTAAATCCATTAGGGTATTTTCGATGTAATTCTTTGAGCAGTCAGATCTTTTAAAGGTGTTTGAGAAACAAAATAGTCACAGTTTAGGAATAATTTATTGAAAATACATGTTATTCCTCCACACAGTTGAACAATCTGTCCAAAGCAGTCCACGTGGGACTTTGCCTGTGCAGCTCTGAGTGGGAATCAGTACTTTCTTTGTTCATCACTATGGAAACAAGTCAGCCTATCCTGAATGGCCTTTAGATCATGCAGAATGATGCTCATATCTCAATATAAGTTCATCACAGAGCAAGCTGGCACTGACATCTCCTTGCCTCCACTTCTCCTGGGAGCCCAGAGTCATGCAGGAGCCACCCAGACGACTCTCTGCAGTCCCGTTCCTCAGCAACTTCTTCCAGGGCCGCCGGCACTCTGCCTCAGACCCCATCCTGCAGCTGCCACAAAGGCAGTCCTGCTCTGCCACTAAGATGCTCTCATCCTCCTCTCTCCAGGTGATGGTGGCGGTGTCCTCTGTCAGCTGTGCCAGGAGAAATCCAACTTGCCCCAAGAGAAAAAGTAAAGTTCCTTTTCTTCTTAAAGATTGCCACACTTTTGAGTTTAAATTTTAGGAATATGAAGAGGCTGTGCTGTGTTATACCTTTTTAAATTTTGACAGTTCTACATTATAGTTTTTACTGCCTGTTGTTTCAGTGGTTATGTAGTAGGAGATAAAATGATTGAGTATTTTATGTTTTTCATTGAAAATATACTTTAGGAACAAACCTCATCCCTTATGAAAGATCTACTTTGATAATTTCCTCCTCTTCCTGACCAATATGATATGTGGAGATAATGTATGAAAGTGTTTTCTATGGTAAGAGATAGTGCACTTAGATGCAGTGTAAATGGTTTTAATCCTGACAAAATGAAGAGTTAGCACCGGTTTCTCATCTGCAATCCTGAGATAAAATGGAAGCTGTTTCCCAGGTTGCTCTTGTGTATGGGGAGTGGAATTTTGAATCTTCCCTACCTTGTATGTTCTAGGAAATTCAGGACGTCCAACACCAAAGTATACAAAAGTCGGAGAGCGTTTACGGCATGTCATTCCTGGACACATGGCTTGCTCCATGGCCTGTGGGGGCAGAGCATGCAAGTATGAAAATCCAGCCCGCTGGAGTGAGCAGGACCAGGCCATTAAGGGTGTCTACTCATCCTGGTGAGTGACTGTCAGTCTGTGGTAGCTCTCACCGGCTGCTAAGTATGAAAAGAGGATGAAGATGTATGTGGTACCAGGAGGCAGTGGCTGTGGAAGAAGGAGTGTGGGGCTTTGAAGTTGTGACCTTATCTCCTGTCACTGGCCTTGCCACCTAATGAACTGTGTCCTACTCATACAAGCATTCTGAACTTTAATTTTCTCGTCTGTGAAATGAAAATAATAAAACCAACCCCACGGGGTCTTTTTCTAGTTAAGCAAAATAATGTATGTAAATACCTTAAAGAAATGGTAACTGGATAGCTCTTAAATTTCAGAAATTGCTGGAAATAATAAAAATGTGCTATAAATTTGAGAAATTATGAGGTATGTATGTAGTTGTCAGTTTCATATGGGTTAGCTCTAGCCTTGTTTTAATTAGTTCCTATATTCTGTATGAAAGGCCCCATTTTCACACAAATACACTTCCAGTCTGTCTCAGTTGGAGTGCTGCAAGTTGTTGGTTCAGTGGACAATATAAGATGCTTGCATCGTTTATGGTATGTACGTGTAATTCACTCCTTATTGAATTATACTACTTTTTTAAATTAATGGTAAACTGACATATTTTTTAATGTAGTGATATCTAAAAAGTTCTGATAATTATACCAAACCCCATTTGAAACATACTTTAGAGGAATTCAATGTTTAAAGAATTCTAATGGTGAATCATTTTATATAGCCAGAATCCATTTACATATTAGATATTTGTCAACCAGCTTCTCTAACTTACAACCTGCACTTTTTCATATTGAATTTGCTGGGTATATGTATAGTGATATAGTCGGGGGTCCACTGTCCTGTTATCCCCAGATTGTGTTCTAGTCTATCACTGTCATTCTTAAAGAATGTTCTGAAAAAGCAAACATTTTTCCTAAGATGTGGTCAGATAAGTAAATTTGTAATAATGTAGCTTAAGGCCACATTAATATTTTTGATTTATTGCTAACTAAACCATCTGATCTTTTTCATCTCTGCTGCTTTCATGTTACATCTCTCCTTATCTCATACTAAGTACCATAAAATTTTGGGGGTCCCAAACCTTTGGGGTCCCTGTTGAGTTTCAGGCATTACCCCAGGGGGAGGGTGGTATCTTTTTGGATTCTGCTCTGTTCATTTAATGTCACTGTTACTTCTCTGGGGTTCATGTGACTCACAATTTCCAATAGGCTGCCTAATGTATCTTTTACAAAAATATTGATGAGAAGTTGGACCAAAATGGAGTGAAGCAAAAGCCCTAATGAGGGACAGCCATTTGCTGGATCTGCCCATTCAAACACTCAGTAAACATCCATTTGGCTATAGGCCAGGCACTGTGCTAGACACTTTCAAGTTATTTCATCTTCATAAATTCTTGTGAAATAAGTATTAGTAATGACATTTTATTGATGATATGATGTGCTACACAAATAGCATTTGAAACCAGGTCCAACTGACTCTGAAACTCCCATTTTTGGCTAACTTGCTCAGCATTGATTCATAACCACACATGAGGATTTTTGCTAAAGACTTTACATCCATGTAATATTGAATTCTCACACCAACCTTGCAAGGTAGGTGTTATTATCCTCATTTAACACATAGGAGGCTGAGCTATAGATAACTGAGGAACTAGAAATACCTTCCAGTCGGTCCTCCTCATTTGGTTAATGACCATTGGATAACTAATTCAGACTGTCACCTTTGCTGCCAACTGAGGTTTCCCCATCACATTCACTAGAAACTCATGAGAGTCTTTGAAAACGCTTTGTTGCAGTCCGTAAATACATATGTCCTGGAATTGTTTCCAGGGGTTTAAGCAGCTAGGATTTCTTAGAGCCCTAATCATAATGCAAAATTGAAGCTAGATTTGTATAAGGAGTTCATTATCATACAGAGTTGTCGAAATCATAGGAAAGGTAAGAGCCTAATACCTTGCTCTCGTAGTTCTTAGAGCTGGAACATTCTGGGTTTTGTGCATCTCACCAGTCCTTCCTTCCCATCTGTAGGGTCACTGATAACATCCTGGCCATGGCTCGCCCATCCACTGAGCTCCTTGAGAAGTACCACGTCATTGAGCAGTTCCAGAGGTAAATGCCACATTGTTCACGCACTTTAATAAGCTAACTTGTCTCTTCCATTGCTTTTAACTTCAATGAAAAGGTGTTTTCATCCATAAAGAGTTTATTTCAAATAAGAAATTAAGGTTTTGAGAATAATTAACAATGTTTTTCAATGCCAAAAGTGGTTACTTTTTTTTAATGCCGGCTCCCAATATGACTAATTTTTTTCTTGTTCCTTTTAAGCCATGGCTTAAAAACAATCATCAACCTGCAGCGTCCTGGTGAACATGCCAGCTGTGGGAACCCTCTGGAACAAGAAAGTGGTTTCACATATCTTCCTGAAGCCTTCATGGAAGCTGGCAGTAAGTCCTTCCATCCTCCTCTCCATGAGTTACCAGGGACAGCACTCAGAGACTGTTCTCTGCTCAGCTCTTAGATTAAAAAGGTGATAGAAATAAATCCTCACTGCATGGTAGTAGGACTCCTAAAGCAGGAAGATGGGCTAACTTTGGCTTTAAAGAATGCTACCATTCTTCTGTGCTATTGCTGTTGAAAATGTAAGCTTTCTTTTTCTTTGAGAGGAGTCTTAGGGAGAGACGCTGTAGAAATAATGGTAACATCTGATTAGTGCCTGCATTAATTAACATTAACAATATGCCAGAACCTGTCATCTCATTTCATCCTTAAAGCAGTCAAGCAATATAGTTATTGTTTCTGTTTCACACATGAGACCATGCAGACTGAGCAAGTTTTAATTTGACCAAGATCACACAGCTTCACCATGGCAACAGGATTGGAACCCAGGCCTCACTGATGGTTTTGCTGCTGCACAGTTTTGTCCCTGGGTAGGATGCAGGGATTCTTTACGTGACAGTTCCAGAAGCTCCTTAGTCAAGGGAACTTTGGGTAGGATCACACCAGGCTAGAAAGGATTAAAGCCATTGCAATTTTGGAACTTGGTTTTAAGAAGCTTGTGTCCACCTATTTTTTTTATGTACCATCTTATGCCATTTATCAATCATTGAGATACATTTCTATGCTGAAACAGGACTGAATGCGTTCCCTTCATAGCGAGGTGTTTTGGCATATATTACTGACTTTATGATTTGCAGTCCTGCTTTTCTATAATTCTTTCTGCCTGAGTTTCAGCAGGAAATATCTTAATAATACAGAATGTGCTTTGTGAGAAATGCTAACAATAAACTTACTGGAAATGTAAAAAGCCTATTATTCTAGGCCTACACATCCAGTGAGATCTGTGTGCCTTACAGCTTTCTACTCTTCATGAATTCACTCACTTTTTTCAAATATTTTTGCAAGTTTTTTCCTGTATGTTGATGTTTTTTCCTGTTCTCTTTTTCATTGCCCAGTTTATTTCTACAATTTCGGATGGAAGGACTATGGTGTAGCATCCCTTACTACCATCTTAGATATGGTTAAGGTGATGACATTTGCCCTACAAGAAGGAAAAGTAGCTATCCATTGTCATGCAGGGCTTGGTCGAACAGGTAAATTTTAGGAGGTAGTTTTATTGTCTTGTATATATTTAAATATATAATGAATAATATTTTTAAACATGTATTGTCTTTAAAAATGTAGTTTTTCTTAACCAAAATAATGAAATAGCAAGCATTGTTTCACCTACAATGTTCTGAGCATTTTATTCTTACTGCCTTCTTAAGCAGCAATGTGAGTTTTGAAGGCAGTTAAGTAATTTGCTACATCTAGTAAGTGGCAGGGCCAAGTTTTAATTCATGGCTATTAGGTCGTTGTGAAGGAGAGTCTATTCATGCCTAGAACTCTATATAAAAATTAATGATTTTACTAAAAATATATATAAATAAATAAAACAGAATCCCAGTGCAATGCTGATATTGGGGCAAAAATAAAGACTGCTAGGTTGGAACTTTCATTGTCATCTGGTCCAACCAAACACCTGAGTTTGACTCCACAGTTTACCTGCCACAGGGTCTCTCATCTGTTCAAGAGTTTTGTCAGGGTGGGAACACATTTCTACTTGATATAATTACCTCTTATGGTCCAGCAAAATTCTGCTGTTCCTAGGGATTCCATGCAATAGGTCTGCAGATATTTCATACCTAACACTAAGGAGCTGTCCTGTCCTAATGAAAAAGATATGCTGGACCCACCTACCACATACTGGGAGAGCATACAGTTTCCAGAGGTTCTGGTAATCATGTGTAATGAGATTCCCAACCTTGGTGAATCACACAGATGTCTTTTGATTGCCTTTTACTTTGATAAATTGAATTAATTGTTTATTATCACCTTTTTGTTATTTTAATTTAAAATTAATAGCAGAATACATAATGTTTACACTGTTAAATGTTTGTAGCAATATAGAATTATGTCATGTCATAGTATGAAGAAAAACATATATTAGTGTAGAGATAAGTCAGCAAGAAGAATTTTCAGGGAAAAAAAAATGGATTGTGAATGGATTGTGAACAGTCAATGGCAAAGGCAGGAGGGAGAAGTTCCAAGTACAGGGTATAGGTCCATTGCATGGAAATTTTCAAAAACTGTACAGAGTGGGAAGTAAAAGCAGGATTTTATTTCTTCCACGTGGGAGCTAGGCATAAGGTGGATAAACAGGCCAGGTCATCTTCCCTTACTCCACTATTACTCAGTCATTCCCTCTTACAGCATCCATCCCCTACTCCCTCCACATATTCAGTCATTCCCCCTCACATCATACTTAGTCATTCCCTCATACTCTATCTTACTCAGTCATCCCCCCTTTCGGAACACTTATCCATCCCCCACTCACTCTACATGTATTCATTCCTCATTCACACCATCCTTACTCAGTTATTCCCCCTCACTCCACACTTACTCAATCATCCCCTCTTACTGCACTTAGTCATTCCCCCTTGCTTTATCTTACTCAGTCATCCCCTATCATCCCCCACTTACTCAGTCATTCCTCACTCTATACTTATTCAGTCTTCTCCCCTTAGTGTACACTTAAAATCACTGTGACAGTTCCTGTGCTCACCCCTGGGTACAGGGGAGACTGAGTGTTCTCAGTCAAGGTGAAGGTTGCCATATATAGACAAGTAAATAGATAAACATTTTTACAAAAAGCTCCAAAATTATAATTGTTCTTAAAATGTTTCTGTATTTAAATGGTTTCCTAACACATATCAAATTTAAATCATCAAAGAGTGATTAATAAAAATATATACATAAACTTTTCTCATCCATTATTCTTTTCTTCACTATTAGGTGTGCTAATAGCTTGTTATTTAGTTTTTGCAACGAGGATGACTGCTGACCAAGCAATTATATTTGTTCGGGCGAAACGACCCAATTCCATTCAAACTCGAGGACAGCTACTGTGTGTGAGGGAATTTACTCAGTTTCTGATTCCTCTTCGAAACATATTCTCTTGCTGTGACCCCAAAGCACATGCTGTCACCTTAGCGCAGTATCTGATTCGCCAGCGGCATCTGCTTCATGGTTATGAGGCGCGATTTCTGAAACATGTGCCAAAAATTATCCACCTCGTGTGCAAATTGCTGCTGGACTTAGCAGAGAATAGGCCCGTGGTGACAGAAGAAGTGGTAGAAGTACCTGGCCTCTCTGCCGAAATTGAAAAGACTGTTTCTGAGGTGGTCACGATGCAGCTGGATAAAGAGTTACTGAGGCATGACAGTGATGTGTCAAACTCTTTCACTTCCACTGCAGTGGCGGCAGATTTTGATAATCAGGATGTGATTCTTTCCAGTGAGCAAGAGTTTGACCCTCTTTGGAAAAGACGGAATGTTGAGTGCCTTCAGCCCCTGACTCACCTGAAAAGGCAGCTCAGTTACAGCGACTCAGATTTACAGAGGGCTGAGTCACTTCTGGAGCAGTCAGGGACTCCATTGACAGTGCCTGCTCAGGTCTCATTTTGCCACAACCCCAGGCAGCAGACGCCCATAAGTCACTGTGATGCCCCACAGACTCCACAGCTGGAATTCAATAAAGAAACACTGGTCCGTAATACATTTTCTTTCTGGAATCAGGCTAAATTTGGAGACCTAGAAGGTCTCAAAGATGATGGGTCACCAATTTTCCATAGGAAGAATATTCCAAAGGAAGTACAGCGGAGTAGAACCTTCTCTTCAGGTGTTTCACGTTCATACAACCCTGGGGAACCATTTACACCCAACTTTGCAAATAGCCCTAAGGAGCCACACCATTCTTCCCAGCAAGGAACCCAGCGTCAGTGTGGAGCTCCTGGTGGTTGCAGCCCATACTCTGGTGTGGAGGACAGTAAGACCTACTGCAACTCTGTGAACTGTGACTCCAGCCCCAAAGCACAGTCCTTGGTTGGACCAGAAACCCAGGACAGCAAAGACATGCCTGAAGTTGCTCCACATACTGCTCTGCATTCTGAATTGAGTGTTGAAGAAAGGAGAATAATGGCAGCCAAAGCCCTGGCAAACTTAAGTGAGTTTGCAGAAAAGGAGGAAGTGAAGAGGAAGGTAGAAATGTGGCAGGTATTTATATTTCATTTAATTATATATGGTTGGGAAATACTTATGTCAGAGCAAACATCATACATTTTCCCAGATTCATTTGTTATAGTAATTTGAAGATGTGTTGGTATAATACTTAACTCTTGAACTTCAGGTTTCTCAGCTATAAAAAGAGCCCAGTAAAATGACAGACATGAGGCTATTGGGTGGGCTAGTATCAGTCTCCTGTGAAAAAAGGCATTTAGCGCTTGGCAGAGTATGATTGAGCAAAGCATGGATATGATTGATATGTGCAGCTTCCTTCTTTCCTTCTGGATTTGTGAGACAGACTGATGTACAGGTGGACAGGCCATGGCAGACAGCTGTAAACTGACCCGAAGGCTCTCTAGGCCAATGTGAGGGAGCTACCTTTTGAGGATCACTGACTAGGAGACATAAATGAAATCAGAACAAATTCTTTTCCAGAGCTCATTTACACAAGTGTTGAGTGAGGTCAGGAGGAAGCATGATGGATGCTGTCTACTCAGCATTCCCTCTTGAGAACTCCCCAGTCCTATCCCAGGGAGGCAGCTGTCAGATCTGGAAAGCAAATGGGAGCAGTCAGTACCTGTGTGTAGCTGGTTCCTGAGATTAGGTCTTTGGGGTCCATTTCTTAAGATTGTACTTAAATTAGAATGTGAAATTATATTTTAACCCCTTTTTTGTGTGTTGTGTTTTTACTAGAAAGACAATCTTAAATCAGCCACACTCTCTGCGCTGAATGAGCAGCTGATCTGAGATAAGGTGGGCCTTGTAAATTTAGTAGGAAACAGGTAAATTGCCCAGCTGTGGGGCTTACCAGGCAGGCCTGGCTTAGGAAATCTTGACTTGGTGGCCTGTAATCTACCACAAGTTAATTGTGTAGCTGCTCTTCTGTATTCTGCCATTAATTAAGGCATGTACACTTTCCAGGGGGCCAGAACTTTCCAGATGCAGAGGCAGAGCCTTGCACCAGCTTACAACTGTGTGACCTGAGAAGAGCACCTCCACACACACATTCTCCACTAGAATGTATTTTGCTTAACAAATAGATGTATTGTTTTTCCCAACATGAAACGTGTTTTTTATCTCCTACTCATAACTGAGAAATCTTTCCACTCAGTCAGCAGGTCTTTCCTCTGCATCACTGTGTGCCACAGTAGCTAGCAGCAGGCCCTTTGATTTCACGTGTGACAGCTTGTGGCCCCTCATGGGTCAGCCCCACTTGTGCCTACACTGCTCAGTGTGGTACTTGGCATGGGCCAAATTGTTTCAACATGTAGCACATAGGAAAGCATTTTCTAGAGGTGAACACAACCCTTTTATCTGGGTAAGTTTGCCTTTTTTTCCCCATTCTTGATTTTATTACAAGCTTTGCAGTAATAAAACAAACCTACTGAATTCTGGAAAGAGTAAAATGGACATGATTTGAATAGCATGATGCCACCTGTGCCTATAGTAGGCCCTTTCACATCTTTTATCTCATGTGATTTTTCACAGTAATCCTGTGAGGCAGATGATATTATTTACAAGTTCTTTGTTAATCTGTACAGTCCTTATTAATTATCACAGATGGGAAAACTAAGGGTTACAGGGGTCAAGTGATATACTTGGGATCTCATGGTCTGAATGCAGCAGAGCCAGGATACAGCTCGTGTTTAATATTCTCCATCATCCTTGTCTTTCCTGACCCCACTGAAGATTTCAGAAAACATCATGACATAATGGTCATTTACTGAGAGGGTCTTTGAGTTATATCATTTCTGCCCAGCTTGTTTCCCCAAAGTGTTGGCTTACTTATGAAATAACAAAGAGAAACTCTGTGTTGAAGGACCCCAGTGGCGTGGCAGAAACATCACAGACACTGGGGTGCAGAGCTGGGTAGGAGTGCCTGTTTTGCTCCTTTCTCGCTTTGGGCTGAGAAAGTCAGTTATTTCATCTTTTCTGAGCCCCAGTACATTTGTCGCAGAGGGGCTTCCGTGATGGAATGCTGTAGAATCAGAGATAAATGTGTATTATATATAGTTCCTATCATAAGTGTTCTACAAGTACTGGATAGTGAATGAATGAATGGTAGCAATAGTTGTGCTTATTACTATTGCAAACATTTTTTTTACTAAAACATAAATCTGAAGTTAAATTTTTGGTCAGAAATTAAAATTCTTATCTCACTTTTCCCCTGCTCTCTGAGGTAAAATTTTGAAAGCTCCTGCCTAAATTATCTCCAGGCATTTGGAGTATTGACAAGACTTCCTAGTTATTTTCACCCTATCGAGTTTCAGGATGCAGGGCTCCTTATTTGTTAAATTGTATACATGATTCTAAAAAGGAATTTGAAAGAACATATACCATATTTGTAATTTTAAACTCTTTGGGGGGGGGTGTACTTTAACATTTCACTCAGAAGCTTTTCCTTATCCCAGGTTAATTTGTAAATGTTCTCTTATTTATACTTTTTCATCTACCATTCTACTTCATTGCAGCAAATATTTCTGTTTTGTTTGCCAGGACCCCAAAAAGGAAGGCTTCCTTCCAGAGTTGTTTCTTTGGTGTCTGAGTGAAGTGGAAAACTTAGGTTCACTATGCCCTTCTCTGCGCTAGGAGCTTTCACAGACCTCATTGAGTCAGCTCAACACATATGGGACAGGGATGCACTTAACAGAGGGAAACAGAGGCTTAGAGGAGTTCACTATTTCAGCCCAATGTGCCTCCTGGAAGTGGGGGTGCTGGGAGGGGTCCCAGTCCGTGCCCACAGCCTGAGGCTTTCACTCTCCTGGACAGCCTTAGGTAATCAAATGTTGAATGGTACCTCCCTCCCTCACCTCTATTCTCCTCTCTCCTCCCTCTTTCTTCCTTTCTTTTTAGAAAGAACTAAATTCCCGAGATGGAGCTTGGGAAAGAATATGTGGCGAAAAGGATCCTTTCATCCTGTGTAGTTTGATGTGGTCTTGGGTGGAGCAGCTGAAGGAGCCTGTGCTAACCCAAAAGGATGTGGGCATGTTGGTTGACAGGCATGCAGATGCCGCAGAAGCGCTGTTTTTATTGGAGAAGGTAAAGTAGATGTTGGACCAGTTGATAAGTTAACTATATGAGTTTCACACACTCAAAAAAATCCATAATAAAAAGGGGACTTCATGTAGAATCCCATATCTGGGTCTAATTTAAGGTTTTCCAAGATAAAAGAAATTCATACGCAGTATAAATATTTAGAAGATACAAAAATAAAAAGGAAAATACCCATAATCCCAGGAGAGCCACTTTAAACATTTTCAGGTCTTTCAGTGTTATCACTTCATGTGTTAACTTGGTAAAAATCATTTCATGTACACCTTCATGCTTCATTTTTGCTCAAAATTATAACATAGGTTTCTTTCCATGTTTAGTATAAGTTTTTTTTTTAATAAAAATTAACTTGATGAGTAATACTCTAACACATAGGTGGGGAATATGTCATAATTAACCACTTTTTCACTTTCAAGTATTTGTTTCTACTTATTTACCATGAGCATATAATGGGAAAAACTAACTGTGAGGTAGGTTGGAATATGCACTTATTTGTAGTTCTTTGAAAGGGGTTTGTTTCACATATATACATATGTATATAATTTATACATGTATAAAATATAGAAGGATATAGAAGGAAAACCAAGAAACTGATAGTGGTGGTTGCCTTAGGGAACATACTAGAAGACAATGGATCTAGGAAAGGAGAGAGGGAGACTTCTCATCGTAGTTCCTTTTCTATAATTTAATATTTTTAACTATATAGAGATACTAAATTTTCATTTAAAAATAGGCTATGTTTGAGTTTTAGGAAACTGTTTTCTCATATTCAGGCTTGAGTTACCTGGTATGCTGCAGTGTAAACATCTCACTTCCACATCTGCTACTAGTGCACACACAGACATGCAGATGCACACAGTTGTGTGATGCACATCTTTAAAGATAAGATTTTTCCTGTGTTAGTAGTCTTTCTCTTAGACTATATTTTCTGCAGTTAAATCACAGAGATGAATCTGGGGAGGGGAGAAGGGAGGCAGTTATCCTTGTTAGGTGGTGGTTGGCCAGGCCCTTGCTGGGATGTAATTTCTATTTTCATCTGCACTGCCTGCAGAGGTAGAGGCCGTTTTACTGAGAAAGAAAGGTGGAGTAACTCAGCCAAGGTACGCAGCATGTATCAGAGCAAGGTTCAAACTCCAGTGGCTCTGGCACAAAACTTATGTACCTTCTGTCACATCATGCCGTTCCATCGTCATTTACTCCAACCCCACCTGTAGGGCATTGACGTCTTTTCAGCATTTTTACTTTTGTAGGCCTCGCCGTTACGATCATTTGTGTTTGAAGGAGTTTCTGTATTTCAGATTATGCCTTTAGAATAGATGTCCAGGAAATAAAAAAAGAATAGATGCCTAAGGTGAAGTTGGTGGCTCTCAGAGGTGATGTATACTGAATGCACACTGTCCAGTGGCAGGTGGGTGGCGTTCTCCTTTGTGTCTCTAAGGTGAACAGCCGCCAGGAATCAAGTCGTGACATGTTCATCAGGAACCTCTGCCTTAAGTTCTGGTATGCTCCTGGAGGACTGTGCTGTATCTTCTTCTACCCCTCTTCCCTCATAGTGTCTCCAGTGGACAGGCACACGTGTCCATATATTGCCGTGACATGTCAGTATACACTGGCTAAACTGAAATGATTGCGTCCAGAAACAATAAGAGTAGATCATCCCATCAGTTCACTGCAAGGAAGACATTTTATTTGAAGTTGCACTTCATGTAATAGCTAACGAGCTTTGATTTTATCTCCTGAAAGCTTTTCAAACATATAATTGTAAACATTGGTGAGCCCTTGGTAGATAATGTAGTATTTGGAGGTTTTGAGTACTTGATCGCCAACCAGTTCCTGGCTCTGTAGCTGCTCTGAGTTTGTTTCTTGAGGTATTTTTCAGACAACTTTTTTTATTTTGATTTCTGCAAAAATAGGGCCAGCACCAGACTATTCTTTGCGTGTTACACTGCATAGTGAGCCTGCAGACGATTCCCGCGGATGTTGAGGAAGCCATCCTTGCCCACGCCATTAAAGCTTTCACTAAGGTGGGTGGCACTCCTTCTTTCAGACCACAAGCAGCATAATCATGGTAAATCAAAATCCAGCGTCGTCTAAAATAAAACTTTTAGCTATTTCTTCTTAATGGAAATGTGTTTGACTTTTTAAATAGTTTGCAAGAGTTCTGGCCAAAACATATCATTTTTCTAACTGCTATTAGAAAAAGCTGAACTGTGAGCTTTTTGAAGGAGAACATTGAAACAAAGAGCTTTTATGTAGAGAGAAACAATTGAGTCTTGAGAAAGTATTTTTAAATGATGTGCCTGCCTAGTAAGAATCAGAGAATCTTATTGTTGAGCCAGATCTACCTTGGGTCTAAACAAGGTAACGTATATATTGAGAAATCAGCATCAGCATTAACTGTTCAGTAATGTGTCCTGGTTGGCAAATGATAAGCAAAGAGTAAAAATGTGTCCTTTCCCTGCACATCCTTTTGGTTCACTGCAATCTTTCCTAGCTGAAGAAAGAAGATAGGCCCTGCAAAGAAAAAATTACCCTCATCCATTCAGCTAATTTGTCAGCACCTCTCACTTATGATATGAAAACGTCATTAAACAAAGAACCAGCTTTTCAATGACAATGTCTGTGATAAACATTAATGATGATTGCAGTTATTATCTGTACTCATTCACCAGTCGCCTCCCCCTACACTCTTTCCAAAATGATATCCTGGCAGGCTTCCTTGTTCCTCATCTGGAGCTTTATGGCACTAAGCTTCCATGCCCCCAAGTCAGGCACTCAGACCCCAACCACATGATCCTTTAAGTCTATATTTTATTACACTTCCATAGAACCAAAAAGCTACCTGCTGTGTGGGGAGGGTTGTGGTTTGGTGTTTAATAAAGTAAACAATTGAAACTGTTATTAATGTTAGCAAGAGGTTTTTGTAAATGGGATAGACAATATCATGGTTAAGATAAAAATAAATTTCTGACTTAACTGGAAAAAAAATCATATTAATATATTGGTCTTTCCGAAAGCATCAGAAATTTTTTACAACTTCTGTTGGCCTTTTAGGGGATGATACTAATGAAAGTTAACCATATCAATTGTTCCAAATATATAAAAATTTCAGAAGACTGTTCTTCAGTGTCTTCCCTTGTACACAGTCCTTATGACCAGAGGCTGTGACGAGTCTTGTCCTGGGTTCTTCAAGGAAGTCTGTGTGGTGTCTGTTTCCTATGTGGTAAAGATCATGTCTGCCTTCAGGCCAGAGCTTAGCAGATTTGCTACAGCCCCCCCCCATCCCCTCAGCACACATTGGGGTTCTTAATTACGATGTAAATGCCCTGCTTATGCAGCCTCCACCTGTGTCTTCCACCCCACATGACTTGAAGGGCAAAAAACCCATGTGATTACGTTTGTTTCGAGTTATTAAGTTGTTTGTCTCTGACCCCAGCAGTCTTGTTATTCAGTGTCCCTAAGCTGGCAGGTGAAGGGTTGTGAGATCAGGTTGAAATCCCAGACCCTTCCCAGCCCTTCACAAGAAGACAGCCCTCTTCCCCTCCTCCCTTCCCTCAGGAGGAAGGAGTCGCTGGCCAAGTGATCTGATCCTGTCCTGAGGAGTTACACATTTCTTTGGCATTGAGTGGAGGTGTGGTAATTGCTCCGTTCTCCATCCTGCATCATATTCCCAATCCTTCAGTATGATGACTCTTGGGCAGAAATGGTTCCACATATGTGTACATGGTGCGCTTCCCACCAAGGGAAAGGAGACTGCTACAAAGGTTATTTAATATGTGCCACACAACACATGTCAGACTCTCACACTTATTATTCACAGAAACCCCAAGGCAGATGGGGCATTGTGATCTTTTTACAGAGAAGTCAGTTCATGACCTGAGGCTGCATGACCATTAACGGTGGAGAGCCCTTTCAGGTCACCCTAGCACAACACTGACAGCTGGTTGCATGTTGCCTTTATAAAGGAGACTCTTTCCCTTATATTATTCACGTGATTAGTCTCTGGATATCAAAATTCACTCAACACTCACATCATTGACTTCCTGACGAGTATTCCTACATCTCCAGACACTAGATTTAATGCTGGGTTTTCATTGTAAGTGGTATTGACGTGATTGGCAATTCTCTTATAGTCTTTCAATTAAAATTAATGTGTGAAACGCATTGTGCATATTCTTAAAATTATATATAATTTTGTTTAGAAGTGTTAGTTTTTTCTCTACCGCATTTCTTTTCTCTGAAATAGACTAGTTAAAATTCTTGTTACAGTGCCCTGAATATAAATTTTCTTTGTCACCAGGTTAATTTTGATTCTGAAAATGGACCAATAGTTTACGACACTCTGAAGAAAATATTTAAGCACACACTGGAAGAAAAAAAAAAATGGCAAAAGATAGCCCTAAGCCTAGTGCTTAGTGAAGCTGACTTTCCCCGTCATGGTGAATATTTCAGATCTGATGATCCAGACAGCATTTCTGTTCCTAGGTGAACAAGTTGAAGTGTGGAGCTACTTCATCTCCTAGCACTTTATTTCAGATGCTCTTTGTACTGAGAATGACTGTTCCTGTTTGGAGCAATTATTTATTTTAACATATTGTTGAGCTACATTTTTGCATTGGAAAAATTGCCGTAAAGTTAGTGCCACTTTCTTTTATTTATTTAACTAAATATTGTTGTACTAATATTTTAAGTATGTGGTGTTTACATCCTTTTTTTTTTTTTTTTGATATTTTGGAAAAGGTTATGATGGAAATGCCCTGCTTGTTGATGAACTCCTTCTAGAGTTTTTACCAAGTGGATAATTTTAGTAGTAAAACCTCACTGTGTATTAATCCCTTGATATATGACCTAAGGAAGTCACCAAGTGTCTTAAACTGTTTTATATTTCTTAATAAGAAGGCGATTGTTACAAAGGTTTTAAAAGATTGTTTTAATTGTTTGAATTTTTTCTTTTTATAAATGTGACAGAGGGTTTCAAAGTGTATTATTTTTCAGAGTGAATTAATTTTATGTTAAAGGAATGACTCTGAAGTGGTTGGGATTTTTACTTGCGAAAAGTAGACTTGCTCTTCCAGACGACCTTGCCAGCCTCTGCTCAGGAGCAGTGTTCACACATCAGGCCTTATTCCCACTCCCCTGGACTGCACTGGGCCCAACAGCATCTTTACAGAGGAAGTGGGATCAGTGGCAGGCACTGTCGGAGGCTGCTCCGAAGCAGGACTCCAGAGGAGGGCTGGTCTCGCACAGCGGGTTCTGCAGCCCTTTTAGGCCTGGGCGCTGTAGCAGCTCAACAGACTCATGCCTGTTTGTGTTAATGATGTGACAGCATGAGCACTAGCCCACAACACTGCCATTCTATAGATCCAGTGGCCTCAGAGCCCCTATCTTTGGCTGCTTTCTTACTATGAGAAGTAAGATTTTTAAATTGAATTCGACCCACTTAGGTTACATTCACCCTATTGGCTTTAGATAAGAGGTAACCACCTAAACTAGTTCCTTATAGAGCCAAACTATCAATGAGCAATTAAATAATAGATTATTATTTAAATGAACAGGTGTGGTACCAGAGGCCAAGCCCACAGAATAGATCAGAGTTTTCCCATCAAAAGTGATATTAATCAAACCAATTTCAAACTAAAGAAGCTACTACTTTATCTTTAAAGACAGAATTTCAGGGAAAACAAGGCAAATATACAACAAATGAAATTTCTCCAACTACTTCATTTGTGAATCAAGCTTTAGCACATCAAAAAGATTTTTGTCATTATCAGTCTAACTCTGGTGGCAAATGCTAAATGCTGTTTTCTCCCACACTGTTTGAATTTATTAGGAAATCAAATGTAGTGAATTTTTATGGACTGGGTTGCTCAATCCTAAATTTCTCATTCTCAAGTGCCTGATTTAGGAAGTAGGGGAGAAAACAATTACACTCTGTCCAAAGGTACATTATAAAAATGTTTTTTACCCCAAAAGATGTCTGTCTTCATTTCAGTCTCACATGGGCAGGTGGCTCCGTGGTTCATCTGATGAGTGGCTATTGGCCTGTGAGTCTGAAGCGATTGTTTCAAATTAAAGGGCAGAGGCTGCGCAGCCATGATTTCAACAAATCCTGAATCTAAGTGTGCCAGCCTGAGGAGGAAAGATGCCAGAAGAGTTAATCAGGCTATATACAATTATTGTATTTATTTGAATAAAGGTGAAAAGAATAACCCATAACCCTTATCTTGTACTCCTTTAGCTTGAGAGTCATGCATATCCTGATGATAAAGGTGCAGTTTTGTGATTAGATTATCTTGATCAGCAGGCTGAGTTGTAGGCTGAAAAGTCAGCTAGCCAAGCTCTAGAAAGTCATGATTCTTTCTAAGACCAAGGGGATGTGGGGTGGGGACCAGGATTGGAGAGTTCTAAGAGGAATGAATGAGGAAAACCTCGAAGCCAGCAGCATTCCTGCCATTCTAAATCTGAATGGATGATGAATTCTTTATTGCCCAGAGGATAGAAATCTACCTATCCGAAGAAGTTTCAGGGTTGCAACATTCGGCTCAATAATAAGTGGGAAGAGCCAAGAGCACACACATTCAGAACTTAACTACCGGTAGCCCAGTACATGCATTGTCTTGCTTACTTCTTTTACCAGACCAAGAGAAAAATGTCATTCATACTTGCCTGAGGAAGGAATCCCAGTCTGACTGACTCTGAACAACGTTCTCCTCCCTCCTGAAGCCACCTGCCTGTGGAGCTCTTAAACAGGCGGACCTACCAGCACTGAGTGCCTGTCAGGGACCTTGAGGCCATGTTAGCATAGGCTCCACGATGGTGTTACAGAGCATTGTGCTGTCCACAAGTGCAGTAAAACACTCCCATGTGCCTGGTCCTCTAGAAAAGGCCGAGCTGGCTGTGCTACTCTCATGGTATCTCTAGCATATCACGCTTAGGAAGTGTATGGTTTCTTGCCACTTTTGGTTTTTTCTATTTCAGAACATTTGCTGCTGCTCTTTGAGATAAAGTACTGCTGTTTTAGTTATTGCTTTGTGTATTTGCATAACTCAGAAATTCTGTGCCATTCAACTTAGTCATATCTTCAACCAACTTCCAAGTTTTATCTGAGAAAGAGTATGTGCTTTCATCACTTGGATTTCATGAAAAAAGCCATATGTCATACTTCAATAAAGTTTCTCGATTTTCTCTAAAATGGAGAATGCTTACTCATAGTTTTGGGTGCTGTTTCAGGCTATCCTCTAGATGTCTGAAAAAATTCCGGGGGCAGTATGATATAGACAAAGTGCATGCCCCAAGTTCTTGATATTTGAAAGCTTCCAAGTTATTTGGGGGATTGACTAAAATTGTCAGTTTACTCATATAGGATTTTGTTGTTCCAAATTAAGAAGCACTGATATGTTTTTAGTGCAAGTAAATTACGAACAACATTCCTCTTGGTGCTTTTTATTTTTGTGAATGTGGCCCAGAGTTAGCACCTTTCCTCAAGGAGCTTTTCTCGATGTTAGATCGTTAAACACTGTATACAGATAAAATGGCAGGAAAAATTTCAACAAATCCTGTTGTGCAGCGGTGCATTGTTTTTTTAGTCCTCTTTTTAGTCATGATCTGATCTCTAATTAGCCTGACACTGACAATAAAACTGATTTATAAGTAATCACAATGGAGCCATTCACTAGTGGAGCTGTGGTGAACCTTCATCCAAGCCAGCCAATAAAATGCAGTCACTAAACATAATGTCTCAGTAAGACTTTTAATATCCTAAACCCTTCTGCACTGAAAATAAAAGTTTCATACATCCACTGCAACTTATATCACAACAGAAGGTGGTTATGCCCTTGCCTCCTGGCTTTCTTGATTAAAATAAAAAGATGTTTTACTCAAGATTATGTTTGGAGGAGGAGTTGTTTTGGGAATAGGTTTCTACTTATGTGACCATTTAATTACACCTGCAAATACTCCTTGGTTTTGATTTAGTGGATCGCTTTGTCCTTTTTTGTCTCCTCCCCAAAATAAAAATGTAATCCAACAACTGACACTGAATTAGGTTGACCCATGTAGAATGGCCATTTCTGCAGGTCAGAATGACAAAACGTTGGCCACTTTATGTGATTCAACTGAATATTAAATGCAATGTTTCTGGGATCAGTAGAGGACATTTCCTGAATAATTTTGGCAAAGTTTAGATTAGATGATCAATTATTTTCAAAGAATATCTTGTATGCTCACAGTAGAGTTCCAGTACAAGTGGAAGAGACCAATATTAAACTGATTCTTTCAGCAATAGATTTGTGCCTACTCTGCTTGGCTCTCTGCTGATGCTGGTGACACACAGGAATCAGTCATTCATCGACCTCCATCCATGGTCGAGCCTAGTGCGTGTCCACTCTACCATGTCACCTATTCATGCTGTCTTCTCGTCTTGTCAGAACCCTAATGGAGTTCTGCATTGTTTCCTGCCTAGCTACCACCTTCAGTCCATACTTCCATTCTTTCTGTACAATGGGGGAAGATGAATTCTCAACACTTAATCATTCTGTTAATTTAGACTATCCTTCAAAACTTGGCTCTGATTCCTTGGAACAGAATATGTGCTAACCAACTCTTTGCTAAATGTAATTATATGTACCTCTCTGGCCACCCCATAGCCCAGAGAGGTGGAAAGGTGCCATGGGCTGTATTATGTCCTAAAATTCCTATGTTGAAGTCCCAACTCCTAGTGCCTCAGAATGTGACTGAATTTGGAAATAGGATCTTTCAAGAGGAAATTAAGTTGAAAGGAGGTCATTAGAGTGGGCCCTAATCCAACATGACTGGTGTCCTTATATGAAAAGGAGATTAGGACACAGGCACAGAGGAAAGGTTAGGTGAGGTCCCAGGGAGAAGACAACATTTACAAGCTAAGGGGAAAGTCCGCAAGGGAAACCAGGACTGTGAGAAAATAAATGTCTTGTTTAAGCCATCCAGACTGTGGTATTTGTGTTATGCATCCTGAGCTGACAAGACAAGAAACAAAATTCCCTGCTCCTCTTTAGTGCTCCCACTGTACCTTTGTGTGTTTCTCTATAGTTTTACCTGAAACTGCACATCGCTTTGTTTTGCCTGTTCTTAAATTTACATAAGTTGAAAATTGCAGTGCATAGCCTCCTATGACTTTTATTGATCAGCATGCTCCACACATTTATCTGTGTTGATGCGTGCAGTTCATGTGTGCTCACTACTCCGTAGCAGTCCATGTGTGGATACACCATAATTTATTCTTTTGACTTGTGATAGACACTGGGTGGTTTATATTTGTACATAAATGTAACATGCGGGTGCACCATGCAAGTTTCTCTAGCCTTTGTCATTCAGCATGGAATTTATGGGCCTTAGGGTATGCACATGTCTAGTTTCCTTTCCAATGGCAAAGTGTTTCTAAAAATAATTGTACCCATTCACACCCCAGCAGCAATGATTAAGGGTTCTCATTTGCTTTGTGTCCTTGCCAACACTTTGTACTGTCTGACTTCTTGATTTTTGCCAGATTCTGTTGGTGTCAGGTAGTATTCCAATGTGTTTGGGACTATTTGTACGTCCTCTCAAGTGTTTGTTTATGTGCATGTCAGTTTTTCTCTCATAAGACTTAAATCCATGGTGCTGTATTTGTTATTGGTTTTCTTTCTTTTTATCCATGGACCTGCCACACCTAGTGTAACACCTAGCACATGGAAGGGACTCAAAAATGTGGGTAAAGGAAAGGGGAGAGGGACAGAGGAAAGGAAGGGAGAGCTCTGAGTCACACTCCCAGGTTAACCCCAGTGCAGACTTCAGTTGCACTGAAATAAAGGAGCCCTCTTCCTGCAGGTTTTCATTTTATAAATAACCTTGGACATAACCCAAAATCACAAATGTGGTAGACTAAGAGGTATAAAGAAGGTGACAGCAGCCAATGGGTCTGGGAGATTGAGGGAAATCACTGAGGGGCCCCAGATGTCCCTTATTTCCCATGGTTCCAGATGTCACTGCAGAAGCTCTGACCCAGGACCGCCAACAGACACCAACAAGAAAGCTCCAAAGGACGTCTGTTCCCTGGGACAAAGAACCAGGGAAGGGCCTCCTACCAACAAAAGACGCTTACAGTAGCTGCTCCGGTCAAACACCAGTGGGGACCACCACCTCCTGTAGCACCCAACTGTCCCCTCAAGGGAAGCAGGTGGTGACCAATTGCCCACCACATAGTGTCTGGATAAGTGGGGGCTGATTCTTCATCCCCACCCAGAAGAAGCAGAGTGTGGAGCTCCAATTCCCCCCATTGTCATGGTGGGGGCTAGACGGTCCTCAGTGAGTTGAGCAATAGACACTTAGGCAGTGGAAGCAGCCGGTCACATCCTGTAGCACCCCTTCCCACTGTGGTGTCAGCGAGCCCAGGACACCTGAGTTCTCACCTGGCACCAAAGAGACTAAACGAAGTGGCACAAAGCAGATTGGTCAGCACACAGGTCCTTTCCACTCCCACTGGTACCAAGAGAGCAGAGCCTAACAGATGAGGCTGGTTTAGAAGTCGACGGGCTGCCTCCCTATCCTTTCCCATGGTGTTAGCGGGCCTAGTGGGCAGCTGAGCTGGTAGCACCCCAGAGACCATAGATGCTGCAGGAGATGTGAGGGACAGAGGGAGACTAGTGCTGACCCCACCCCAGCAAGGAGGCAATGCGAGCCAGCATTGCTGGAGTAGGAACAGGGCTCTGGTGATGCTGAGCAGACACACCCACCCAGTCTGCATGCTGTGCTTCAAGAGACTGCCCGATTAAAGATGGCCAAAGGAAGTTCTTTGAACAAAAGAAAATGCTACAGAAAGAAGGGGACTTGGAACTTCAAAAGGGAAAAGAGAACATTGGAATGAGTCAGTACAATGGCCTGTGCTCCTAAGTTTATTAAATCATACTTAGTGGTTAAAACAAAAATGATAACACCATCTGAGGTAGTGTTCAGAGTATATAGAAGAAGTACCTAGGGCAAGTATATCAAAAATGAGGGAGAGAGTGCAGTTTATAAGGACATAATGGAAGTTATGTTTCTGTACTTCATTCAAAGTAGTAGAACATTATTGCCAACAAATTGTGTCAAGTTACACATGTAATAATATCTAAGTAAGTACTAAGAAGCCCGTGAAAGTGATATAGTCAAAAACCATGATAAATCAGGATGGAATTTTTTTTTTAATGTTCAAGTAACCCACAGGAAAGGAAGAAAACAGGAACGAGAAAGAAAGCAAGCAAAACTCAAATAAGATGACTGATGTAAGTTCTAACATCAATAATAACCTTAAATTCAGATTATCTAAATGCATCAATTAGATTGGCAGAGTGGATAAAACAAGATTAATAAATGCTGTCTACAAGAAACTCACTACAATGTAATGTTATAGATAGCTTAAAAGTAAAAGGATAGTAAAAGATACAAACATTAATTTTTTTAAAAAGCAGGAATGGTTTTATTAGTATCAGGTAAAGTAGACGTTAGGGCAAAGAAAATTACTGGAAACATTACACAATAGTGAAAGGATAAATCTACCAGGGACCAATAATTCTGAAAATGTACACACCAAACATCAGAGCTTCCCAGTACATGAAGCAAAATAGCTGAAAGGAGAAATGAACACAGGACCGGGACTTCATCACCCTACTTTCAGCAACTTCGAGTGGACTCTTAGAAAGCAAGGCTGTGGAAGGACATGCACGCATGCGCATATGACACTGGCTCCACATACACAACGCACATATGACACGCACGCGCGCGCGCGCGCACACACACACACACACACACACACACACACACACAACACCGGCCCCTATACAGCAGTTCTGACTGGTGTGTCGCAGGACCCCTTTGTTCTTCCAAAAATCATTAAGTTCCTGAAACAGCTTTTGCTTATGTATATTATATCTATTGATTTTTATACATTAGAAATTAAGACAAATTTCTAAGATGATACTCCATGTTAAAAAAACATAAACCCATTCAGTAGTTGTTAACAAATATCTTTGTGAAAAATAATTATATTTTCCAAAACAAAAATAAGAGTGCTATTGTTTTAAAGTTTTGCAAATCTCTTTAAAGTCTGACTTAAAGACAGCTGGATTATCTTCTCTGCCTCAGTTTCAATCTGTTATACTATCACACATCTTGTAAACTCTGGAAATTTTGCTGTACATTCATGAGGGAGAAATGCCTATAACACCTCAGTATTATTATGAAAAAGTAGGAAGCTTGCAGAAATCTGAATATCTCAGGTCCCCTCAGGTATCCATGACAGTGTGTGTTCTCTATCAACTCAAAACTAACAACCCAGAGCACCTTTCCAGGAAAGCCTCGCACTTTAGAGAATCCAATTTGACCTAAGAGAAGAATTAGGGGCAATTGAAAGAGAAGGTCTGGATAACATGGAGAGAAAGTATGAGGTCATTTTTTCCATCACTTTTCAAAAACCACAGAGAAAGAAGCCCTAGGGCCATGAAACTGGGAAAGAGGTTCTGCTCCATCGCACATAGCAAGAGCAGGAGTAGGGGACCATTACTTATGCCCTTACAAAATTATTAAAAGGATAAAAAAGGCAAATGGATTCAGTGCAGAATAAATCCCTATGACTAATGAAAGTTCCAAAAATGTTTACTTATAAAATAAAAACTGTTGCCTAATATTTTTAAATGAGCTTTAAATATTAAGATTACAGAAGCTATGAGAGAACAGCAAAAAAATAGAATATGAAAAACTCAGAAATGAGATGATTGGCTGAAAAAAAAGTTCTAAAAATAGTGAATGAACTGAAGGAAGATATAAAAGGAAAAAGTTTGAGAAACTGAAGATTAGATGGAACACAAGAACAATAAATCTTCAAAAAAAAAGGTGGAAGGAGGAAAACACATTTTAAAAAACAAAGAGATTTAAAAGATTTGAGAAAAGGTGCTATAGAATAAATATTCAACATAATTATAATATGAATATTGAAATAGAAAACCAAATCGATAGAAAAAATAAATGTTAAAAAAACTATAATACAAAAAAAGTTGCCCAATAGAAAACGGTTACATATTTACATGGGAAAATTAACCCAGACCGGCCAAAAATGACACATACTCTAGTAAAATTATTGAACTATAAAGGAAAAAGAAAAACTCCTTTGCACAATCAGACAAAAAGACCAAGTCATTTATAAGGAAAGTAAAACAGATTGACATCAAACTTTTCAAAAGGAACACCATGTCAGAAGACAATGATACTATGCAAGTACCTTGTTAAGATGTCAATATTATCTAGGCCATCTACAGATTTGATGCAATTCCAACAACCTTTTTTTTTTTTTTGGCATAAATGGAAAAATTTTTATTTCCAACCAATGCAACCTTTACATAAAAAGGCCACAAACTTGTATGAACATAAAGTAACTTAGGTAATATTGTTCATATGAGTCTTTCCTGAGAAATCTTCTAGATTTGGGGTCAGGCCAAATCCATCCCATCACTTTTTTGTATGATACATTAGCCATAAAAAGTATGAAATATCCTAGAGTCCATATTAATATAAGTGGGGGAGAGGAGACAAATCTCTCATACAGAAGAATTCCAGATTGATTTAGGTAAATAGTCCTCTTTTTCTCTCTTAGATGTTGTATGCAATTAGTAACTTGCTTCCAGAAAGAGTATGGAAGGGGACAGAGAGATGAGAAAGTTTACAGTGGAGAAACCTGGCAAACACACCCATGGCCAGGAGATCATCAAGATCAACGTCGTCAATGATGAGTAATGTTGAGAGTATGTATCATGAAATGGCATGAGGAGAAGGGCACCTCACCTCTGTGGTCTTCCTCAAAACCCGTAACCCCAAGTTCAATCATTAGAAAACATCAGGCACCCCAAATTGAGGGACATTCTTCAAAACTGTAGGAAGTAAGTGCTCCTCAAGACTATCAAGTTCATCAGGGACCAGGAAAATCTAAGAAACTGTCACAACCCAGAGGAGGCTAAGGAGACATGGTGACTAAATGCTATGTGATATCCTGGATTGGATCCTGAGACAGAAAAAGGACATTAAGGAAAAATCAGTGAAATCCAATTAAAGTGTCAAGTTTAGTTAATAGCTATGTACCAATGTTGGTTTCTTAGTTACGACAAATGTACTATGGTGATGTAGAATGTTATCAATAAAGAACTGAGTCAGGAGTATACAAGAATTTTCTTTACTATCTGAAAATTTTCTATTAACTTAAAACTTTTCTTTAAAAAAATTAATTTAAAGAAAGTTATGTTAAGGTGTGTTATGAACTAAATGTTTGTGTTCCCTCCAGAATTCATGTGTTGAACCTTTAACCACCAATATAACTAGATTTAGAGATGAGGCCTGTGAGGAGGTGGTAAAGGTTAAATGAGGTCAAAAGGATGGGGGTCTAATCCAAGAGGGCTGGTACTCTTACATGAGGAGGAAGAGACACTGGACTCACTTTCACTTTCTCTTTCTCTCTCTCTCTCTCTCTCTCTCTTCTCTCCTCTCTCTCTCTCTCTCTCTCCTCTCTCTCACTCTCTCCCTCCCCCCGCCCCCCCACCCCACTTCCATGTGAGACAGCTATCTACAAGCCAAGGGGACTCTTACCAAGAATCAACAGTGCCAAACCTTGATCTCAGATTCCAGCTTCTAGAACTATAAGAAAATAAATTTCTGTTGTTTAATTCGCCCAGCCTATGGTACTTTGTTATGGCAACCTCAGCAGAATAATATAAGGTGTATGGTTGTACTACAGCAGAGGTATGCAAAGGATGTTACACTACAAAAGAGGCATGATTGTATTGTGAATCCCTGATGCCTCTAGCATCACATCTCTCTCGTTCCGTGTGTCCTCTGTGTGTCTCTTAAAAGTACACTGTCACTGGATTTAGGGTTTATCAAGATAATCCAGGATGATCTCCTCATCTGGAGACCCTTAATTACATCTGCAAAGACATTTTTTATTTATTTTTTTTCAAATAACGTCATGTTCACAGGCTCTGGTGAACAGGATATAGACAATTTGGGAAAGGGCATGATTCAGCTCACTACACCGGTACAATGAGAACTACAAAATATTAAACTTAAACAGACCTAAATAAATGGAGAAATACACTTTGTCCATGAGTCAGAGAACCAAGATTGTTAAGATGTCAATTCCCTCAAGATTGATCTATAGATTCTATGCAATCCTGATCAAAATCCAGCAGGATTTTCTCATAGAAACTGACAAACTAATTTTAAGATTCATATGGAAAGGCAAAAGACCTAGAACAGCCAAAACAACTTCAAAAAAGAACAAAGATGGAGAGTTAATGCCTGATTTCAAGAATTATTATAAAGTAACAATAATTAAAACTATATGATATTGGTATAAAGACAGACAACTATATCAAAGAAATAGAATAGTCTAGAAATATACCCACACATACATGGATACCCGATTTTTGACAAAGCAAAGACAATGCAGTGGAAAAAGGATAGTCTTTCAATGAAAGGTGCTGGAACAATTGGATATATGTATGCAAAAAAAAGAAAAGAACTTGGATGCATATCTTGCATCAGCTATAAAAATAAACTAAAAAATGGATCATAGATCCTAATGTAAAATCTTAAACTATAAAATTTCTAGAAGAAAACATAGGATAAGATACACGTGGTCTTGGGCTAGCCAGAGATTTGTTAGAAGTGACACTAAAAGTACCATCCATAAAAGAACAAGCTGATGAATTGGATGGCATCAAAAGTAAAAACACTCTTCAGAAGACATGGTTAAAATGAAAAGACAGCCACAGAGTAGGAGAGAATCTTTGCAAAGCATCTGTCTGATAAAGCAGTGGTCCCCAACTTTTGGGCATCAGGGACCGGTGCTCCTATGAGAACCTGATGCCTAATGATCTGAGGTGAAGCTGAGGCAGTGATGCTAGTGCTGGGGAGCAGCTGCAAATACAGATGAAGCTTTGCTCGCTTGCCAGACATTCATCTCCTGCTGTGTGGTCCAGTTCTTAATAGGCCATGAATTGGTACCTGTCCGCGGCCCGGGAATTGGGCACCTCTGTGATAAAGGCCTTGTATCCAGTCTATATAAAACCTCTCAAATATATGTGTAACAATAAAAAAAAAAAGGAAAAGAAAAAAAGAAAGAAAAAAATAGCCCAGACTTCTAAAAATGCAAAAGATTTGAATACACTGCCATAGATAGAGGACCGGCCAATAAGCACATGATAAGATGCTAAGCATTTTTAGTCATTAAGAAATACAGTGAGAACCACAATGAGATATCAAGGCACATCTTTTATAATGGTAAAATGAAAAAGACTGACTGTACCAAGAGTTGAGGGTGCAAAGAAATTGGGAGCTCTCATACACCACTAGTGGGGATGTAAAATGGTACAGCTGGAAAACCATTTGGTGATACCTTAAAAAGTTAAACATATATCTATGATGTGATCCAGCCATTCCACTTCGAGGAAAAAGTTATATGTCCCTACAAAGACTTCTTCTACCCAAGTGTTCATAGGAGCTCTATTTGGAATAGCCTAAAATTGGAAACAAACGTCCAGGAACAGGCAAATGGATGTTAAAACTGGTATATGCAAATGTGGAAGGCTATGCAGCAATAAAAAGATTAACTATACAAACAACAACAGGAATAATTTCACATTAATTGTACTGAATGGAAGGAGCCAGACCAAAAAAAATAAATACAGACTGTACAATTCCATTTATGTAAAACTCTAGATAATGCAAAGTATTCTGTAATGACGGAAAGCATATCAGTGGTTGCCTGGGGGTGGGAGAATCACAAAGGGCTCAAGAAAACTTTGGGGAGATGGTTCACTGTATTGATTGTGGCATTGGTTTCATAAGTAAATACACACTGGAGCTTACCAAATTGTATACCTTAAATATTGTATGTTAATTTCACCTCAGTAGAACTGTTAAGGAAAATAAACTATATTTGCAAATGAAGAAAAAAGGTTTGAAAAAAGGAGTGTTAAAATGGTCACAGTGGTTTTCTTTGGGGAGGGGACTGAGATAGGCCATTATGTTCAAGGGGACTGGAGCTCTAACTTATTTGAATTGTTATAACACAAATGTGCCCACATAGTAAATGTTATTTTTTAAATTAAAAAGAAAGAGCTAACTCACAACTGGACTCTGATGTTGGTTGACTCCGAATCTTCAGAGGGCCTCTATGAGTGGTAGTATTTTTACAGTGGGAGCTTTATTTTTTAATCTAAAAATATCTTTCAATGAATTGAAAATTTTATTTCTTATTTAAAATCTTTTTTAAAAAAAATAAAATAAAGTAAATAAAATGTGTTTTTCCCCCCTGAGAATTTCCGAAGGACTGAGTTTGAAAAATCTACTTTTTAACAGATGTCTTACATTCCCTCTTCAGTTCTGTCTGTAAATATTACTTGGTAAAAGTAAAACACTATTTTTCAAGACTCTGACTAATGCACGGATTCTGGGGGCCACCGCCCATTCAGAGCACAACCTCTATTACCAGATGTTCGTCTTCCTGCTTTCTATATTTAAAGGTTTCCGGAGGAGATTTAGTCATTATAACCACAAACTACTTTCAACAATTAAAAATGTTGGCAACTGGCATTCACAAACTAAATTGAAGGCACGGAAAGCTCGATTTAATTAAAGAGCTTCAGAAATTTTTCCGCCTGTTGCCTCCCCATATGGTGCTGTGTGCGCATGCCCCAAAATCATCACCCAGGGAATTCTGACAGACAGCTCCTCCTGGCTACTGCCCAGGACTGTGAGTCATGAGAAAAGCCCACATATAAAATAAACCTCAAGCAAACCAGAAATGGTACTTCAGAAAGTACTGTGTCCCAGCCACAGAATAGAAAGTTGAATTGAATACAGGACCATCTAAATATTTTTCCTTTGGCATCGTTCATTCAGTCCTCGCTCAGGCGCCTTCAGGAGTCCCCTGGCCTGAAGGACACAGGACTTTCAGCTGGCTCAGCAGCCCAGGCAGGACAGGCTATCCGATGGAGCAGGCCCTCAAAGCCACATTCCTTTGGGAAGATGGGGAAGGCTCCATGGTAGGAAGGACTTTGGGGCTTTGCCTACAGATTACCTAGGTGGAAAATAGAGGGATGGGAATTCCGGACAAAGAAATAATGTCTGGAAATGTTTCTGGCCTTTTGTTCTGAGGAGACCAAATCATTCTTTGTGTCTGGATTGTAGGAAAGAAGAGAGTTGGGGGAGAAATAAAGCCAAGGGATCATTCCTGCCAAACTTCAAAGAGGCTTGCTCCTCCATGACCAAATTTTTAAATCCACAAACATAGGTGGGCAAGAAATAACACATTTCTTTCTTCAGAAAACCTCAGTGTTGGCTTCAAGGCCCATTCCTTGCCAGGCTGGTGAAATAGCTGGTCTCAGTAGTTCTGGACCCCATGATCATGCTGATGTTGAGGGACCATTTGTGGTCCCAGGACGTTTGATAGGCCCCTCAGGTCCGGGTCCTCTGTTTCCCTTCACAGTTGCCACAATGGGCTCAGGGCCCATGAACCATCAGCAAGGCTGGAACATATGCATATTTTCTCCTGAAAATATAGAATTACATTCTGGAGGCTGGCCTCTCCAGACAGCCAAGGGGAGTCCCTATTCCATGATAAATGGTGGTTGCTGTTTGTGCTGTTTGCACCCATACACATCCTGATGAATGGGACTGCCGGAACTCAGAGACCTGTCTTCTAATTTGGGGTCCTCTCTTGACCCTGGGGAAATCACTCTTCTCTGTCCCTTAGTCCTGGGCTGGCTAAGCATATCGCTTGTGCAAGAGCTCTAGAAGCTCATGAAGGAACTAGATCACCTCCAGTGCACCCCAGGGAGTTGTATAAAAGAGGGGGCATCTTGGCTGAGGCTGTCCCAGGCACAGAACACTGATGGAATGACCAGGAACAGATGAGGACCTTCAGGACCTATCCCTCCCCCAGCTCCAAGGACCAGACTTGTCTAGAGAAACCCTTCCCCACATCCTCCCCGCAGTGCCTGGCCCCACATTCCAGCCCCTCCTCAGCCATCACAGCAACATCAGTCACCAGCGCTCAGCCACATCCCCTAGGGAGATTGTCACCCCAATGGCCACTTATTTTAAAGTCAGGTATGTTGAGATACACTTAATCTATAGTCATGTTCTGGGTTTTGACAAACACACACAGTCATGTGACCACCACCACAGTTGAGACACATAACAGCTCCGTCTTTGCAGAAAGCCCACAGTGTTCCCTGGCAGCCCCCGCCCCAGTCCTGCATGCACTGGTCTGCTTTCTGTCCCTCTGGTTTAGAATTTTCCAGAATGTCACATACTATGCAGCCTTTGAGGTCTGGCTTTTCTCACTGTATGATTCGTCCAGGCTGTCATGTGTATCAGTTGTTCGCCTATTTCTGTGGATGAGGACATTTCCATGTCTGGACAGACCACAACATTCACCCAAGGATACTCAAGCTGTACTAGTTTTTGCTGATCATGAAAAAACAAGTGATCCACATACATGGCAGCTTTTACCATAAATTTGGTGTTGATTCTCTTGGTCACAAGCCTAGGAGAGGGCTGGCTGGGCTCGGCCGTGAGCAACTTCATAAGAAGGGGCTGCTGTTTTGTTGATCCCTCTTTCTTGGCCTTTGCAGAACAGCCTGGGCCCTGCCTCCCCTCTCATCACCTCTGCCTCGCCCCCACCTCTCCACACACTCATCTTTCAATTTTTCACAGATTCATGGGCACATGTAATAAAAAGAAAGCTAATTGAAACACTAACACTACTGTTAAACAGAACTACTCACTGTTTCCCACATATATTCTACCCTTCTGGCTCTGTGCCATGGCTCCCAATGTCTTATTTTCCAGAAAAGTTTCCTCTCCTCTGAGCCTGAGTGTCCAAATACGACCCAAATGCCCTGTCCTTCAGCCAAGAATGCCCAACTGCTGGGCATAAGCAGTGAAGACGCCTACTCTACTTAACAAGAATTCCGGAGCAAGGAGGTCCCAGGGTTCTTCCACAGCCTGCTGGTGCCAATGTCAACGTCTGAGTCAGCATCTCTGCTGCTCTTCAGGGCTATACTTCTTGATCATAAGATGACTACTGTTGCTCCAGGATGATGTCCTCACACAACTGCACTCAAGGTAGGAAGAAAGGGAGAGGGCGATTTCCTTTTTATTACAGAGGAAAATTTTCTCGGTAACCTTCTAGCAAAGTTCCCCTGATGTCTCACTGGAGAGAACTGGGCCATGTAGCCAAGAAACCCTAAATGTCCAGGTAACTGGGTTAGTATCTGGTTGGGGGACACCATTGCTGTTATACTCTTGTCCCAGTCAGAGCTCATTTGGCATGGGGCTTTTAGGAGTGCTGAGCATAGCTAGGGTGCTATTAGCAAGCTCTATAGAGTAAGCAGCAACACACCTTCCACAATCCTTTCTGTTCCCAGTTGTGACTAATCTCGTAATCTCTAAATGTTTCCTGTTTCTTATCTCTCGTGGTTTATAATACTTCCTGACTTATTTTATCAGTGAGAATTGCAAACCCAGTCCCTGAGGGCTTTGTTTTCTCACATGTAGTGAGCTGGAGGGAGGTGAGTACCGGCATCTTGGCAGCAGTTCACCGATGTCAGGCTCCTTGTCTATGATCCTAGTGGTTGCAAAGTGACTGCTGCAACCCCAAGTTCTGAGTCTTCGTACAAGGCAGAAAGATGAAGGGATGTGTGGTGAAATCCACATTCATCTCTTTCATCAGGGTAACAAGAAAGTTTCCCCAAAACCTCTCAATACACTTCCACATAACTCTAATTGGCCAAATCACATGACAGAACCACTCCCCAATGTCAGATAGTCTGATGAGGGGAAGTTGGCATTTCTGGCTCCATCCTGGAAGACAGCCAGGGAAGCAATGGCTGCTGGGCTGGCTGACACCTGCACCTCTCTTTCTGTACTGTTTTCTCTTTTTGAACTGACAGCTCTCTGGGAGCAGGCACTTGCCTTTTCTGTATGCACAAATTAGAACCGATCACACGGTGGCAATGTGGTGAGTAAATAGGATGGTGTGCACTGAGCACCGGTACGTCAGGAGCAGTTGTCACTGTCCTGAATAGATGAATACACCTTAAACCCCAAAAGGCCCATTGCGTGTCGCAAACATGTTGAATGCTCCATCCATGTTTGTCGCATGGAAACGAGAGCTAGTAGATTTTCACTGCTTCTCCCACTATCCACATTCTCATCAGCACATCTCGTCGTGTAGGGAAACTGCATTTTCACATTGACAGGGGACCTCAACGTAACCTGTTAGACACAAAGGAAGAGTTGGAAGAGACGTACGTGTGTTTTCATGAATTTCAACCCTGGACAAATTATTCTACCGCTCCATGCTTCAGTTTCCCTGACTCAGGTGAAAGCTAATTACTTGAGCCTCTTAAGGTTGTGGAGGTTAAATGAGAGATAAATGTGACAACTGTTTGGCCTGGCCTAGGTGCTCAATTAGTGCAACTTGTTGAGACTAGTTGATCTACCAAAGAACCCTCAGGATGGGCTGGCCTTTGCCATCCTTCCCTTTACAAGAGGAGAGGAGGTTAGGAAAGGCTGTAACACGCCAGAGACTAAAGGTGCACAGAATCACCAAGCTGGAAGGGGTTAGAGACCACCCAGTTCAATACACTGTGGATGTAGAAACAGGAAGAGAGAGGCGGGTGGTCACTGGCCTATGATCACCCAGCTAGTGGACTATGGGCTGGAGGGTGGAGCCAAGGTTTCTGTTCCTCACTCGATTCCCTCCAATTTCTGCAGTCAAAATGAGTGGAATGTACATATGAGGTGGGCTGGATTCCAGTTACATTGTCTTCTAAATTATAAAGGGACAGCAAACTATTAAAGACCTGGCAACTAAATATTTTAAACTTTTCAGAACACGTATAGTCTGTTACCTATTCTTGCTTTTTTATTATTATTTGTTTTTTGTTTGTTTTTGTTTTTTTCTACAACCCCTTAAAATGTATTTTAAAAACCCATTTGTGGCTTGTGAACTGCGCGAAAAGCAGCTGCAGGCTGATCATGGCCAGCTGGCTGTAATAACCACCTCCCCTGACATGTCCTTAGAGCCCTTGACGTCAGTGGAGCGTCCTCGTTTCTTCTGCCCTCTCAGCAAAGCCTGGCTGTGTCCATTGTGACCTGCCATGTTCTGCGCCTGTTCTAGAAGCCTGACAGGGTGGGTGGCCGAGAAAGGCCGCAGCCGCCATGGAGGCACTGGGCTCCGTGCTGTCTCGTCCCGTGTGCTGTTCACGCCCCCTGTGCTGCTCCTCTCCTGCGCCCACAACTTCTGCAAGCAGTGCCTCGAGGTGATTTGGGTGTGCCAACACTGCACTCACGTCGACGGGCAGCTCTGCTGTCCAGTGTGTAGGATAGTAAGAGTTTGGGGCCCTTCTACTATTTCTACTCTTGAGGCTGCAGACTTCTTTCTGGTCAATACTCCTTGGGATCTGTCCCGTGAAAGAACTAGGGATGGTTGGCCTGCAAAAGGGAGACTGGCCAACTAGAACCCACGTCTCTGAAGGGCTGTCAAGGTGTGTGGGGAGCAGACTTAGAGGACATGGTAGGACCCAGGGTAGGAGCTGCCAGAGGACATGCTCGTGGCTTCATGTGAGAGGGAAGGTTCTAACACCTTTCACTTTTTGAGTGCACGTAGCAGTGGAGGAGCACTCATTAGCCCCTGCTAGGGGCCTTATCCCTGTTCCAGGACGCCGGAGATGCAGAAATGAGTGAAGGCTCATCCTAGCGGGAGAGAGTGGCTCTGCATACAGTGAGAGAGAGGTCCCACAGTGCAAACACGGAAGGCTTCAGAGGAGGTAACAGCTAGGAGAGTCTATAGAGCGGGGCAGCCATGGATGGAAAGGACATTCCGGGAAGAGCAGCCAGCAGATGCCCAGGCTCAAGAAAGGGGCCTGCAACTGGAGATGCAGTGGACAAGTAGGCTTTAGTGTCAGGTTCTGGGAGATGCCAGGGCACTGAGGGGACCCATCAGGAGGCAGGTTAAGGCGCATTGAAGGAAGTGTTACACGTCCTGCAAAAGGCTTGAATTTGTCTTGTAAGCAATGGGGAGCCAGAACACTGTTTAACCTGGAAAGGATCATAATAGTTTTGGCTACAAAACTGCACCATTATCTACATTACTGACTCTCATGGAAACTTTTTGTGCAGTTACTTCTGTAGCATCTCTCTCCACCGCTGGGATATATGAACTGTGACTGGTGTTTCTCCAGGTCCTTTGGGTATTTGTGGAAGGATGGAAGGAAGAAAATACAGAATGACTGGATTGCAGGAAGAGAGATGTCATGTCTGTGTTAGCAGGGACAGAGGGTGGGCTGATTAGAGGGACAGATGCCCAGTGCTCTAAAAACACTAATCAGTTGAATATGGGGGGAGGGTGCCAAAGGGCGTTGGGGGATGGGAAGCAGCAGTTCAAAAGCACCAGATGCTTGGATTTATTTATGCTTTTCATTTCCGACTTCTCTTTTTCATTTATTTGTGTATTTATTTTAAAATCATATCAACATAACACACACACTGGTAAAAAGGGTAAAATCTAGAAAAGAATTTGTAGCAAAAAGCTGTGATCTGTGCTCCATTTCCAGTCTCACTCCCTAGAGGCAGCCTCTAACTTTTTCTAGATAGTTCTTCCTGTAGTTAACTCCACAGCTCAAAAAACATGCTCATTCCACTTATTTCTTGTGTCTATTACTGGTGTTCACTTCACCTGACAGCTGAGCATTTCTCTCACAGACTCTCCCCCATGTTCCCCAGGTGACCTTAACACTACCTTCAGTCTCTCTAGCCTGATTTTAAGTAGCACACTTAAATTTCTTCTTGTTCCAGCAACTAGAGACAACAGAACCATCTGACTATCCACTCTGTGGAATGAGGCTGCCTGTTCACTCCCTTTCCCTTCTGGCTTTCCTCCTCCCAAGCAGGCCCTCCAGACTCTGAGAGCCCACAGAAAAATGCTGAGGGTGCCAGGAGTGTGCTGGAGGCTTTGCTGAGCTTGGATATGGGTGGGGTGGATTGTAGAGGCATTGTCCCCAGAGGAGGCTGGTGTCGAGCAGGTGTAGCCAGCACCTGCCCCGTCGGGACACAGAGCCCCAGGGACAGGCATTGCTATCAGCCATGCTTGTGAAGGTGGAAGGGAAAGAGCTTCAGACTCACGGATCAGGGGCAGGGAGCTGGGAAATTGGGTGGTCCTCTGGGACATTTCAACTCTCTTCAGTTGTATTTGAAAAGAAAAAAAGGGCCAGATACCAAGTGTTGGTCTGGGATCTGGAGGTCTGGCCGATTTATTTTCCACAGAACATTTTTGCCATTGAATTCTATAGGGAGGGACATGCCATGACATTTTATAGTGAATGCTAGGCTGGGATGCAAACCCAAGTCCACCAACCTGAAGCAGTATTCTTTCTAATCCTGGAGGGACCAGGGAAATTCTGTAGGAGGTGCAGCCCCTGCTTGAAACAGCATGCTGCCTGGGGAGGAGGGCTGGGGCTGCCCAGCTCTTTGGTTCAGAGCGAGGGACAACCTAGAAAAAGATATACTAACATTTACTACATGGATTATGGGCATAATAATCTCTAAACCTAAACCTGCTTTCATTATGGGGCCTCCCTGAAAGCTTAAATAGGCATTTTTTTCCCAAAGAAGTAAATAAAATTCTCTCTAAGAGTGACAATGATAGTAACCCCTTTACATCTGTAAAGTATTTTATCGTTGACAAGATTTCCACATAGCAGTCTAAGGAGTTACAGAGCAAGGGCCGAGATCTCCACTTTACAAATGAGGAAACTAAAGTCTCAGACTCAAGTCACCATGTTCTAGTTCACAAAGCTGTTTTTCCCTCAAGGTATAGACTACATACAGTAGGGTGTGTGAAGCACATACACCTGAGGTACACTTTATCCCAATAAAGCACATGTGTATATATCTTCACAGAAGCCCCACCCAGGCCAAGATCTCAAACATTCCCTTCACCCCACATCTCTTCCCAGTCAGTGACCCCTCCCACACACAGGAGACCATTCCAACTTCTTTCACTATGGGTTGGTTTGGCCCAAATTATATAAATCACATAGTATATGGTATTTACGACTAGTTTCTTCTACAAACATAATTTCTCTGAAATTCATTCATACCGTTGTGTGTACCAACAGTTCATCTTTTTATTGCTGTGGAATTCTACTGAACACACATGCACACACATGCACACACACATGCTCACACATATTCTCGCACACATACGCACATACACTCACCCCTACGTATTTATCCATTCTCCTCTAAATAGATATTTGGAAAGTTTCCAGTTCACAACGCCAGAACTTGAATCTTTCCATTCAGACTCCTGAATGGAAAGCCAGACTTACTTACCATATGTTTCCTCCACATAGTAAGTAACAAACACATATAGTTACTTACTCACCCTGACCCCAGAGTGGCCCAAGGGTGTTCTGGATCCAAAAGGATTTAGATTCATAATATGGTTGGAGATCCCTGGATGGAGCTGGCATCTCAGTTGTTTGGCATCTTTTTCCCTCGACAAGGCATAAGCCCCTGAGAGTGGGGCCAGGTGTGTCTGTCCTGTTCACTATCACTGTTCCAACATAGTAGGTGCTTAATAAGTTTGTTAAACAAATGGATTTTTAAGATTGTTGTCAGATGGGTGGATTGTGATGGTAACTCAGGGGAGCATCTGGCCTTGCCTTTTAATGTGTGTTTTAAAACATAGGTTTTATTATTATTTTGGCAAGGCCAACAAATCACAAGATAGATGCCATTGAAAGATAGTTTATAACTCACAGTTCCCAAGAGGACACACCACATCATGGTGGGGCGGGGCACGGAGAAATATCAAGGTGGGTCAGGAGACAGAGGGGATGGGAAATGTGTGCAAGGGCCTTTATTGTGGTTTCTGCAGGAAGAACAGGCAAGTCATGGTGAGTGGGCTTAAGATTGGCCAGTTGGAATAATTTCAGCTGCCTCGGGGGCACAGGGGCTATCCTCTAGTCCCTGGGGTGACTAGGGCAGGTGGATAAGTGAATAGCAAATAAAAAGGAGGTAGTGAGGGCATGGGCTCTGGATAGGTTGGTTTACATATAAAAAGTGCCCTCCCAGGTGAGTTCTTTACTCTCTCTAGGAATTGCCAGCCTGGAAAAGGCCATCCTCTTGGTGTGCAAGGCCCCAGATGCCACAGCATCAGAACCCAGTAAATAAAAGATGTGATTAATACACTTCGGTCATTAATGCCTAGATCAGGTGTCTTTTCTTGAGTCGCCAGCCCTGATTGCCTCCATTACCCCAAGGAGACATAGTTCTTCCTTCTCTGTGCTCCTCTGTGCATCCAACCACACAGTCACCTTTGAATGACTGTCTTTTCACTGGGCTGGGCTTCCACAAGAGACAGAGCAGCAAGCTAACCCAGACTCATGGAGAAGGAAGGCAGTTTCCTGTTTCTTATAATGGAGTGTGTGGCGGCTGTTTCTGCAGACGGTGATAACATGCACACACTAGCCCAGGCAAGAGTGCTGTGGAGTGGGAGGAGTTATTTTGCAAGGACAGGGAGACTTTCACAGTCACTTCTTTAGAAAGTCCTGTCAGCACTACCTAGGTGGGTGGTATGTTCTCTCCTCCAGCCCCTCAATAGTGTGTTTATGTGTGCAGGAAGGGAGGGGTCTCATTCTTCCCCCTCGATGATGCCACAGTTTGCGATGGGAATTTGCCACTAGCTCACACCATCTCTGTGTCTTAGGTCGTTTGTTTGAGGGGAAGGGGAACAAATGAGCTGCAGAGGAATATCCTGGCTGAAACATACTGGAAAAGTTTAAGGAAGTACTTCAGACACTTCACACCAAGGAGCAAAACTAGCTGGCTCAAATGTGTGAAAAGCACGGAGAAATCATGAATCTGGTATTCAATTATATATTTTATTTTATTGGTACTTAGTGGCCCAGTCTGCCGAATCACTCAGCAACCTTAGAGTTAAAACCAGATATTTGCTCAGGATTAAGTAGAAGATTACTTTCCAAATAAATGCACACACCCACGTTGACTTCATTCTCAGTGACAGACTCTAGGGATGGATGTGTGTGCATGTGTGTGTGTGTGTGTGTGTGTGTGTGTGTGTGTGTGTGTGTGTAAGATGTTTGTGTGGTATTCAGCCATGCAGCCCACGTCAAGATTTAAGGGACCCTAGACAAGTGAACTAGCATCATCATATTCAGTGAAGTTATAGTTACAGTGAAGTAGTGTCATTTTCAGATTTATGAGAATTTAGCTACCCTTGACTATCCCAGAGATGGAGGGGAGGGGTAACACAGAACGGTAAATCCTCCATTCCTTCTGTTGGTTCTTGCGTGCTTATTAGGAGTGAAGAGTTTGGAGAGCTGAAAATGATTCTGATGTTTAATCTTTAGCACGAGTTTTTCGTACAATATATCCTATGAACCCTTTATTGATATTGTATGATTCTCTATCTATTGGATATCTACAAGCACAGGTCTATAGCTTGATTTATACAAAACCATGTGCACTCTACATTTCATAGTCCCTGGCTAAGGGAGCTTCAGAGGTAATTTGATGTATGTAATCTTACCTTTGGCACTGACTTTAGGACAATCCCCAAATCACATATAACTCAGATATGAATTAGATACGGCACCAGGAATTGTGCCACTTTAACTTTAATTCTTCGCTGTTGACAAAGCACATTCTCAACTTTGAGTTCATCTGATCCCCCAACACCCTGGAGAAGGCAGGAGAGACAGTTTCCATGTTTCACAAATTAGGTAGCAACAACCATTAGGTTCAGATTGCTTTATTAACTGTCAGGGATACACTAAGGCGGTTGCTTCTATGGGGAAGGTCAAAAGTGTTCCTGGGTCTTCGGAATTTGGCACTGGCTTTAAGTGCTGCAGCTAACTCCTAATGCATGGATATGGCCCCAAAAGAGGGCCTCAGGTCCAGGGTCTCCTGGCTCTTCAGTGCAGAATGTCAGGGGTCTGTTCACAGATGGCAGGGATTCTCTGCAATCCTCCACCTCGGCCAGTCTCCTGGGCCACTCTGTGTTCCACCAGCCTCTGCTCTGTTCCTTCTAGCTGCCTCTTCCTGTCAGGAAGTAGTGGCCTACTGGGGGCATGCCAGCTCAAGCTACTAAGAGGATTCAAGAGACTAGGATGTGATTTGGTGTTATTGTTTGGACTCTGCCTTTAAAAATTGTTTCATTTGCCACAAATTCTCAATGGGTCTGTTTCATCCTCAGCAGTTACCTCCCTTTCTGAGACTCGAGCATTTATTCCAAAGCTCCTTGTTAGTTGAGTGGGGAAGGGGAAGGGCTAGCAGGGCAGTGAGGGCTTTTCCTCACTCCTTTACATCTAAAATGCACCTGGCTTGGATTACTCAGGTGAATCACTTCGTAGAGTGTAGCGATGTCTGACCACTATGCTGTATACCTGAAACTGATATAAAATATCAAATGTCCACTGTCATTGGAAAATCAAAAAAAGAGGGGGAAAGTGAAGGGGAATAAGAGTTTCCAATTTCCAGGTATAAAACAAATTAGCCATGGGGATGTGGTGTACAATATAGGCAATATAGCCAATAATATTGTGATAACATTGTACAGTGTCAGATGGCGCCTAGATGTATTATGGTGATCACTTCTTCAGGTATATAAATGTGAATAATTGATCTCTGGGTCACACCTGAAGCTAACAATATTATATGTTAGCTATATTTTAATTAAAATCTTTGTAAAAATTAAATATGCCTAGCTCATCTTGAGCCTGTAATAGGCTCAGCTTTGTTGAGATCCTTATGATATTATCAGATGCTACCATGTTGTGATGTCTGCCAAGTGCCAGGCTCTCCACCAGGCATATTACATTTAGTGCTGTATTCAGTCCTATGGGGTGGTGGCTCGGCAAAGTGGAAGAGGCTCTGATCTTCGAGTCAGAAAGCCCCCACCTTCCAATTTCAGTTCTATCCCTTCCTAGCAATGTGTCCCTTGGGCAAGTTACATCTTGGAGCCTTCTCAGCTTTCTCAGACAAAACTATCTAAGTCAAAGGGTTGTTATAAGGCTTCCATGCAATATCAAGTGTGGTATGCTTGCTAGATCACCATCCAAGCATCCTAGTGCTACTGTCACCTCTGTCCTCCACACCAGGGCCTCCCGTGCAAGTCACTTTTGATACTTAAGAATACATTCAGAATGTCATCGGCCTGGAGTCTGGCAGGTCCTGGATGCACAGGGCTGGAACAAGAAGGGAACAAGTGTTATTGACTTTTCTGTTATCGATTAGATGTGCTTAAGTGACGAAGAACCAGTATGTGGAATGTGCAAGCTCTTTGGGGACCACAAATCTCACCAGGTGGCCAAGATTTCTGATGCCTACACAGAGAGGAAAGTGAGCTTTGCCAAGGATACTCAGCTGGTGCTGCAGAAATCTGAGAGTGCAGCGCGGGTGATGCAGGTATGGCTCACACGGCCTATGGCCTTTCCCCATGTAAATGGCAGGGCAATGTTTGGTTTCAGCTTAACCGGTTTTCTCTTCAGGACACTAGGCTAACTGAGGCAATGCTTACAGAAAGGAAGAAATTATATGTTGCATTTTCTAGAGACTGACTCTCTGAGTGTCTCTTGAAACGTCAGGTTTTGAAATGTGCACCTTGAGAAATGAATGAATTCCGATTGCTTTAAGGACTTTGAAAAATAGTTGGTTAATGGTCATATTATTTACTGTCTTATAAGATGAATGAGTGAGGTATGTCTTAGCTTCTTGGCCTGTTTTCTTCATTTTATGGCTTTTCCCCTTGCAATTAAGTTTTTAGGAATTAATCACTGTATACTTTTTGTCAAGAAAACAAATTTTTCTAAGTCTCTGTCTCTGTTTATTTCTCTCTCTTTCTCTCTCTCTCTCTCTCTCTCTCTCTCTCTCTCACACACACACACACACACACACACACACACACTGAAGATAAGATGGTCTTTCAGAAACAAATTCTAGTGGTGAGCTTTCAGTTCTAATATAAGAGCCATCTGTAAAGATGGCCATGGCGGAGACTTTTGGGGACTGATCTCTGGCCCACACTAGCCACCTAAGAGTTGGTGCTATAGGTTGGGTTCTCTGGAAGTAGAAGTTGAGACAGAGTTTTTGGTGTAGAAAATGTCCAAGATCAACCCTTGTAAAGGATCAGTGCCTGCTCCCACTAACAAGACTAGAAAGGGAGAAAAAGTAGATAAAACGGAGGGAAAGGCACATCACACTGCAGGCTGGGCTAGCAACATCTAGTCCAAGCAGGAAATTCGGAAGTGGCATTGTCCATCAGGGAGTCCACCTTGTGCCCAAATGGCCAGGCTAATACATATCCTCATGCTCAGTCACATATGCCTGTTACTTGACCATCATTCAGTCCTCTCCTCAATGGTCATCTTCTCTGAGGTAGCCTTCCCAGACTACTAGAAACAAAGAGCCACCTCCTCCCACAGCCCTTCGTCACTACCCGGACCTTCCTGCTCAATCTTCCTTTGTCTTTCTTTAGAATACTTGTCAGTACCCTGAGATTCCATCGTGTATTGATTATATCTGTTTGTCTTTTTCGTTACTTTCAAAAAGATTAGTCTGGTGGGTCAAGCAAAACACTCAAGCACATACTAGGCAGACAACTTACAGTGATAAATACTAGAATGTTTTTATATATTGTGAACCATGGTGACATATCTGGGACCTATGGAAGATCCTCTCATTGCCTGAGGGGGAGGAGGTGTCAGTGAATGCAAGATCATTTGTTCAGTGCCTCCTGTGTGCTTGGTCTGATGCTGCGCACTGCATAGTCATGATCTCATTAGTCCTCTTCAGAAGCCACAATCCCCTTTCACAAGGCAGGAATCTGAGATGCACGATCAGCTACGATAGCCATGATCATGCCCAGGGGCTGCCTGACCTCAACATCCAAGCTTTCCCCCATGTGTGCCTCACACAAGGCAAGACCTGATCACAGAGCTGATGCTGGAGCTAAGATTTACAGGATGAGCTGGAGACTAACAAGTTGAACAAATAGGGAAGGACATTATAGGCTGTGGACAGTCCAGAGTGCAAGATCTGAACCTTCTAGAAAAACCACAGGTAGGCCTGAGATTTCATTCCTTTCAAAATTATTCAAGTAATTCCTTCCATTTGGCTATACTTTCGATGAGGATATGCATTTGATTGTAATAGAAACCCATGAACAATGGCTTTTTAAAAAATTAAGAGTCTGCTTTTTTACTTAAGGAAATGTCCAGAGATCGAGAGGCAAGGCTAGCTGGCTTGGTAGCCCCATGATACTCCACCCTCTTCTCTCAGTCGTGCTGTGTTCTTGTCTGCACACAGTCGCAAGGTGGATGCTCCATGTGGGCATTGACCCCAGGTCTTAAAGGGGAAAGACAAAGGGCAGGCTTGTCCCAGAGGCATCTGCCCACTTTTAGGCAGCTTTCCCAGAAGCCCCACCCAACGACTTCACTTATGCTTCTGTGGCATATCAGGGCACCCCTAACTACAAAGGAATCAGGAAGCAAACGTGGCATTTTTAGCTGCCCACATTGCTGGCCCGAAAAGCCATGGTTTTTTAGGTAGGAAAGAGGTGCCTGCCACCCCTAAGGTGTCCCTGGGTCAGTGGAGGAGGGGAGGCTGGGGCAACACCTTGATCCAGGTGCCTGAGTCTGCCCTCTGCAGGTCTTTCCTAAGGAAATGTTCACAGGACACAGAAAAGCTCATAGGGGATCTCTCCACCAGTGCCAATGACACACGGGCCATGATCGACGCCATTGGAGACAGCCTGCTTAGTGGCATCAAGTGCCGGATTGCCACACTGAAAAGGCAGCTGGAGCTTGAGCACGTCTTCAAGCTGGAGAAGTTACAGTTGGTGGCTCAGGAACTGGAAGCTCCCCGACAGCTTTACCAGCAAATGAAAGCGCTCCTGCAGCATCATGTAAATGCAGTTCAGTTCCTTCATGAGCATAAGAGACTCATGGAGGGCAGCATGTCCCCTCAGGTTCCCACCAAAGACACCGTTCCCATCAGGTGCTATTTTCAAGAGCTCATTAAAGGAATGGACATCACTGCCTTTGTACCCCCTGATACTGACCAAGTGCTAGCTGGCTCAGTCAGGCTCCGTGAGGCCTGGCAGATGGGCTGTGCCACACAGGGCCTTCTGTCCCAGCAAACATGGGAGGATATTTTGTTCACGGCAGTGTCGAGTTCAATGCCAAAATCAAATGAAGAGGCAAAGCATTCCCCAAAATCATCTCATTCCTCCTCTCCTTTCTCCACCAGCAGCAAATCCTCTGCACAGGGAAGTGAGGTTGGGTCTAGGGAATCAACCGTATAAACACAGTACACAACTTTTACCAGTTTGCAACTTGGTTGCAACTTGAAAGTTGCTGGACTTCACCTTTTATAAGGAAAAAAAAAGATCCTTTCCACCTTGTGGTTTCTCTCTTGATTCGGGGTCTTATATTGATAATCATCCAACACTTTTTTTTTAAATAGTAATCTGCTTATAAAGTGTGTTGCTTAAAGCTCACAGAGGAGGCTTTCAATGGTTGGGGCTGCTGGCTTGGTGGTCAGGTGGGTGGTGCAGGAGGTGAGTTCTTGGCACAGCTGAACAGAACAGCTTTATGCTCTGATGACTTATGGTACACTTTTAGCTTAGTTGAGCCTCAGATACTAGAAATCACAATAGCAATGATTTCCCAGAAATGAAATCTGTGGCTAGCTCTCCTCCTGGCTTTTGTTCTTTTTCTGTTACAATAGTAACTACAATTTGTTGAATGCTTAGTATATACTATTAGCACTCTTTACATTAATGACTTAATTCCATTTTCAAAATAACGGAAGGAAGTGAGAATTATTATCACCACTTGAGAGGAGGAAACTCGGGGTCTGAGAATTTAAATCGCTAGCCCAAGATTACATAGTAGTTGGAAGGGTGAACTTAATGTAAATCCAAGTCTATCTGGCTAGAGGCCTGGCTTCTTCCAGCCTACTCCAGAGTACTGACCTGGAAACATCTTAAAGAACACTACCATTCTTCAGGGGGAGCTCTCTCTTAATTCGCGTACTCAGTTTATAGTAAACATCTACATAAAATTCAATAAGGGTTATGCAATCTATAGTATCACCTATTAGTATGCAATTAGTGGAACCGCATGTAATGCTTCACATAAATGATATTTTGGGAACTCCACTTCCCCTTCAGAGGTAAGCAATAGGTTCCCCATTATACCAAAGAAGAAACTGAGAAGATCACTGGTTTGTCCAAAATCACATGGTTAACAGCAGGGACTCTAAATGTCATTCTCAAAACCTTCTCCCTTGTTTTCAGTTGTGACTGGTTTCAAGTAACACCAACTTCACCCTGATCTGTTGGGAAAGAAGAAAAGGGACTTCTGACAAACACCAGAGAAAGGGTAGTGTGGCCTCAGAGTGAGAGGACCCAGAGTCGTTGCTGTCAGAAGCCTGCGTTTCTCTTTTGTCTGTTTTTCAGTGATTATTTGGCTTCTTTCCTGAACAATGACCTTTTTCCCTGTCATTACAGCTTGGGGTCCCAAGCTAAGAGAACCGTCTCAAGTTTCTATTTAATATATTCTGGACTCTGCTTGGCCTATACCAACACCACTGACCCAAGTATGGCAGGAGCAGTACCCCAAAGAGGAGGCAGTGAAGACACAATCTCAGATCACACAGGAGCCAGGCTGGAGGAGGGTCCCTGTGACAAATAACAGAGGCCATACTGTGCATAAAGAAAATACTGTCCTGTTGGAACGTAGGCTGAATGTAGCCAGAGATTCCAGTTTTTTTGAGAAAAGCAAGAAATCCAGATTTTTTATGTTCAATGTCTTGATTCTTTTGAAAGCTGTCAGCTAATTAAAAATAGATTTAAAACATTGTACTGGCATAACAAAGCACTTCTGTGAACCAGATGGGAACTCCAGGCCATCACCAGTTTGCAGCCTTGAGTGGAGGTGGACAACATAACTGCCTTCTCTACCCCAGGGATGCCAGGGTCTGTTTGCTATGCCTGGGTTCCCCACTCCTGCCCCTATGACTTTTCAGGAGAATCACTTCCCAGCAGGCATACAGGAAAGCAGGAGGCTGCTGGAGTCATGGATAGCCAGAAAAGACAAGATCTCAGGAGGCTCTGTCCAGACATCAGCCTCCTAATCTGCATGTGCCCCATGCTCTGAGCTGAGACCTGGACCATTCTGTTGGGGACCCAGGGTTAAAGACGGGGGGGAGTCTGAGCTGTGAAGAACAGGGAGACTAAGAGGCAAGCTGATTGTCTCAACCAAGCATACTGAGTGTAGGGCCAGAGGGAGCAGCCATACAAAGAGCCCCAATCTCACCTGGTGTGGAAGTTGCCAGGAGTATATTTGCTTTACTTGAATTGTTTATGTTGCAGGAAAACAAAGGTGGAAGGAGGGTTCTGTTCTGATGCTGCCTGCAGAGAGGTGTAGATAAGAAGTGAGGTCTGGGATGGCATGGCCTCAGGGACGCTGGTCCCTGGGATCCTTTGGGGCTTGGCTATTCTGGGAACCTCAGCCAGGGAGTTTGAAGGTCTTCTCAGGACTCAGCAATTCCTCTTCCTGGCCCAGCCAGGTGCTGTTCCCTCTGCTTTTTCACACTGTCTACTGGTTACAACCCTCACAACCTGGACTCCTGCTTGTGGCTTCTCTACTCATTAGTATACTTTGAGCTCAGCTCCCATTGCAAACGGCCCTAGACTCTTGGCTTTTAATTCCACACTGTTGAGCACCTATTGTGTGCACCAGGCCTTGTTCTAGGATATGGAGAGGGACACAGCTGTGGAAATGCAAATTTCTTGTTCTCTTGGGGAAAAACAAAAAAGCAAGATGGGTTCAGAGAGTGTTAAAATGCTGAAGGTATAAAAATAGAATACTGAAATAGTGATGGGGGTAGTGAGGTTGAGTAGCCAGGAAAGGTTGCTCTGAGCAGGCCAGGGTTAAGTGCCATCTGAATGACCAGGACTGGCCAGGTGAAGATGGGGATGAGCACTCCAGGAGGTTTGATTAGTGAGTGGTTAGACCTATACTCCCACAAGCATGGGGAGTAGAGAGGGAAGCTGAGGCCAGGCCACTGGGCAATCTGGTTTGCCTGGCCAGCAGTTTGTTCTGCTTGGTCCCAAGCGAAGATTCAAATATCTGCTCTTCCTGCCTCTTGCCATAGTTAGGTAGTTAGGCAGGCATGAACAACAGGAGCAAAGGCACTGCTCTGTAACCATAGAAACCTTCCTTGAAGACCTTCTTTAAGGACCTCCCAGAAACACCTCCCCTTTTAGGGTTATAAATTATCCCAAATCCTGAGGCACAAAGGCCATAAAAGCTGCTGCCTAAATCAGCCACAAACACATGAGCAAAAAGTACTACCCATAACCTCAGCTTCATTGCACCATTATTATTATATCATGCCTATGCCTGAAAGTTCATAAATATAATTATAACACACTGAATTCTTGGTAAGCACATGTGCAGTGGGCAGTGTTATATGGCAGCCAACTGTCAGTCAAGGTAACCTCACATTCTGATCATCTAGTACTGCCTTTGTACTCTTCCACCACGGTCCAAATATGAACTTTCCACTTCTGCATTGTTACAGCTCTCTTCACTGAAAACCCGCTCCTCCCTTGGAGCATACTCTGTCTTTCATCTTTTTTTTTTTAACTATTATTATTTATTCCTACAGCACCTGATCTTCCTAGGTGGTCTCCTAAACAGGCCCGACCCTGTGGAGCTTCCGAGATCAGACATTGGGCTTGTTCAGGGTGGCATGGCCATGGACCATGTACTGTAGCTCCACTGGGGCACAAACCCAGGACCACCTGCATGTAGAGCAGACATGCTAACCACTACACTATTGAACCATGTCCATGTCTTTCATCTTTTCACCTCCCAAATTCCACAGGGCTACAACCTTCCTTTGCGTGGCCCATCTCATTCTAAAATGTAAATAAATCTTACTTTTTCCAAATCTCGCTGACCGGTAATTCTTTACTGCATTGGCGGGGAAGAACTAAAGACCTATACCATGCTGCTGGGCAACGCCATATTTCATATTGCCCAAGCAGTAACACCATTACTACAAATAATGATCGTTACTGACCAGATTCTGTTCATCACTTGGCAGTTCCAAATCACTTCCCTACTATGATCTAATTGAATATCAGGTCTCTGACCCAGGGTGCCTCCTGGAGAAGAGGAGCTGGGTCTTTCATCCATGTTTGCTCTATTCCAAAAGTTGTGTGCTCTTTCCACAGAATGCCCTCTCCATCTCCTAAGAACCCACATGCGGAAGAAGAGCATGCTGTGTAGATGTCCCCACTTAATTAGGCTAGCTTCCCATGATAGTATCCCCAAATTTTGTGGGGGCTTAAATAAGTCATGTCTCTCTCACCTAAAGTCCAAGCCTCAGTGGAAGATGCCCTGTGATGCCATTAGGGAACTGGGGTTCGTTCCATGTATCTCTCCACTACACCCCATCCCATCCAGGCAGGGGGAAATTAGGAAGAGGGGTAGAGAGGGCAAGCCCTCCCTTTGTAGGGCAGAAACCAGAAATCCCACCCATCCTCCTGCTCACATCTCAGAAGCCAGAAATTAGTCACATAGCTACATCCAAAGGCACTCTAGTTCTGTCTCCTAAAAATATAGTTCCTGTTTACTCAGAAAAAGGAGACAATAAATATTGGGGAACAACTGTCTCTGGAATAGCTTTTATATTTATAATTTTCCTGATTATGAAAGCAATATTCACTGCTAAGAACCCAGAAACATATAAAGGCAAAGAGCATGAGCAACTGCAGAGCTAATTGTTGTTTAAGATTTATAGGGTCATGGCATACATATTACTTTGTAACCTTATTTATCACTTAACAATATAACCCTGACAATCTTCCCCTATTGATAAATATAGGTCTACATGGCCATCATAGTTTTTCACGGCATGACTAAGTGATGACTGGTTATGAACTGGGAGATGGCTCTGATCTGCACTTGATTACTAATGAAGGCGAACATCTTCTCATATTTTTTAGTCATTTTTATTTCTTTTGTGATTTGCCATTTCATATCCTTTGTCTATATTCATGTTTTTCCTAATGATTTGGGAAAAAATCCACTTTACATCTTAACATATTAGCAAACACGTAGTGCTTATGTGCACCAAGCACTGTTCTGAGTACATGCAATATTTAATCCTAACAACAGTTCTATAAGGTAATTATTGTTATAATCCCTGTTTTATAGATAAAGAGCCTGAGGCACAGGAAGGATGAGCAATTTGCTCGATATTATATAGTTGTGTAGTCAGGAAAAGGCAGAACTAGGATTCAAACTCAGGGTCTGGTTTCAGATTTTTCCGCCTAACCACTAGACATTTTAATTGTTTTGCCTGTTACCGATTTCAGAAAATTATTTTTCCCATTTGTCATTTGTCACTTTTAAAGTTAAAAGTCCTCCCTAAATCCTACCAATCTTTCTGGCCCAAGCTTGTTTTCTCTCCTTCCAGTTTCTTGTTTACTTCAGTCCACAAAATAAACTCTGCGCCTTAAGTCCTCCGGCATTTACTGTGTATACTAATAGGAGATCATAAATGTAAACGCATCCGGTACACTATTAAGGGCTGTTGAAAACATACATTATCGTATGAGAGTGCAAATGATCTCTTTTAAAGATCTTGGGCACAAAGTATCGGTGAGTTAGTAAAAACAACGAGGCCTGTGTGTGGGGTTCTACCAGCCAAAGACCCAGACCCGAAAGGGTAGTAACCAGCGCTCTGTGGGGGTCCTAGAGTTTGGGAAAGTCGTAATGAGCATGCAGGAACTATGCTTTCGGTTGATTTTAAAAGAGGAAAATTAGGCATTACTTTGAACAGCCTCTGAACACTGGAATGTTCAAAACCTGTCAGTCAGTTGACCCGACTGCCTCTTCTACAACTGGTAAACTGAGCCCACCCATGTGGGACACAAGGAGGACGTTCCCAAGGCAGGAACTATGCGCACTACCACCCAACGCGCTCTCGGTGGCCACGTGACGGTGCCAGTTCATCACGTGTGGGGGTTGGAACACCGCCCCGTCACTCTCCGGGCTGTCCAATAGAAAACGGGGACTGGGCAGGGTGGGTGGACCCGCACGCCCTTCTGCGGGGCTCGCCCAACGCAGGGCGGGCCCAGCCACCGCCCTCCAGTGAGGTCTGGGCGAGCCCTACTCAGCCAAGGTGAAAGGGCGAAACGCACGTCAGTCAGGCGGCCTGACCAATGGGCTCGCGCGCTGACCTCGCGCCCACCCCCGCTTCGGCCTCCCGGCGCCCGCGCTGCTTTCCCTCGGGCCGCCGCGTCCCGCCCGCCCGGGCTTCCATCCGGGTCCTCGCTCGCGGCTACCAGCGACAGCGGGCGGCGGCGGGCGTGAGGGCCGGACTGTTTCTGCGGCGGGCGCTGGTGGGCGGCAGCCTTCTTTGCGAGCCCGAGGTGGGTAAGGTTGAAGGACGGCGCACGCGGGCCCGTCGCCATTTTTCTTCTTTCGGACCCCCTCCCCCCCACCCAGGGGCAGTGAGAGAAGGGGAGCGGTGTGGACCGGCCGGCAGAGGCCTGGGGGCCTGGGCGGGCGGGCTTGAAGGAGGACCGCGGGTGGCGGCGGCGCGTGGGGGGGATGGGCGCCGCGTGGCGCGGCCGGTCCCAACCCCCTCCCCTTCCCGCCTAGCGCCTCTCGGGCCGCGGGGGAGGGGTCATTCTTCACATTCTTCACCCCGCCCCTCCCCCCGTTTCAATCAAACTTGGGCGAGGGAAGTCCCGCCCCCGAATGTTGCTCGTTGGCCGATATCGCCTCCCGCTGTGTTGTGACTGGCTGTTGCCTGCGCCAGGTTCCCCTGACGTCACTTCCGCTATCAAGTTTGTGGGCCTGGGAGACCTTGGCCTTGGGGGCTGGGATGCGGGAGGGAAGGTAGGAAGTGCGAGGGGAGGGCCGGGACGCGTGGGTTCGGGCTCGCGGCCCTGGGCTCGCTCCCTACTCCTAATCCGCTTGGCTGAGCGCAGACTCCATCCTGGAGCTGCGGTGAGACTGGGTTATCGCGGCCGCCGTCCTTGGCGGGAGAGGCGGGCGGGCCGGAGGGAGGAGGAATCCCAGGGGACCGGCTCGTGCCTGGAGACCTGGGCCACCGCCAGTGGCCCCAGCCCTGGGTCCGGGCTGCACACTCTGAAGCAGACCGGCTGATACACGTCCCTGGCGGGCTCCGGTGTGAGGAATGTGTAACCTTTATGTCCTTGGCCAGCAATGGCCTTCTGTCTCTCCAACTTTTACAGTAGGGCCTGGTCCTCTGCCTTTTATGTCAGAGGTGAGGGTGTGTGTTTTAATAAACTTTTCATTTATGAGAGAGTTGGAAAACGGGAAGAAGGCACTGCGCACAGTGATTGTTAAATTCTTGAAGTAAATAAGGAGACTGGATGAGTTTACTTTTTCTTTTAACTTTCCTGATAAATACTGCGTTCTTAGCACTCAGTTCCTAAGTGAAAACCTCATTTATCAGTCCTGCATTTCTATTGGCCGAAAAATCATACAATGTTATAAAAAAATATGTTCAGTTCTAAATTTATAGGTATTTTAGAAGCTAATTGTTTATATCCAGGTTTTTCTTCTATGACAGGTTCACTTACAGTATATTCAGGGAATATGCGTAGTAAAGGAAGCAAAAACGTGTAAACTTGTAATTGGGGTTCTTTGAGGGTGTTTGGTTTATTATACACAGTTGCTAAAAGTAGTTTTTGAAAATTTAGAGCTTTTTGAGAGGAGACAAATGTCTTGATCTCTTCTGAATTCAGTTATGACTAAATGGCATTTTTAAATGTATTAATAAGGTACAGAATTACCTTACTACCTGATGTGGGGGAAAACTTTAACCATTTTTGTATATTTTGTAGTGACAGCTAAAAGGTATTTTTCTTTGATCTTGAAATAGGTTGTGGATCCTCCCCCTCTTCACAAAATTAAAGCTCTGTTAAATTTAAGAGACTCAAGAATTTTGCAAGTTTCCAAAAAAGAGAAAGTTTGTAAATCACTGAGTTCAGACTTACAGAATGAAGAGATCGATATTATTCAAATTGGTCTCCAGTGTTTACTCTTTGTGGGCATTTTATTCTGTTGGTTAACATTAACTAGAATTCTTGCTTTAGAGCAAGGCCCCAACCCCTGGACTGTGGACTGGTACCACACTGGTATGGGTCCATGGCCTGTTAGGAACTGGGCCACACAGCAGGAGTTGAGCACTGGGCAAGCCAGCCAGGGAAGCTTCATCTGTATTTGCAACTGCTCCCCAGTGCTAGCTAGCATCATTCAGATCATCGGGCAGTCAGTCACCTAGGAGCACCCGTCCCTGGTGCCAGGTTGGGGACTGCAGGTTAGAATACAGCACACTATGTAATTGTGTACCTTTTTAAAATAGCTAATATAGTCATAGTGTTACTAATAGTGGGAATTGCTCAATATTAGATCTAAATGAGTGTTTCAAATTGTAGGACCTGACTCAGTTGGTCATTAAATCAGTTTAATGAGTAGTGATCAGAATTTTTTTTTAAAAGCACAGAAAATACTAGTTGATTCCACTATAGGCAAGTATCTTTTTCTGAGGGTGTCAAAAATGTTTGAAAAACACTGCTGAATGGTATTTTCTTCATTGATAGCACTGGTCTTCAAGGAGTATTAGAAGTATCCTTTTTCATTTATATTTGGTGGAGCTTGTTCCCCTCCTGACAGTTTTCAGGAGTTAGGGGACATAAATTTGCCATTAATGACCAGCAGGTGTTCTAATCACTTACTATTTTAATAGTCTGAGAAGCTTTTAGACAGTAAGGGATCGTCACCTTAGAATATTAATTGCCATTGAATTTTCCACATCTAGATGAGAATAGAGGAATCTGGAACCCCCATAATGAGTTGTCAACATTGCCTCATGTTGAATAAAGGAGGCGTGGTCACTGAGTGCTCTTCCCTTGTGTGGGTATTCAAAGCATTAAGTAATGAGAAAATGAGAGCCACTACTTTTATTTTTTTTTCCTTTTTTTGATACTTAAGCCTTTGAAATCTAGGTTGTATTTTACATTTGTAGCACATCTCGCTTTGGGCTAGTTGAATTTCCAGTGCTTAAAAGTTAGATGTGGCTCATGGCTACTAAAAAGATAGGTAATTCTAGTGAATTGTCTAGCTTCTTTTAAAAAATTAACTTTTTCTAGATGAGTATTTGCAGGTTTGTATTATTAGTCAGAAATGTTACCTGTCTCTCCACGGCCTCATCTCAAATATCAGGAAATTGCTTTAGGTGATTTCTTAGGCCCTTTCTAGGTCTAAGATTTCTGTATTTTGAGGCATAGTTTAGAGGATCTGTTTCAAAATGACATATTAATGATAAATATGATTTGGGAGCATTTTGTTCTGTTAATTGGTCATCCTTTTCCACTTTGTGTTAGTGTTCATTATGAAGGGATATTACCTTTGTTCACTTGTGAGCCCACCACCCCTTCAGTTATCTGATGGCTTAATGCATAGGAGGGAGCATTTTGCTTAGTGAATTCACTCGTGTACAATGAAGACTATGAATTGTCTACTAAGGCTACAGTTAATTATGGTAAATTGTAATATAGATTTAATAACTAGATCCTACTTTTTCTTGTCCTTTGGAGGTGTGTAGATTATACAGTGATTTTTCAACCTGGAAACATCAGTATAATGAAAGATAGGAAGGCAAGAGATTTTAAAGGCTTAAGAAATAATTATATAAATAAGGACTGTTAAGCAGAACAAGTCAGCCAAGTGAAGTACTCTACCCTAAATATTTCCGTGCATTATAGGGTTTGTAGTAGAATTTACTTTTCTTAGGTATACAGTGGTAACATAGAACGCACTTGTACCAGGGAAGTTGGCCCCAACTTAACAATTTGCAGTTGAAAATTTACAAAGGAATACTGGGAATTGACTTGCCATTAGTTACCTTTTTAAAAATTTTGTGATTTCATGTAATGAGGAGCATCTTAGTGTACCCGCTATGAGTCTGAGTAAATGAAAGGATATATATGGTCCTTTTGGAATACATAGCCTAGTATTTAGCTCTTTAAAACTTAATATGAATTTCAGGTTTAATGCAATGTTTGGTAGAATACAAAATGGAGATTTTAGGTAAGAATTCGGTTAACTTCCATTAGTGAAACTTAGTTATACTTAAAAACTTTATCTTGGTCAATTTTACAAGTCAGATTACATTGATGGATTGACCCATTGCTAAAAATACTGTTTGTTGTGTCAAAGGAATCAAAGTGCTATTGGAGAGTTTGATGAATAATAAAATAATGTTTTAATATTAAGCCTGTATCATCAGATAAGTAATTCATTAATAATCAACTGAGTATTTGAGGTTGAAAGAAATTATTAAGTAGCCAATATTTTAATTTTGATTTGTATTTGATTATCAGCATGTAAAACTGAATGATGAGACTGAAGGAAATAGTTCGTGTTATTTGTATGGAAGTTTGGCAAAAATGAAGTTTATGCAACCATAACATGGCATGTGAATAAAGCTTTTTAAAAATAAAACTTTGAGCTACTTTGTTTATTATAGGATTACGTAAATTAATGCAAAAGGTAGGCAATTCAGACTTCCCGGAAAGATGTTTTAGCTCAGAAGCTCAAACTCTTTTAAGTATTTGGAAAGTAGAGTATACCTGTTTCTGGACTGTTAGTTTAGCAAATTTTAAGAATTTAGAAGCTAGTTTGTTTTAAATATCACCTTGGTAAAATTGACAAATGCAAAGGTGAAATTGGTATATTTTGCTTCATTAATATGTAGTTTTCATAATGTATATTCAAATGCGTCTTTAGGATCATGACACTTAACCTCTTGTTCTTGGACGTCTTAAAAGCTATGGACTTTTGCAGAAAAATTGTGTATACAATTTTGGGGGGGTTCCTGAAGTCATTGTGGATACACGTTAAGAACCCTGAATTTTTAAGGTGTTGACTATACAAGTAATTTAAACATTATGATATGATATATACACACACACATCGTTCATTTAATAAAGTATAAGTAGCTTTAAAATGTGAATGTCATGGAGTGAATGTGTTATAGAAACTTGATACAGCTACAGATAATGACAAGCAAGTTTATTATTCATAATTAGGAAGTAGATTTGCCTCTTCATAGCACATTTTAAATTGACACAGTATATTTTAAATTGGAGGCATTTTTGACTGTCACAAGTATATCTGGGAAAGAAAACTTGTCAATATGAGACAGTTTTTCATATTGATTTAATTTATTAAAAATAGTACTATTTGTGGAGTATTTCTGGGTCATTAAGGTGCTTTACTTGTGTTCCCTGTCCCTAAAACACCTCCATGAGTTGTGGCTGTTATAGTTCCCCAATTGGAGTTGAGAGAACTAAACCACAGGGAGGTTATGTAACTTGCCCAAGAATGCAGTGACTAAGTAGCTGCTTGACCCCAAAGCCATTGCCGGAAACTCCTTTCCTATACTGCTCTTTTGGGGTGAAATCATTTCTTAACACATTTTGTCCAAGTTGAATTGTGACTTTTAATCACTCTAATTTTTAGTGGGAAGGGCAAGCTACAGATTGAGGTAGTATGTGAGTAAGGATAGAAAGTGGCTTTAAAAGTTTGTTACTTTTTAAAAAAGAATTATCCGAAAGATCAAATTCAGATAGTTTGGCTAATAGAATCTTGTCTAAGAATATTTTAGTTTAAATCTAATACTGATGGTTGCAGCTACAGTATATTGAACAGCCACTGTGCACTTGGCATTGTAATTAGTGGTTTTGTATGTTATTCTATTTCCTTTAACAGCCCTGTAAGATTTGTCTTGATTTTTATAAGTTAAAATAACAAAGGCCCAGAGATTGCATTATATGTCTAGAAACTGGCTTCTTATAAATAAGCCAGTATTCAGACTAGCTGTCCTCCAATTCCGCAGTACACTTTAACTATAGAGAATCTCAAGAACAAAAAATAAATTAGCTTAATTACCCCACTCCTTTTCTCTTTTCTAGTAGCCAAGCATTATATAGTTGTGATCTGTACATGTTAGGGTTTTTATTTAACATATTTCTTAATGAACGTTTCCTTCAGTCCTCATAATTCATAAATTCTACTATATGGATTGTGTTCTTTATTTCTGAAAGCTTTTTTAACATTACCTCTTCAGCTGTTAGATATTAGTTTCCAAAATTTGCTGTAATTGTTTTCTTAAACTGCAGGCTGAGAACCATCAGAGGATCATAAAAATTGTGTATAATAAAAGAAAATATAAGAGGATTAGTTGAATAGTATTCATTTGTTGTATTAGTATTACGTAGACATGACGAGTACTATTTAGAAATATAAAATATTTTGCTGTGGATTGTGGAACAGAGGGAAACCACTGCTCTAATGAATAGTGATGCTGCATAGTAGATATGTTCCTCTTGCCCCTCACCCATTAACACTCAATGTTTAGATTATATTTGTATATATTTCACCCAAAATTGAGTATTATAATAGCCCTTGGTATGTGAATTGCCAGATTCCTTACTACCAATATGGTACCAATTTATATTGCTGGATCAAGAAAAACAGTACAAAGTAAGCATGCCACCTTGCCAAGATTTTAAAAATGAATACATCTTAGATTCTATATTTACTTCATTTTTATATACCTGTGTTTGATGAAAATTCTAACAGGTTTTAAATGAGAAAATTGGTCAGGGCTAGGAGGCGGGGTAGAGGTACCAGTCAGTTTTACTGTTGGCTGAAAGAATATGTTGGTTCTGGAGAAATATTTTTGCTTATGATAAAGGTTTGACTTTTTAGGGACAGTTATCTTCATATTCATTCCTTGAATCATCTAGCCTTAAAGAATTGAAATGGGGTTAAACAGTGAATTTGGAGATTTGGTGTTACCTACCATAATATGGTCAAGTTATTAAACTTCTCAGCACTAGTTTTTCACCTCTTTAAAACAGAGATGATGACTGTTAAGACGACATACATGAAAGGCATGACTTGGGGCCTTATGTATGTTGGATCTGTAGTAAGTCTTTCTCCTTATTCTTAGAGATTATTTAATCTAGTGTATTGATATTACAGTTAGGAAAAACTGAGGGGCCTAGAAAGGCTAAATGACTTGAACAAGGTTTCATGGCAGGGTGTGAGCTGGGCCAGGATTTGAACCCTGGTTATTGTTGACTCCAAATGAGTATTGCTATGAACACTTACGTATGTACAAATTTTTGTGTTTAATTCTTTTGGGAATATACCTCTGAGGGAAATTACTTGGTCACATGGTAACTTTTTGACAAACTGCTAAACTTTCCCAAAACACCTGCACCATTTTATATTCCCACCAGCAGTATTAATAGGGATCTATTTTCTCCACATCTTCATCAACACTTTTTGACATGCCTTTCAATTATAGCCATCCTAGCAGATCTGAAAGAGGTATCCCATTGTGGTTTTGGTTTTGGTTTCCCTAATGACTAACAAATAATATTGAGTGTCTTATTTACATATTGGCCCTTTGTGTTTATGAGCCATATCTTTAGAGAAATGTATATTCAAATCCTTTTTCCCTTTAAAATAGTTTATTAGTTTTAAGTTACTTTTATATATGGTATGAGGTATGGGGTCCAAATTTATTTTGCATGTGGATATTCAGTTGTCCCAGCACTATTTGTTGGGGAAAAAAAAAAACGAAAACAACTCTCCAGTGAATTGTCTTAGCACCATTGTTGAAAATCTGTTGACTAAATGTATGGGATTTATTTCTAGACTTTGAATTCTATTGTATTGAGCTGTATATCATGAGAGTGTTTTTGATTACAGATTTTGGTTATAAGTCACTACTTTAACATTAAATTTAGTGCCTGCCCTAAGTAATCTTTACAGTAGTTACCTCTTAAGTATGAAGTCTGTAAAATGGAGACCAATATTTAATGTGGTTTAAATTAATTTGGTTTTACGGTTTGGATTTTAAAACTAAACTGATCATATTGCTTAGTTCAGAATATTGCAAGGCATTAAAATATCTTGGTTCCTGCCTTTGATCCTCACAGCATCTTTTTAGCTAAAGAAAGGATCCGGATCCTGACTCCCATCCAAGAGATAATCTTTGTTTTCATTAATCAGAACACTGTGTTTGGTGTAATGGAAAATATGAGTTAGGTTAACTTAAAAATTAGGATCTTTGTGTATACATTTTTATATCATCCCTTTGTACATTAGTTTATTTCATCGTGGATTATGTATGATATATATATAGGACTTGCATTTTTGATGTCATTAGAATTTGATAGAGAGGTTCTTGTATTCCTTTGTAATGGATTTTTTTTGGTGGTTTCTTTAGGAAGGATAAGAGATTTTATGAATTTTCATTTCCAGCAACTAATAAGATAAAGGTTGCTAATAGTCAAGTGATATAAGAATTTCTGAAACTTTAAATATATATTAAGAGTGGACTTAGATGACCAAGCATTTAAGACAATATTAACCAAATAGAAGAAATGAAAGCATCACATAGATTATATATGTAGCTATAATTTAAATTGCTGAATTTTAGAAACTTTTCCAATTAAATTTATATTCAAATTAAGTGAAAGAAAATTTAATATTTTTCCCTCCTCTTTAATCACACAGGAGAACCAGGACTGCCGAGTAGAAAGCCTTCCTGTGGTGCTCCGCTGGAACATTAACCCTGGATGTTCTCTTCACTGTGGGATGAGGTAGTAGGTTGTATAGTTTTAGGGTCACACCCACCACTGGGAGATAACTATACAATCTACTGTCTTTCCTAACGTGATAGAAAAATCTGCATCTGATGGTGTCTTAAGAAGTTAATAACTAATCGTACAGTATTTACAATTAACTTGTATAAAAATGCTGTAATTGTACTGTTTCTGTGTGGCATACAAATTGCTCCTTCTTTTAGAGATTACAACTTTAGCAAGAAGACTAGAAGGGGTGGGGATACATTTTGCTTCTCATTTCTGTATATCAGAATAACCTTTTATTTTGATGTATATAATTTTATGTTGCATTTTCTTTTGAAAAGGTTGTTCGCTTCATTCCAGAAGAAAACATTGCTCTATCAGAGTGAGGTAGTAGATTGTATAGTTGTGGGGTAGTGATTTTACCCTGTTCAGGAGATAACTATACAATCTATTGCCTTCCCTGAGGAGTAGACTTGCTGCATTTTGTTTTTATCTAGATGATATTCAAACTCAGAAGAATAACTTTTGACATTATGTTGTATTGACAGTTTATGTCAGCTGCTGATTTTCTCTGTCCAAGTATAGTGTACTTAAAATAGACAATGATTTAACATTTTTACTTTTCACGTGTATATTTCAGTAACTTGAAATTAAAAATCTTGAGTGGAGAAATTAAGTAACTTTCAGGCAATCTTAATAGGAGATTAGGCTCCTGTGGAATTGTGAATAGGCTTATCTATCACATCCTCCGTGTGTGGGGGTGGGTGGGTGGGTGGGTGGGGATGGGGTCCTGGGTAATAGAGGTAAATACAGACTGGAAAGTCACTGTTGGAGCTAAAAGGGAGTCAGGTTGATTATAATTAATTCTCTGGTTTGGATTTTTGGGTGGCTTTGAGCAGTGTTATAACCACTGTTTCATCAGTGTGTTGATTTGGAAGACTTCATCGCTCCACCCTGGAAAAAGGAGAGTTGGACTTTATAAGTGTTAAAGACCTCAGCTTTGCCCCAAAACCTGAAGTCCTTTATTCACAAAGGGGAAGTCCCCTGGGCTGTTAAATGGTTCTTTTAAAGAAAATGTGAGGATAATGCTAGGAAGGGCTCTTTGAGTTTTAACACCCGAGGAGGCCTATGTTTTAGCTTTTTTCCAATGGCCAAAGCATATGTTACCTTGGGCTTTTATAATCAAGGCCAAAAGCTTTTTGTTTTAAGTGCTTACTGTTTGTTTTGGGAAAAGAAAAAGGCAACTGTGGCTATGAAGGAGAGGTTATTTCTTCCCAAATATATTCGCTTATTCTGAATCGTAATATCTAAGGTAATCACAGTGCATTGCCATTGGCAACAGGAACTTTGCGTGACAGAAAACATCAAATTCTCTCTTGGATGGGCCCAACCCAGGTGATTTGTCGGCCAAATTTATGCTTTTTGTTTCATCCCTGGCATATAGATAGACACCTGCATGGTCCAGAGTTGGTCTTTGTTATAAATTAAACATACAAAAATCAGGGTTGGGGGGGAAGCTTTTACATTTGAGTGTGTCAAAGAAAAGTGGGAAAGTTCAAGAAATTCACTTAATCTTTGTTAAACAGACGAGTTGAATAACATCTGTTTGTGTGGCAAGTACAGTTGTGGAGTTTTGTGGTTTGTGCTGCCTCTGCTGTATATCACCACTCTGTATTTGGAAACTTATACTATAAATGCAGAAAAATGAATTTATATCTTTTATTAATTACTCAAGGTCCCATTTCATATTCTTACTTGCCAAGACCAGTAAGTGAATCAAATTATGGAGAACTATATTTTGTTAAAAAACACTTAAAAGTACCTTTATAAATAGTGTGATAGTCTCCAAAGGTTGTTTTTGATGGCGACAATTGACTTCCATTTACTATAATCAAAGGATCAAAAAAAAAAAAAATACCTGAGCCTAGGCAGGGCTGGCTGTAACCTAGGAAACATATAACATCTAAATGAGGCAAGCAATAAGTTAAATTGTTCCAGTTGACAATGGCAGACAGGACTTATACTACAGAGTGTCATCGAATTTTCTAGTTTATCAAGAGAGGCTGGAGGTTTTATGGAATTTGATGTTATTTAAATTTTGGTAGTACATAAATGTTTTCAAAAGTCTGTGGCTCCAGCAATACATGGTGGGCTTGATATTAGGCTTCTGGTTTGCATCCTCTGATGTAATTGAGTTTTTGTTTCTTCATAATGAGGTTTGATTTTCAGCAGATACATTTATTGTTTTTACTAAGGTCATGTGGCCAGTAACTTTAAAAGCATCAGTGGTTTGAATTTGAAATGAAACCCAAAGCCTAATTTAACAGGTTAATTTGAAGTACATCTGCCAAGTAGAAGACGGCAAGAAAAAAATGGGTTCCTAGGAAGAGGTAGTAGGTTGCATAGTTTTAGGGCAGGGATTTTGCCCACAAGGAGGTAACTATACGACCTGCTGCCTTTCTTAGGGCCTTATTATTCCACGGTAACCTGTTTCCTTGCTACCTTGTTTTGGTGTAAGCAGAGTTCTTTCTGCAGGTTTTCTTATAAATAAAACATCACAGGAATACCAGAAGGAGCAATGCTTTTGCATTAGTGATTTAAATAACAGCATGTCATCAACATTGATTACTAAAAGTCAACTACTGAGAATTTAAGACTTCTGAAATATACCAAGTTGCTTATGTCTCTCACTGGAGTCACTGGAAAGTTTTACAAAGCATGATTTTTTTGTTTTTGCTTAAGTTCCTATTACTGATCTAGAGACTACCAGATATTTCCCCTCTAAGCATCTATTACACCTAAAAGAAGACATTTAATAAAACTATTGAAATATTTACTGTTTCCTATACTGCATTTGTAAATACCTTGATAAATTTCTGGGTTTCTTTGTCTTCTGGTCTTAAAACTTGGTGCAGTTCTTAGCGTGGTAATGCATATTGTGGAAATCCATCATTGCATTGAGTGTGCATTATGGTATGTAATCCTATAGTTGAATCTGTTAAATTTATATACATGGGCTGGAATTACCATAATTTGTTAAACATCTTTGCAATAAAAATACTACTTTTACTTTAAAACTTGTGCCTTTTTCAAAGTCATTGTTTCATCTTTGTTCTTGCAGAATGAGATGTATTTTTTATTTGTAAATACTTAGATTTTTATTAGATCTGTTAGAGTTCTTAATTTCATTTAATTGCAGTGATTTGCTCATTGTACCATCCTTCCTTCACAGTTGTATATTAATGAAGCTAACTTGAGCCATATCCAACTCTTCCATTTTGTTTGTCTTTGTATGCACAATTACATATGCTGAGGACACTTTTAAGTAATTCTCATTCTTTGAGTCTTCTCAGACAGACTACATTGCAAAATCTTATTTTTCCTCTCCAATTTCCCAGTCTGGTTCAAGCATTTACTGAGCCTGAGGTGTGTGTGCATTAGCATCCCAGGGGTAGATTTAATTTATTTCAAACTATTTTGACTAGTACTATATTTAAAGGCTTCAGGGTAGAAAGGTTGAAAGGGAATTCAGTGAAGTTTCCTTTCCTCTACTTCCTCCTCATCGGAGGATGTTCCAGTGGAAGGAACATCAGGAGATGAGTTCTAGGAATGTTATGTACCTATGACTAGTTGAAGCTTTGAATTTCTTCTATAAATTGATAGTGGCTTCTTAAACATCTTTTATATTGTGCAGTTATTTAAAATCGAAGATTTTTTTAAAATTTCAATTGACTACAGTGGCAAAATTACATCAATTTCACATACACAAAATGCAAATGATAATGGCCGTATAGTAGGATTAGGGATGCTATTTTAAATTTTCTGTAATTTTTAGTGAAAGTAATCTAAAGTGGTCCCCAACTTTTTTGGAATGCTATGATAATCGAATGCCTGATGATCTGAGGTGGAGCTGAGGCAGTGATGCTAGCACTGGGGAGTTGCTGCAAATACAGATGAAGCTTCACTGGCTGGCTTGCTCACTGCTCACCTCCTGCTGACGGCCCAGTTCTTAAACCACAGACTGCTACTGGTCTTTGGCCATTCTTATTAAGATACTTGGACTACACCAGCCAGCCCTTTCCCCCTCACTCCACTGCGCTAGTCAGGTGGTTTCTTGCTCTCCCCTTTGTGTTTTCTAGTTTTTCTTCCACTCTTAGGCTTTTGGGGGAGGGAAAAGCTGAGGGATCCTCTGATGAGTGGACATAATTCCTTCAGCAATGTTTGGTGGTTGAATGGCTCACCAAAGGAAGCCTCTGTGTTCTGATTGCTTGGGATTCTGAGATCCTTGCTTGAAATCCATAACTTAAAACTTTAGTTTGACTTAAAGGCTGTTTATCCCTAAGTGAGAGCATTGGGGTAGAATAATGGCATCAAAATCTATTAGTAGAACATTGGGTTTGACAAATCAGTGTTTCAAAGAAATACGGAGGCTGTCCAGTGCTAGTATGGAAGCATGACCGATGTCCTAGTTTCTTTCTAGCTTTCTACCATCTCTGGCACATAGTTTGCATTCTCAAGGTCAGCTCTTTCTCATAGTATGAGTGCTATAAATACTACCATCACCCTCTTTCTAGGCACAAAGATGTAAGGGAATGGGTATGCACATTTTCTGTCACCACAGCAACACCACTTAGTGACTTCTTTTTCTCAACAGTTGGTTATGTCTCATACTATGGCTGCAAGGTAGGCTGGGAAGTGGCTTAGGCCAATTGTCAGGCTGAACAATCAGTTTCACTAGTAAGAAAGGAACGGGGAAGTGCGCATGTAACTGCAGCAGAGTGCATTAGGAGCAACTTCGTGTGAAGAAGGCTGACAGCCCCTTCTCCACCCTTGTTAATTCCTGGGCAGCCTCAGTTAAGCAGGGCCCCTCACAACCCCTTTGGGCTTGAGAAATTCTCAGTTGAGACGAGAGGTTCAGTCAGAAGAGCTGTATGGGACTTACCCTTTGTAGAGAGGAATAGAGAGCTAATTAGGTTTGTGTGAATAATACACTATATTCTAGTACAGGGACTGGTACAGAACTGGAACTAAACATTTTCTCAAACTAGAATAGTTTTAGGTTCACAGCAGAAAGTACAGAGTTCACATACACCCTGTCCCTACCCACCTTGCCCCCAACTTTCCCACTGTGGACAAACTGACAACAGCAGTGGTACACTAATAAAGTATTTTTTTGTCCTTCCTTTCCACTAGTTTTTTCACCATTAAAATTAGAAGCTTAGCCTATTGCCCCACAGAAGGACAGACAATTCAGCAATGACCAAGGAACAAATTCTTGGCTCTTGAGTGCCAAAATTGACTGGAAAATTAGTGGCAGAAGCAAGCACTTAAAATAATTTTTCAGAATTTTGCATAAACTTGTCAAGAGCTAAACCTGGAGGACTGAGGACAATGTTATATTAGACCAGCAGAGTAGAAGAAAATACACAATGAACTGCTTATTCACTGAAGAATTTTACCAGCAAGCAGTAATACAGGGAATGAGACTGCTGTCAGACCAGTGAGTGCTGGAGCAATAATCCCTGTGTTTAGGGCTCTGTGGGATGAGCACAGTGGAACTCTAGATGGATTGGGGGAGTGGGGAGATGGGGCGCATTCAAGGACAGAAGGTGATGGATTTGCCTTCTTTCCCCAGGGCCTGCCCAGGGTGACCACAAAGCTAGGAAAGCTTATGTACAGCATGGCACCTTGACAGTGACAGCTGGAGCACTTGTGGCTACCAACCGGGAGGTGCTAGGGAGGCCTGCCCAAGGGACTTCTTGCTAAGATAACCTCAATTTCATTAAGGTATGGAATCTTATCTAAAGTGCCCTAGCTCTTGGTATAGGGGTAGATTGTGACCAGATTTGACCAATGAGAAGTTTTAGGAGTTGTAGAGGGCTTCATAAGAGGAAGGTTCTGGAGGAGAAACTGTCTCGTACTGCACTCTGCTGCTTACCTTTGAGCATGGTTGTATGATGACCAGAGCTACTGCAGCCATCTTGTGACTACAAGATGAATTACCCCCACAGAGAGTGGTGCACTGTTATTTGGACAGGAAAGCTCCCCTCAAGAGAGTCCACATAGTTCAGGAAAGTCCAGGAAAAGCCCTAAGTGTGCTGAAGTGTGAGTGGGATGACGGTGCAGAGGCCAGCTAGGAAAGAGCCCTGTGGCTGAGATAAGGATAATGGAGACAAGACTGGATCTCTGGCATCTGGAGGAAACAATAGGACCCTAAACATGAGCGTGACATGCCATGGGGGAAAGGCTGATGTGAAAGACCATATTTCAGAAATCTGAATCTTAGAAGCTATAGTCAGCAAGGACCAAGCTCAGACAACATGTGGACCAACCTTAGGGAGGATAAAGGGTAGGGGAGAACCCTGAAATTGATAAGACTACTAAAATTGCTTAAAATCAGGATGATTACCTTAAATGGATGAAATTTCAGTTTTCTATCATTGGCAGAAATGTGGGCTCAAGATATTCAGAAATAAAAAATCTTACATTTGTGTGCAACTGCAAATTTTGAACCTCCGCAGTTATCATGATCAACTTAACTATTCATAAGTAGAGTTTCTTCGATGATTTGTATGAAATACTGACATGGAAACATTTTTAAAAGGAAACTACATAGCTGTTACATTTCTCACAATTAAAATAGACTGAGTTTCTTGCAACATCTCATTTCACATGACAGGCTCTGAATAAATGCTGTGTGTGCGTGCATGTGTACACAGTCCTTGCTTTGTATGGTACCTTGTTATCAGAAGTTCATGTAATCATATCCTTCCTTAGCTTTGCCTGGTAGAGAACCATTAGAAATGAGAACAAATTTCTGTGAATGAGTTTGCGTTAACATGGTACTGTGCAAAGTGAAAACTGCCTGGATATAATGTACACTTTGCTTCTTAAAATATGCCCAGCTCCCTTCCATGTCTTACTTCCCATTAGTCTAGGGCCCACTGGTCAGAGATTCTCTTGGGAAATTGTCCTAAACTCCTAGTTTGCATCACCAAGCCCATTGGCAGCTTCTTAGGAGGTCAAACACCAAATCCTGGGGTGTGGTATTTCAACCAAGTCAAAGTAGAGGATTGACCCAGCAGAGGTAGAGCACTGATCAAAATGAGAAAGGAGGTGGTTGAGAATATCTGAAAAGATGTACAAGGTTTGAGGTCTAGTAACATCCTAGATTGTAAATAAGTTTCCCTAAGTAATCTTATGATTTTAAAAATCATCCCCAAATCCCAAATTCCAGTATAGGGGCTAGGGAAATGGTATGGTGAATGGCAGAGCAAAGGATGTCTGAATAATAGGAAAATATATTCTAGTTACTGGGAAAACACTGAAAAATAATATTTGTTTGACAATATAGTTCCCTTTTGATTAGGGAAATGGTGACCTAGTCCCCAAGAGAATCATGCAATATGTAATTCTTTGAGTATGACTTCTTTCACTTAGAATATTTTAAGGCTTATCCATGTCGTAACATATATGAATAATTTGTTTCTTTTAATTGCTGAAGAGTGCTCTGTTGTATGGATAGATCACATTTTGTTTATCCTTTCACTGGTTGATGGGTATTTGAATTGTTTCTGGATTCAGCTTTTATAATTGATACTTTACATACAAATCTTTTTGTGGACATCTGTTTTCAATTCTCTAGGACAAATTGAAGTGGAATGGAGTGGAATGGGTCATACGGTAAGTTGATGTTTAACCTAAGAAACTGACAAACTTTTTTCCAAAGTGGTTGTACCATTTTATATTCCCAACAGTGATATATGAAGATTCTTTACATCCTTATCAACACTTGATTTCTTTCTTCTTGGTTATAGCCATTCTGATAGGTGTTTATAGTGTTATCTCATTATAGTTTTAATTTGCATTTCCATAACAGTGATGTTAAGTACCTTTTCATGGACTTATTAGCCATTCTTATATCTTTACTAAATATTTACTAATGTATTTTTTCCATGTTTTATTTTTTTGTTGGCTTCTTATAATTGAATTGTAAGGATTCTTTATATGTACATTTTGGGTACAAGTTCTTTATCAGATATATGATTTCAAATATCTTTTCCTGATCTGTCGCTTTTCATGTACTTTTTTAGAAATTTATTTTAATTTTCCATTATGGTTCCCATATAATAGTATATTAGATTCAGGTATACGACATAGTGATTAGACATTTATATACCTTATGAAGTGATGACCACAATAATTCTAATACCCATCTGGCACCATACATAGTTACTGCAATCTTATCGACTGTATTCCCTGTGCTGTACTTTACATCCCTGTGATTATTTTTAAAAGTGGCAATTTGTACTTCTTAATCCCTTTCACCAGTTTTGCTCATCTCCCACAATCCTCCTCCCATCTGGCAACCATCAGTTCTCTGTATTTATGAATTTGTTTCTGTTTTGTTTGTTCATTTATTTCATTTTTAGATTCCACATATGAGGGAAATACAATACTTGTCTTTCTCTGTCTTTTATTAATAGTGCCTTTTGAAGTATAGATTTTTAATTTTGATCAAATCCAACTTATTTTTTTCTTTTGTGGATCATGTCTTGGTATTATATAGAAAAAGTATTTGCCTCACCCAAGACCATGAAGATTTTCTCCTATGCTTTCTTCTAGAAGTGTTACTGTAGCTCTAACACAATAGTCTATGATCCGTTTTGGTTTTTGATTGTAGTATGAGGTAAAAGTCTAAATTTATTTATTTTTGCTTATGGATACACAATTGTTTCAGCACCATTTGTTGAAAAGACTATCCTTTTCCAATTTAATTGGACAGGCACCTTAACTGAAAATCAATTCACCATATATATGAAGTTTTACTTATTTAAATTTTTTTTCTGGCTTAATTGAGATATGACTGATAAATTAAAAATTATATATATTCAAGTTACAACATGGCATTTTGATATGTTTACCTTATGTAATGATTGCCACAATCTAATTAGCATATCCATCATCACCTCATATACTTACCACTTGTTTGTGTGCTGAAAACACTTAGGAGCTACTCTGATAGCGAATTTCAAGGATACATTATCATCAAATATAGTTATTATGCTATACATTAGATTTCTAGAACTTATCATATAACTGAAAGTTAACCAAAGTTAAAAAAGTTGACCCTGTGACACATATAAGTAATATGCAATATTTGTCTTCCTGTATCTAGCTTATTTCACTTAGCATAATGTCTTCCAAGTTCATTCACATCATTGTAAATGGTTCCTTCTTTCTCACTGCTGAATACTAGTCCATTGTATTATATACCGCAGTTCCTTTATTCATCTGTCAATAGACATAGATCGTTTCCATATTCTGGCTATTGTGAATAAAGCGATTAATGAGAGTGTAGATGTCCCTTCAAGGTACTGATTTCATTTCCTTTGGATATATGTTCCGAAGTGGGATTGCTGGATTATGTGGTAGCCCTATGTTTACTTTTTTTGAGGTGCCTCCATACTCTTTTCCATAGTAGTTGCGCCAGTTTACATTCTCACCAATAGTGTAAAGGGTTCAATTTTTCTCTACGTTTTCTCAAACTCTTGTTATCTCTTACCTTTTTGATAATCACACTCTTAACCAACGAGAAGGGATATCTCACTGTGTTTACCACCCCACCCCCAGCTTTATTGAAACATATTGACATATAATGTGTAAGTTTAAGGTGTAGCATGTGATGATTTGATACACATATATATTGAAAAATGCTTACCACAATAAAGTTAGTTAACATATCCTTCACCTCATATAATTATCATGTTGTTCTTGTGAGATCATTTAAAATTTACTCTTATAGGAACTTTGAAGTATATATTACAGTATTGTTAATACTAGTCACCAATGTTATACATTAGATCCCTGGAACTTATTCCTCTTGTCATGGGAAGTTTTTACCCTTAAGCAGCATATTATCATTTCTCAACTCCTGGTAACCACCATTCTGTTGTTGATGTAAGAACATCCAAATCTGTAGAGAATTTTTATAAAAATTAGTTGAGCTAAAGAGAGGATATGCTGAGAAGCAGGATCTCACCAGACTGAGAAAAATGCTCCAGAGAATAACAGTTTGCAGCTTCTTTCATGCTCTTGGAATTAAGGAGGGAACATAAGGAAGGTACATGAAGGTGGGATAAAGGAAGGCAGGGATTGGATTATAGGACAGTTAAGAGTATGTGCTCTCTTGAGGGTGGTTTCACTTCTGAGGGGTGTGAAAAAGGCATTTCAAAGGTGTGTTAACCTAGATGTACAGAAATAACTAATGGGGCTTCCTTAAGGGGAAGATAAACCTTTCATTAAAGAAGTTATGTGCCTGGGGTGGCCACCCACCATGACTTGCCCAGTCAGGAACTTATGACTTCTCACTTAGCAAATTACCTTCAAGTCTATCCATATGGTTGCAAATGGCATGATTTGTTTCTTTTTATGCCTGAATAATATTTCACACACAAGTCTCATATATACACCACATTTTTAAATGTGTTCATCTATCAATAGACACTTGGGTTTTTTCCCATGAGTTGGTTATTGCAAATAAAACTACAATGAACATAGGAATACAGATATGTATTTAAGATACTGATTTTATCACCATTGGATATATACCCAGAAGTGGGATTGCTTGAGCATATGGTAGCTCTATTTTTAATTTTTTGAGGAGCCCATACTGTTTTCCATAGTGGCTGCACCATTTTACATTTCCACTAACTGCCAAAGGGATTTCTTTGCTCTATATCCTCACCAGCACTTGTTATCTCTTGTCTTTTTGATGACAAGAGACAACACTGCCGGATGTGAGGTGATAACTCATTGTGGTTTTGATTTGCATTCCTCTGATTATTTGTGATGTGGAGCACCTTTTCATGTACTTGCATGGCCATTTTCCTTTGAAAAAATGTCTGCTGAAATCCTTGTCCATTTTTAAATCAGATATTTGTGGTATGAGTTCCGTATATATTTTGAATATAAACCCCTTATCAGATAGATGGTTTACAAATATTGTCTCCCATTCTTTAGTTTGCTTTTCCATTTCGTTGATTTTTTCTTTTGCTGTTCAGAAGCTTTTTAGTTTGACGTAGTCCCACACATTGATTTTTACTGTCATTGCTTGTGCTTTCAGTGTCATATCCAAAAAAGCATTGCCAAGACTGATGTCAAAGATTTTTTTCCTTACATTTTCTTCTAAGAGTTTTGCAGTGTCAGGTCGAGTGTCTTTCCATTTCAACTTGAAGGACTTCTTTGACCATTTCTTGCAGGGAAGATTTAGTAGTAATAAACTCCCTCAGCTTTTCGTTTGTCTGGGATCCTTAATTTCTCCCTTATTTTTGAAGGTCACTTTTGCCAGATATAAAATTCTCAGTTGTTTAAAATATAGCATTGTTGCTTTCTGGCCTGCATGATTTCTGCTCAGAAATCTACTAACAATCGTATTTGGGGTCCCTTGTACATGATGAGTAGCTTTTCTCTTGCTGCTTTCAAAATTCTTTTTGTGTTTGGCTTTTGACAGTTTGATTATAATGTGTCTTGGTGGGTCTTTCGGATTTGTCCTCTTTGGAAATTATGAGCTTCTTGAATTTGTAGAGTTTTATCTTTCCTCACATTTTGGAAGTATTCAGCTATTTGTTCTTTAAATAATCTCTGCACCCCTTTCTCTTCTAGAACTCCTATAATGTATATATTGGTTCTCTCAATGGTGTCTCACAAGTTCCTTAAGTTCTATTCATTTTTCTTCATTCTTTTTCTCTATAGACTTCAATAATTTCAAATGACCTGTCTTCAAACCTGCTGATTCTTCTTCCTATTTGAGTCAGCTGTTGAACCCCTCTAGTAAATATTTTAATTCAGTTATTGTGTTTTCAGCTTTAGAATTTCTCTTTGACTCCTTTCTATACTTTTCTTTGTCGATATTTTTATTTTATTTATATATAATTTTTCAGATTTCCTTACTTCTTTGGGTTTTCCTTCAGCTTGAGCACATTTAAGACACTTGCTTTAAAGATATTTAAAGTCCACAGCCTTTGTTTCTTCCAGAATGGTTCAGAAGATTTATTTTGTTCCTTTGAATAGACCATTTTATTGTTTCTATGTATGCCTTGTGATCTTTTGTTGAAAATTGGGCATGCGAGAAAATAGCCACATCTTGTCTTTGCAAACAAGCATGGAAGACCTCCAGTAATTAGGAGGGCATGTACTCAGCCTTGAGAACCATCCAGGGTGAAGCTAATATCTTCTTGTTTTTTTAATTTTCTGGGCATGAATCTGTTTGGGCCCTATGTTTGCCTTCCATCACCTCCAGTTTTCTCAGATTACATGGCTACCATTAAATGCATTAACTTCCCAAAGAATCTCACCATAGCTTCTCAGGGCCTTAGATGATCTTTTGTGTTCCTTTGCCTGAAATTCTTGCTTCTGGCATCCATGGGTCTGTGATTCCTCTGCAGTTTTTATGTGCTACTCTGTCCTCCACTTCCTTCAATGACTTCTGCAAATCTGAGATCTGAGATATGCTGTTGTTCCCTGTCTGAATTCTGAGTCAGGCAAGACAGAAACCAGTCTCTCTGGTAGCCCACAGACTAGCTTTTTTCTGCCTGACGGAGGGAACTGGGAATTGGGTTACTTCCTTTCAACCATGCCATACCTGGAAGAATGCCAAAAAACTTTCTACCATTTGAATGAGGCTTTTTCTTTTTTGGCTATTCGCTTGGTTACTGTAGATTTGTGTGTGTGTGTGTGTGAGTGTGTGTGTGTGTGTGTGTGTGTTTTAGGAAAAACAAAGGACTTTTATTCCTGTCTCAAAGGGCAGGTCTCTGCAGGACTGGGAAGCAAGTTCAGATGGCGCTGAGGAGGCCCCAACTTGCCAGTGATGAGCAGGTTCCACAGGACCTGAGTCACTGCGATGAGTCCCTGTGCAGAAACATCTCAGAGATGTAGTGGGCCTTGTTGACTTGCTTGGACTTCTTGCCCTCGCCACTCTTGGGTACCTCAGTCTGCATCTCTTTCACATTCTCCAGCACCCCATTGTAGTGTCTGTCAAAGGCCTTCACATGGCCCAGCCACATCTTGTGACAGCTGATGAATACCTGTGTATTGTTTTTGACTGACTACATGAGCACAGAGAGTGGACTGGTGTTAAACTTTTCCTCCTTCCGCTTCTGCAGCTACTCTGGGGTCATCTCACTCTTGGACTTGTTGAGGAAGCTCACGATGGTAGTGGCTGTACTCTGGGATCACTCCCATCTCGTCCACATTGCTGATGCCTCTCAGTTGTTATAGATCTTTGACTGCTTTCCAGAGCTCCTGTAAAGTAACTTTAGTCAATCTCAAATTGTATTTTAAATTTTTCCTCGGGGGAATGAGGGCCTCCAGCTTTCTAGTCTGCCACCTTAACTCTCTTTATTTTAGCCATTCTAATATTTATATAGTTATATTTTCTTATGGTTTTAATTTGCATTTCTGTAATGGTAAATAATGTGAACATATTTTCATGTGCTTATGTGCTATTATTATTTCCTGTTTGATAAAATGTCTGTTCATATTTTTTGGCCATTTTCTGTTTGGATTATGTTTCTAATGTTGAGCTTTCAGAATTTTAAAATTCATTGTAGATAGGAATCCTATGTTGAGTATATAGTTAGCAATATATTCTCCTAGTGTGTAGCTTGTTTTTACCTCCTTTAATAGGGTCCTTCACAGAAGCAAAATTCTTATTTTGATAAATTTGATAACTATCATTTTTTCTATTTATTGGTGGGGTTTTTTTTGTGTGACATGTCTAATAATTCTTTGCCTAGTCCTATATCTAAAGATTTTCCCCAATATTTTTTGTAATGTTTCAGTTTTACATTTTACATTTAAATCCATGATCATTTTGAGTTAATTTTTGTGAAAGGTGCAAAATTATTATTATTTTTTTCCCCTACCTATGAACATCCGGTTGCTCTAGCATCATTTGATGGAAAGGCCATCCTTTTTCCATTGAAAATCTTTTGCACCTTTGTCAAATATCAGTTAGGTCTGTTTTTGAATTCACTATTTTGTCCCATTGGTGTATATGTATATCTCTCTGCTAGTAACACACTGTCTTAAATACTGTAATTATATAGTAAATATTAACATTGCATAAGTGATTCCTACTTTTGTTCTTTTGTTTCAAAGTTATTTTAGCTATTGTGTTGCCTTTACCTTTCTCTATATATTCTACAATAAGTTTATGTCTACAAAAAATATAGCTGGGATTTTGATAGGAATTGTATAGATTGATTTAGAAAGAATTGATATCTTTCCTATATTGAGTAACCTGAATATTAAAAACTTTTTCAAAATTTTTTGATGAGCATTTTGTAATGAGCAATATAAGGTCTTCCACATATTTTGTTACATTTATAACTAAGCATACATTCTAAATTGTATTATATTTAAAATTTTTTTACATGTTGTTTGTTAGTGGATAGAAAAGCAATTCATTTTTATAGGTTAATCTTATACCCTGTGTCATTATTGAACTCAAGCATTAGTTTTTTTATTTTTGTTTTGTTTTTTTTTTTTTTGTTTGAGATTCTTTGAGATTTTTCTACACAGGCAACCATCTTCAAATGATGACACTTGTTCTTTTGCAATCTGGATTTCTTTTATTGACTTTTCCCTTAAATTGAGGTGAAATCCACACACTGTAAATTTGCCATTTTAAAGAAAATTCTGACTATAGAAGATTTTGGAAACATGGCAGAGTGAGAGATGTCCTCAGATCTCTCCCCTTGAAACAATAATAAACTGAACATCTAAAATTTAACAGAAAACACCCAAGCTGCACACCAGCACATCTGAGCGTGGGATCTGCGTGTAAGAGCTACCACAGATCAGAACCTGGGTGGCGGTGGACTGGGTGAAATAAAGAAGCTGCCTCTCGTAGCTGCCAGAGCTCCTTGCAAGAGGAGGGGGAGGGCAGAGGTGAGGCAACTTCCCTGTTGATCCTGCCTGGAAGTGTGGGAATTTCTAGCAGCCAGCAGCAGGGCCTAGTCATCAGGGCAGAAAGCAGGGAAGCGGGATGGGACAGCAGAGAAACAACAGTTGTTTTTTATCGGCCCCAGTTCCAAAACCAAGACTGAACTGCAGCATCCAACCCTCAACCCAGAGGGTCCCTCCCCCATATCCTTTGAGACCAAACACCGCAGAAACCCAGAGGAATCTGAACAAAAGCTGCAGAGACTGAAGCTACCTCTTGTAGCCTCTGGAGCTCCCTGCAGAAGGAGCGGGCGGGGTGAAGGTGTGACAACTTCCTGATATCCTGCCTAGAAGTGCTGGCACTTCTAGCAGCCAGCAGCAGGGCTCAGTCATCAGGGCAGAAAGCAGAGAAGTGGGACAAGACTGCAGAGAAACAACAGTTGATTTTAACCGGCCCCGGTTGCAAAATGGAGACTGAGCCGCAGCCCCCAACTCCCACCTAGAGGGCCTCTGGCCCCAAACCCTCCGAGACTGATCACCATGGAGCCTGAGGGGAATCTGAGCAAACGTTACCAAATTGTTGCTAACACTGACAGAAACTAAAACAGAGTAGCAAGTGTGATTAAATATCTACAAGAAAATAAAAAAAGACATTTAGGTTTTTTATAAAGCAGAGATCCAAGAGGCTTAGACGCCACCTAATGGAAACAAAAAGAAAAGCACCTTCTTTGCAGCAGACTAAAGAGAGACCTTTATATAATAAATCTTTCTGGAAAAAACAGAATACACTTCCATTAATACCCAGGTGGAGAAATACTCCATTAAATACCAAGAACAACCGAGATGACAAGGCATCTCAGAAAGAAAGAGAAAAATCTCCAGAAAATAAGCTTACCGACATAGAAATATGTGACTTAAATGACAGAAAATTCAGATGGCACTTCTGAAAAAACTCAATGAGATCCAAACAACTCAACAATTTCAGGAATTGAAAAAACACTAGATGAGCAGAGCAAGGATATGAAACCCTCAAAAAGGAATGAAATAGACTTCTGGAGATGAAGAACACACTGCAAGAGTTGAAAAATGAAATAGCAACTTGGGAAATAGAGTCGACCAAATAAAGGAAAGGTCAGTGATATCGAAGACAGAAATCTAGAAATAAATCAGAAGGAAGAAGAGAAACCAAAATGAAAAATAATGAAAGAGAAATACAAGAACTAGCTGATACCATCAGGAGAGGAAACATAAGAATAATGGGCATTACAAAGGAGAGGAAAAGGAACAGGGACTAGAAAGCATTTTCAGACAAATAGTGGATGAGAATTTCCCAAATCTAAGGAATGAGCTGGAGCTTGAATTCAAGAAGTCAACAGAACACCCAATTATCTCAACCCAAAAAGGCCTTCACCAAGACTCATTGTATTAAAGTTATCAAAAATCAACGACAAGACAGAATTCTCAGGGTAGCGCAGAAAAAAAAGATGGTATCTTATCAAAGAAAGAAAACCCATTAGATTATCATTGGATTCTCAGCGCAAATCTTACAAGCCAGAAAGGAATGGAATCAAATATTTAAACTATTAAGTGAAAGGAACTACCAGCCTAGAATAATGTATCCAGCTATGCTCTCCTTTAGATAGGAAGGAGAAATTAAGACCTTTCCAGACATACAAAATTGAGGGAATTCTTCACTACTAGGCCTGCTTTATAAGAAATACTGAAAGAAGTCAGCTCACCTAAAACAAAATGGCAAAAAAACAAACAAACAAAAGCATAAGTAGGAGTAAGGTGACTAGCAAGATGAATAAAGCAGAAGAGTGCGACCCTTACTATGAACAGGGCATTATAAGGTAACAATAAGAAGAGATTTGTTGATATAGAAGATAGTAATGAACGTTCAGCATACGTAGGGACAAATGAACAACAATGACTGAAAAGGGGAGGATTCAAATATCCAAATTTGCAAAGGGGAATGGAGATAAGGCACACACAGAAGAAAATGGATGATGTATATATACAACTATCCTTTTCATATTCATAATGGTAAACACACCAAAGATTCAGAACTGAAGTTATAACATAAAACAAGAAGAACAGAGGCAAAACCACAAAGCCAACCAAAATAAAAAAAGAAACACAAGGACAAGGAAGCAATGGAAACACTGAGCTACCAGAAAGCAAAAGATAAAATGGCTATAAGAAGACCTCATATTTCAATAATCACCCTAAATGTAAATGGACTGAACTCACCAATAAAAAGGCAGAGTTGCAGAATGGATCAAAAAACAAAACCCAACCATATGCTGCCTCCAGGAGACACATCTCAGCTCCAAAGACAAATATAGACTCAAAGTGAAAGGGTGGAAAATGATATTTCAAGCAAATGGCATTCAGAGAAAAGCTGGAGTAGCAGTACTAATATCAGAAATAGACTTCAAAATAAAAAAGGTAAAGAAAGATACTGAGGGACACTTCATAATGATAAAGGGAATCATGCACCAAGAAGACATAACACTTATTAATATCTATGCTCCCAATCAGGGAGCCCCGAAATATGTAAAGCAATTACTAACAGAACTAAAGGGAGAAACAGACCAAAACACTATCATAGTAGGGGACCTAAATACCCCACTGTGGATATGGACAATCATCCAAACAGAAAATCAATAAGGAAATACATCCTTAAATGACAGTTAGTCCAACTGGACATAATTACATTTACAGAGCCTTTCATTCCCAAAAGCTGCTTACACATTCTTTTCTAGTGCACATGGAATTTCTCAAGAATTGACCACATACTGGGACACAGAAATAGCCTCAACAATATATAAGAGGGTTGAAATCATACCAACTATATTTTCTGATCATAATGCTTTGAAACTGAGAGTCAACTACAAAAATAAATCTGGAAGAACCACAAAATACATGGAGATTAAACAACATGCTACTGAAGAATAACCGGGTCAGGGAAGAAATAAAAAGAGAATCAAGAGATACATAGAAATGAATGATAATGATAGTACAACATATCAAAACTTTTGGGACACAGCAAAAGTGGTCATAAGAGGAAAGTTCATATCATTACAGGTCTGTCTCCAAAAAGAAGAACGGGCCCAAATAAACTACCTAATACTTCATCTTAAAAAACTAGAAAGGAAGAACAAACAAGGCCTAAAGTCAGCAGAAGGAAAGAAATAATCAAAATTAGAGCAGAAATAAGTGAAATTGAAAACAAAACAATAGAAAAAATACAACAATGAGCTGGTTCTTGAAGAAGGTTAATAAAATTGACAAACCCCTGGCTAGACTCACTAAAGAAAAAAGAGAAAGGACACAAATAAACAAAATCAGGGATGAAAGAGGGGAAATTATGACAATCACAGAAATACAAAGGATCATACAAGAATACTATGAAAAAGTAATATAACAAATTTAATAACCTAGAAGAAATGGACCAGTACTTAGAAAAATACAACCTTCCTAGACTGAATCAAGAACTGGAAAATCTAAATAGACTGATCAGCAGTATGGAAATTGAAACAATCATCAAAAACCTACCAAAAAGTAAAAGTCCAGGAAGATGGCTTCACCAGTGAATTCTACCAAACATTCAAAGAAATTTAATACCTATTCTCCTCAAACTCTTCCAAAAAATCGAAGAGGAGGCAATACTTCCCAACTCATTTTATGAGGCCAATATTACTTGATACCAAAACCTGGTAAAGATAACACAAAAAAAAGAAAACTACAGACCAATATCTCTCATGAACACAGATGCAAAAATCCTAAATAAGATACTAGTGAACCAAATACAGCAACATATTAAAAAATTATACACATGATCAAGTGGGCTTCATCCCAGGGCACAGGGATGGTTCAACATATGCAAATCATTAATGTGATACACCACATAAACAAATTAAAAAATAATCATATGATCATATCAATAGATGCAGAAAAAGCCTTTGACAAGATACAGCATCCATTTATGATCAAAAACTTAACAAAATCAGTATAGAAGGAAAGTACCTTAACATAAAAAGGCTATATGACAAACCCTCAGCCAACATTATACTTAATGGTGAAAAACTAAAAACCTTCCTCTAAGATCAGGAACAAGGCAAGGCTGTCCACTCACCACTGTTATTCAATATAACATTGGAGGTCCTAGCGAGTGCAATCAGACAAGAGAAAGTATAAAAGGCATCCAAATAGGAAACAAGAAGTCAAACTGTCACTATTTGCAGATGACATGATTTCTTATAGAAAACCCTAAAACTCCACAAGAACACTACTAGAAACATAAGCAATAAAATAATTTCTGGATACAAAATCACATGTTCAAAAATCCTAGCGTTCCTATACTCTAATAATGACAGTGTCAGAAAAGAAGTGGAAAAAATAATTCCTTTTGCAATTGCAACAAAAAAAAATACCTAGGAATAAATTTAACGAAAACATGTGAAGGACCTATATAATGAAAACTATAAGACCTATTAAAAGAAATCAAAGAAGATACAAAGAAATGGAAAGATATTCGGATTGGAAGAAGCATCAACATATTAAAATGACCATATTACCTAAAGTATTATACAGATTTAATGCATCTCCATCAAAAATCCATCGGCATTTTTAAAGAAATAGAAACAAAAAATCATCAGATTTGTATGGAAGCACAAAAGACCCAAATTGCCAAAGCCATCCTGAGAAAAAAGAAGAGCTGGAGGCATCACTCTGCCTGACTTCAAATTATACTACAAAGCAACAGTAATCAAAATGGCATGGTATTGGCAGAAAAACAGACACATGGACCAGTGGAACAGAATCGAGAGTCCAGAAGTAAACCCATATTTATATGGGCAAATAATTTTAAAAAAAGCCAAAAACATACAGTGGAGAAAGGAAAGCCTCTTCAATAAATGGTGCTGGGAAAACTGGAAAGCCACTGCAAAAGAATGAAACTAGATTGTTGTCTATCACCACACACCAAAATTAACTCAAATGGATTAAGGACCTGAATATAAGACCTGAAACAATAAAATGCATAGAAGAAAACATAGGAATAAACTTCAAGACCTGGACTTAAAGAGAATTTTATGAATTTGACCTCAAGGCAAGGGAAGTAAAAGCAAAAATAAATGAATGAACTACATCAAACTTAAAAAGCTTCTGCTCAGCAAAAGAAACCACCAATATATTTGCAAGCGAACACCTCAATAAGGGCCTAATATTTTAAATATACAAAGAAACTCATACTCCTCAATAACATCAGAAAAACAAACAGTCCAATCAAAAAATGGGCAGAGAGGCTGAACAGACACTTCTCCCTAGAGGCATACAAATGGCCAACAAATATTTGAAAAGATGCTCAACATCACTAGCTATTAGGAAAATGCGAATCAAAACACACACAATGAGATACCATTTCACACCTGTTAGAATAGCTATAATCAACAGGAACAAGTCATAACAAATGTTGGAGAGGATGCGGAGAAAAAAGGAACCCTCACCTCTGCTGATGAGACTGCAAATTGGTACAGCCTCTATGGAAAACAGTATGAGGTTCCTCAGAAAACTAAGAATTGATCTACCATATGATCCAGCAAGCCCTCTACTGGGTATTTACCCCAAAGACTTGAAAACCCATATCCAAAAAGATATTTGCACATCGATGTTCATAGCAGCACTATTCACAGTGGCCAGGATGGAAGCAACTGAAGTGTCCTACGATAGATGATTGACTAAAGAAGCTGTGGTACACGTATACAATGGAATATTACTCAGCCATAAGAAGAGATGAAATACTGTCATTTGTGACAACCTGGATGAACCTCTAGATACTCATGCTAAGCGAAATAAGCCAGACGAAAGTTGAAAATCACATGATATCACTTATATGTGGGATATAAAACTAAAAGCAACAAATGAACAGGACAAACAGACTCAGGGACATGGAATGGACTAGTGGTTTACCAGAGGGTAGGGGTTGGGGCAGGAGGAAGGAGGTAGACAGGGTAAAGAGGGTCAAATATAGGGGTTTGGGGGAGGGCGAAGTGGGGTAAAAGGGATCAAATATATGGTAGCTGAAGGAAACTGGACTCTGAGTGGTAATTACACAATGAAATATATAGATGTCAAATAATAATGTACACATGAAAATCAAATTATATTAACCAATGTTCCCCATAAACTTAAAAAATAATAAAATAAAATATTAAAAAAGAAAATCCGTGGCAATTTTAGTATATTCACAATGTTATGCAATCACCACATCTGTCTAGTTCCACAACATTTTTCTCATCCCACGGAAAACCTGTACGTATAGCGTTGTTCTCTATAACCTCCCCACCCATCCTCTGGCAATCACTAGTCAGCTTCTGTCTCTATGAGTTTTTCTATTCTAGGTATTTTGTATAAATTGAATCTAATATATGACATTTATTGTTCTGGCTTCTTAGCATGTTATTAAGATTCATCCACACATTAGGATGTATCAGTATTTTTATTCCAGTAATATTTCATTATATCTGTATACCACAACAATTTGTTTACCCATTTATCCACTGATGGATATTTGTTTTACCCATTTATCCACTGATGGATGTTGGGCTGTTCTACCGTTTGGCTATTCTTAATAGTGTTGCTTATGAACATGTGTGTTCATATGTTCTTAAACTACCTTTTTAAAATTAAATTTAAATTTAATTTACTGGGGTGACATTGGTTAATAAAAATTATATAGATTCAAGTGCACAATTGAATAACACATCATATGTATATTGGCATTGTGTGTTCCACCCAAAGTTAAATTTCCTTCAGTCACCATATATTGACCTCCTTTATCCTTATCTATCTCCCCTCCCCTTTGCCTCTGGTAACCACTAAACTTGTTTGTGTCTATGAGTTTTGTTGTTTTTTGTCTTATTTGTTGTTTTCAGTTTTATATCCCACATGAGTGAATCATATGATTCTCAAATTTTTCCTGCCTTACTTATTTTGCTTAACATGACAATCTCAAGATCCACCCACATTTTCACAAATGGCAGTCTTTCATTTTTTCTTAGGGCTGACTATATTCCATTATATTATGTACCACATCTTCTTTATATAGTTATCTATTGAAGGGCACTTTAGTTGTTTCCATGTTCCTGACCACCATGAATATGCTGCAGTAAACATCGGGATGCATATATCTTTTATGGATACAATGTTTTCAGATTTGGGGTAGATACCCGAAAATGGATTGCTGGGTCATTTGGTAATTATAGTTCTTAATTTTTTTTGAGAAACCTCCATCCTGTTTCCATAGTGGCTGCACCAATCGATATTCTCACCAGTAGTGTATGATGGTTCCTTTTCCCCCACAACCTCTCTAATGCTTGTTGTTCCTTGTCCTGTTTGGTGATAGCCCATTCTAATGGGTTGTGAAGCTTGTATCTCATTATGGTTTTTGATTTGCATTTCCCTAATAGCTAGTGAAGTTGCGCATCTTTTCATACCTCTGTTGGCCATTTATATGTTTTTTGGGGGGAGAAGTGTCTGTTCAGGTCCTCTGCTCATTTTTTAATTGGATTGTTTTGTGTTTGACTTGTATGAGTTTTTAAAATATATTTTGGATATTGGCTGCTTATGGGAGGCATTGTTTGCAAATATCTTTACCCATTCAGTTGGTTACCTCTTGTTTTTGTTGATAGTTTTCTTTGCTGTGCAGAAGTTTTTAGTTTGAGATAATTCTATTCATTTATTTATTTTTGGCTTTCCATCCCTTGCCTTTGAGATCAAATCATAAAATCTTCTCTAAATCCAAGGTTCCAAGAGTTTTAGTACTATTGTTTTCTTCTATGTAATTTATTGTTTCAGGTTTTATATGAGGTATTTGATTCATTTTGAGTTAATTTTGATATGTGAAGATAGCAATCTAGTTTCATTCTTTACATGTGGCTTCCAATCTTCCTAGCACCATACTGAAGAGGCTTTTTTTTCCAATAGCATTTTTTGCTCCTTTGTCAAAATTATTTGCCTGTATATACTGGGATTAATTCTGGGCTCTCGATTCTCTTCCATTGGTCTTGTGTGTCTGTTATTCTCCCAGTACCATGCTTTTTGATTATTGTTGCTTTTGTAGTATAATTTGAAGTCAGGCAGTTTGATACCTCCAGCTGTAAATTTTTTCTTAGAATTGCTTTGGCTATTTGGGCGTCTTATGCATTGAGAACTTGCTGTTTCACCTTGTACTTTATGTTATGATGTTACTTTATGTTAAACCTCATGAACCAATTTTTGCTCACTTCAAAATTTTCTTCTGCCAGCTTCTTTACCTCTCTCAGCTTTCACAGAATTGGAGAGAGTTAGGGCCTTGCTCTAGATTAGATGTTGCATAAGGGAATGTTGTGGCTGGTTTGATCTTTCTAAACCACTAAAACTTTCTCTGTATGAGGCTCTTCTGCTTTCCTATGATTCATGTGTTCATGGAGTAGTACTTTAATTACCTTCAAGAACACTCTTTGCATTCATAGTTTGGTCAGCCATTTGGTGCAAGAGGGCTAGATTTTGAGGATGTCTTTGAGCTCAACATGCCTTTCTCACAAAGCTTAATAGTTTCTAGCATTTGACTTAAAGTGAGAGAACATGCAACTCGTACGTTCACTTGAACACACTTGAAGCTGTTGTGGGGTTATTAATTGGCTTGATTTCAATATTGTTGTTCTCGAGGAATAGGGAACCTGAGAGAGGTAGAGAGATGGGGAATGGCCACTTGATAGGACCATTCACAGCACACACATTTCTTGATTAAGCTTGCCATCTTCTATGGGTCGCAGTCGAAGGACCCCAAAACACTTTGGATAGTAACAGCAAAGATCATTGATCACAGATCTTCATAACAAATAATTATAATAAAATAAAGTTTGAAATACAGCGAGAAATTACAAAATATGATGCAGAGACACAAAATGAAGCAAATGCTGTTGCCACAAACCTTCAATTTGTAAAAAACAATATCTTTGAAGGACAATAAAAGGAAGCACAATAAACATGAAGTATGCCTGTGCTGCTTCATAGGGAATGCAAGTACCTTACAAACAGAGCATTCCCAATTCCTTCATCTGTTCCTTATAATATTCTTGTTATTTATTTCACTTATTCATAAGCTATAGTCACTGAGTACATTTGTTATTATTTTTTGAACAAATTGCTATTTGTTAAGAACGATTAAGATGAGAAAAATAAAGTTTTATTTTCACTTATTCTTTCTCTAACACTTTCCTTTCATTTGATGTTGATCTGAGATTTTTGACTTATATTGTCCCTCCCCCTGTAGAATTTCTTCTACTATTCTTGCAAGGCAGATCTTACTGACAAACAAACCCCTCAAATTTTGTATGAGAAAGTCTTTATTTCTTCTCACTTATTAGGGATAATTTTGTTGGATACAGATTGCTAGGATGGTAGGTTTTCTATTTTAGCATTTTAAACATTTTGCTCCACTCTTCTTCTTGCTTGCATAGTTTCTAAAGAGAAATCTATTGTAATTGTTTCTTGCACCTCTGCTGGTTGCAAGGATGTTCTCTTTGTCTTTGATTTTCTCTACAGTAAAATATGACATGTCTAGGTGTAGATTTTGATGTTTTCCTACTTGGTATTCTCTGAACTCTTGGATCTGGTTTGGTGGCCATTACTAGTTTTGAAAACTTCTGTCATCTTGATTCAAATATTTTTTTTTTCAGTTCCTTTCTCTCTTCTGGTATTCCCATTATTGGAATGTTATGTCTTTTATATTATCTACAATTCTTGGATATTCGTTTGTCATTTTATTTTGTTACTTTTTCTTTTGAAATTTACTTTTGGAATTTTTATTGATTTATTTTTAAGCTCACAAATTCTTTCCTTGGTTGTATTGAATCCATTTGATGAGTCCATCAGAAGTATTTTATATTCTGGTTATAGCTGCTTTTTATTTTTAGCATTTACTTTTGACTCTTTCTTAGGTTTGCCATCTCTATACTTATATTATTCATCTGTCTTGCATGTTGCTCATTTTTTTTCCATTAGTCTTTAGTATGTTTATTATAGTGATTTTAGATTCTTTATCTGAATATTCCAAAATGTCTGCCACAACCGAATCTACTTCTGTCTCTTCAGCTGGAGTTTTATCTTTTATGATGCATTGTAAATTTTATTTAAAGCTGGACATGTATACTGAGTTAAAGAAAACTGAGGTAAATGTGAGATTTTATGTTTAACTGGCTAGTAGTTAGACTCTGATTTACTGATATGGCATAGCTGTGGGAGTCAGAGACTGAAATATCCTCTGGTGTCCTTGTTTTTCCTTCTGTTGTTGGATTTCCCTAGAGACTCGTAAATAAGGTCTGAGGCATGATTTCCTTAGTTGTAATTCCCTATTATACAGGAGCCCTATTGAGGTGGTGGTGAGAGGTGTGAGTGAGTAGAAAATATTCTATAGTCTATGATTAGGTCCCAGTCTTTAATGAGCCTGTGTCCTTGGGCCATGACTTTTGCAAATTCTCCGTACAACCCTCCCCATACCCTTCCCCACCAGCTGGGACACAAAGATTAAAGGAGGCTGGAGTTGGGGATTTTTCTTCTCTAAAGGCAGTTAGGCTGTCAAAAAAAAAATCCCAATAAATTAGGCTCTGGTAAAATAATTTTTTATGATGGTAGGCTTTTAAAAAGTAGAGTAGATGCTCTAGGCATATTTAAAATGGTTATATTCTCCCTCCTCCTATGGGAAGCAGAAGGGGATTTTCTCTGATCTACAGTCTGAGAACCAATAAGTTTCCTGGAGGAAAAATTAGTGAAGGTATGGGATCCCCTGTGACTGGACCCCCTGGAGTTTTAACTGACAAACTCATTCACACACTAAGCCTCTAGCACTTCATCAATTACAATGTAAGTTCTCCTACACCAGGACTGGACTGGCTCTGACAGCTGGCTTCACTCATGTAAAATGGATCTCTGTATCTCCCTGTCTCTCCAATTTTAAGGGTACTATTTTACTCTTAACCTCCATTTTCTGATGGGTATAAAAGAGTTGTTAACTTTCAGTTTGTTCCATTTTTTTTCTTGTTTTGACAACAGGAACAATGACTTCCAGTTTCCTTATACTGCAGACTAGAAACAGAAAGCCTCTAATTCTTGTGGGTTCCCTCCCCCACCCCCCCCCCCCCCCACCCCCCGCCACACTCAGTTCCATAGTTTGTCTTGGGTTGACTTTGGCAATGAGAGCCAGCAGCCCATGCCTGCGCACCACTGGCAAGGTCCCCAGTGGCAGACCTTTGAAGTCCCTCTCCCCACCAACAATGTCAGTGCCTCTCCAGGCCCAGCTCCCAGGCTCACTGGCTTCTTATCTTCTCTGCTCAGCCCTTTTCACCCACTCTGGATATGATCTCTATACCTACTTTACTCTCTGTTTGGGAGTTGAATTCAGGGGCTCACTCTTTGGACAGGTCAGAGTAAGCCTTTCCCAGGTGTCTGAGGCAAGGTCAGACAGGGTAACAGGCAACTGGGTGCAGCCCGCAGGACCAAAGATGTTTAAGCTCTCTCAAGGGAGATCTAGGTTTGAATTCCTGTTCCTCTACTTACTACCTCATCATCTCTGAGAAGCTACTTAACCCTACTAGGTTTCAGTTTATCTTTTAAAAGAAACTAAACCAGAATACTGAGCACTAAGTTTGTTTCAGGTAATGGGAAAACTGGCTGGGCAGAAGCTAAAACTTGATCGATCTTTTTGTGTATGAGGTATGTGTTGGGATCCCTTGGTTAGAGGTGTGAAAACATTAGAGGGGCAAGAGAATCACCTAACTCCAGGAATAGGGTGTGCGAAGGCCAGACCCTAGGCACAGCCTGCCTGAGACTGCCACATTTGGGGGCAGAGTAGGTCAGGAGCAGTGGAGAGGCTAACACTCCAGCTGCACTGCCAGAGCTCCCTGATCTTGTGGAGAACGTGTGAGAACCACATGCCATCTCGGGAACTCACTGACGTCCAGGGGCCTGAGCCACCCTGCCCGAGACCCCATAACTGAGTTCACCACCAAGGAAGAGAAGATTCATCGTCCTTCCAGAGACAGCTAACTCTTAAGGGCTGATGCTGGTGGGTGCCCAGCTGTGCATAGTGGTGCCACCCTGGTGAAGATCCAGCCAGAGGGACGGCCAGAGACAGGGACTGCCAGCAATGCCTGTACAAGTGCAGACATTGAGAAGGCAGTTTCTTGAGGCCTCCAAGATTAGATTGGGAAGGGAGTTCCTGTGCAAGTCCCTGACTCAAGCCAGTGAGATCCAGGTGTTAATGGGCATATAAGTCTATTCGTATCCACCTCCTGCTGAGGTCCAGAATATTTGGAAAATGCCAGGACTGGAAAGAATTTGTACTGAACCCTTTGACATCTGGTCCATACTGAGTGTGTGCTGAATGGGAGCACTCCCACTTTCTCGTGGGTTCTGAAGGCTGGGGTGAGTGCACTGTGAGGCCTACTGAGGTCCTGGGGCTTCACAAGGTTCCTATGTCAGGAAGATTGGCAGGAAGGGTGACCTAGGACATTGATTCAAGGCTCACTGCGTCATCACTAAGTCCTGAGTTATCTAAGTAGAAAGGTGACACGAGGGTCCAGCTACCATAGGTATATGGATAACTCAGAGCGGGCTATCTTGGGGCCTTGAACAGAGGGAGCAGTTTCTCATGGGATTAGGGGCCATGGAGGTAGGCAGTGGGTTGGGCCCCTTCATATTGGGAGAGTGGGGCCATGGGGACAGGTGAGGAGGGTGCTGTGAAGTAACTCTAGAAGCAGAGGTCTGAGAACTGCAGGCCTGAACCTTGACTCTCAGTCTGGCATTTGGTCTTCTCTGTCTGCTCTGAATCACTCTTTCAGACCTCCCGCATGTGAGAGCCCTCTATACCACAGGCAGACCCCCTTCCTCAGGGCCTGGGTCATGGACCCTAGTCCAGCTCAATTGCCCTGCACACTGGGAGCTTCCCTCCATGTTCACTGGCAGTTGGACCTCCTTCTCCTCCAAACACCAGGTGTGATGTTTGCCTATTTCAGGGAAGACCGTTGCTCCCTTGTACTGCAGACCCCTGGCAAAATGTCTTACTTCCTGTTATGGGCTACATCGTGTCTCTTAAAATCTATCTGTTGGAGTCTTAACACTCAATACCTCAGAATGTGACTGTATTTGAAGATATGGTCTTTTAAGAGGTGATTAACTTAAAAATGAGGTCACTAGAGTGGGCTCTAATCCAGTCTGACTGGTGTCCACATAAGAACAGAAGATTAGGACACAGACACATACAGAGGGAAGGTTGCATGAGGACACAGGGGGAATCGGCCATCTGCAAGTCAAGGAGAGAGGCCTCAGGAGAAACCAACTCTACCCACACCTCGATCTTGGATTCCCAGCCTCCAGAACTGTGAGAACTGAGATAAATTCCTGTTGTTTAAGCCACCCAGGCTGTGATGTTTGTTATAGCCATCTGAACTGACTAATACCATTTCTCTGAAGCCCTGCGTGTTCCCCGCAGAAGTGGAGTCTGTGCATGAAGATATCCTGTTTTCTCCCATGTTTGTGGCTTGGTTCCCTCAGTGTCCCCACCCTTGCTTCCTCCTGGGACCATTTCCCTGCCAGGACTTTTTTCCTTGCCCGAGGAGCCAGATGACTGACCCGAAGAAAAGGGTGATTGCTAAGGAGGAGGGGCAGTGAGACTCTGATACAAAAACTGGATGAATCTTTTTTTGATTTTTTTTTTTTAGGCTTCGTTTGGGGTGGGGGCATTGCAGATGTGGACAGGAAAGCAAGAAACAAGGAACCACTGAGAGCTGGTAGAGCTAGGGGAAGGGAGGCATGAAAGGTTTCAGTGTGGAGACAGGGCCCTGAGGCAGACAGCAGGAGCAGAGGGGCTCAGTGGTTCACAGCAGGGCCTGCCATATGGCCCTGAAAACAAACATCAATGGAAGCCAGGCCTGTGGCGTTATGAGGGCTGTGCCAGGCCCTAGAGAGCTTGCAGCCTGCAGAGGCTGGTATGAAAACTGGGTGGGATCGGGAAGTGGTGTGAGCCTCTGGATATCGTCGATCCAGTCAGCGAAGTAGGTGACGTTGGTGAAGACACTGGGGTAGATGGGGTGCCGGCAGTCCAAGCCCCAGCTGGCCAGCCCCACCAGAACCCAGGAATTGAGGAGGTCACAGACGAGGGGACCCCCGGAATCACCCTAAGAAAGAGAGGAGAGTTAGTGTGACAACAGAGTCGGAGACACTAGGTAGCCAGGTGGGGCTTGTGAGTCTCCACTGTCCAGGTCACATTGTGTAGCCCTCTGTGAAAGTCCAAACACCAACCACCCAATGCAGACCCCGTCCAAGTCACCCTGGTGGACACTGGTTCCACACTTCAAAGAGCTTCTAATTGGCTCTCAGGAAGATCATGGTTCTAATCTATCAACAGGGAGACCCCACCTTCTTTCCTTGCCCCAGGAAGGGCTGGTGGCCCAGGACAAAACACTGCCGAAGGCAGACTGGGGACAGGTGTATGGGGACAGGGCCCAAAATGGCCAGCCTGTGAGTGGAGCCTGGTCAGCCGAAGCCTCCACAGACTCCCAACTCCTGCCACACCTGAACTATAGAAACTTTTCACTACCTGGGCCCTCTTTTGTTTTCATTCACTTAGGCCTTTGGTTTTCTCTCAACTTCTTCAGAAAATTCCCAGGTCCAGGCCTGGCAGAGGCAACTTGCTTTGCTGGGGGAGAGGGCAGAGGTCCCCAGAAAGCTGCTGGTGTTACTGGAGTCCTGAGATGCTCTCAGAGCGGGACCCCCCAGTTGGAAGTCCCTTACTTTCCTAGGCAAAGGGAGGCTCTTGTCCTTGGGGGTTGGGAGAGCAGTAGCCACAGCTGCCCCGGACCACTCTTCCACCTACCCATCCAACCTGCAGTGGAGTGTTGAAGGCAGTCTCTGCCCTTTGGATCACAGAGTTGAAAAGACAAGGACTCTGCCTTCAAGGCACTTCTGTAAACAAGCTAAGAAGCCTGCTGTGATCAGATGTGAAACGTGGAAACAAGCCATGGAAGGGACAGGGACAGGGGCAGAGAGGGTATCTCAATCAGTGATGGCATAAGGCTTTTCTGAGCTGAGACTCCAAACAGGAACAACCCACTTTTCTGAAGCAGGAGCAGATGGAGCAGTCAGAAGAAATGAAGAAGGAGAGGACTCATCAGATGGATGAGAGAAAGAACAGCTAGGCCTTGTAGAGGGTGAGGGGGCAGATGCGACATGGGGTCAGGGCCTTATGGCAGGAGTTTGGGTTTGCCCAGTGTAGAACCTTAGGTGTCAGGGGCAGTGGGCGGGGAGTCGTGAGTAACCTGACCAGTCTGAGTGGATTTCTCAGGAGGCTATGGATAATAAATAGTGCTGAACTTGTAAAAGAGAGGAGACCAGCCAGGAGGTGGCCAAAGGTGAGAGATGAGAGATTATTCATGGGGAGGAGCCAGGGTGCTGAGAAAGTCAGATTTGGGATAATATTTTTATGAAAGAGCCAATGGGATCTGTCAAATCAGCACCTTCCCCATGAACAAGGGAGAAGGTGCAGAGAGAGAAGGGAGCAGACTGAGCACAAAGTCCTGGGATCTCCAGCATTTAGAGGCAGGAGGGGACCAGAAGCAGAGTGCTTCACTGGCAAGTCTTGAGGCCCAGGAAACAGGAGTGAGACCAGCTGAGGGGCCCAGTGAAAGAAGACTCAGGACTACCTTGATCTGGCCAGACTGAGGCTGGTAGAGATGCTGGCCACATGGCTTTGGTGGTATGGTGGACACATTTGAGTGGAGTGGGTTAAAGAGACTTGGTGCTGTTGGGAGGAGTCTTTGGGGAAGGGAGGCAGAGAAACTGGGCAGTAGTGAGATATAGATTGATGCCCTGAGTTTACACAGGAGTCATGAAAGGAAGGGACAGAAGACAGGAACCAGGAGAGCCTCTGAGTGACCAGTGCTCCAGGAGGGGCCAACTGGACCTGAGGCTCAGGAGAGATGGAGGAAGAAGGGTGGGGAATGCAGGGCTTGGAATTTGAGTAGGCCTTAGTCTGACCGCTTCAGTATTCTCAGTGAAATAAGAAGTAAGCTCCCTAGATGGCAGGACTGGGGAAAGGTGGCTAGAAGGGCTGGCCAAAAAATGGCCCCCAAAGATGTACATTCTCATCTCTGGAACCTGTGACCATGTTACCTTACATGGCAAAGAGACAGTGCAGAAGTGGTTGAATTGAAGATCTTAAAATAAGATTATCCTGTGTTACCTGAGTGGGTCCTCATGAGGAAAGAGAGATGCAGGAGGTCAGAGTCAAAGAAGGTGATGTGATGACAAAGCAGAGGCTGGAGTGATGCATTTGAAAATGAAGGAAAGGGCCACAAGCCAAGGAATGCAGGCAACCTCTAGTTGCCGGGAGAAGCCGGGAAAAAGAAACAGTCTCACCTAGAACCTCAGAAGGAACTATCACTGCACACACCTTGATTTTAGACTTTGGACCTCCAGAAATGTAAGATAATAAATTTCTGTTGTTTTAGCCACCCAGTTTGAGGTGATTTTTCACAGCAGCCCCAAGAAACTCACATATGGGGTCTTCCTGGAGAGCAAGATTGCACCATCATTGCCTCAGCTCTGCCCCTCAGTGGTCCCCATCTGGCATGCCCTTCGCCCTCCCCACAGTGTATCCAGCCCCAGGTGTTTGAAGGCAAGGGAAGGCCTGGTCCCTGTCCAGGGTGGTGGTTCCTGTCCACTCCAGACCTCAGCAATTCACACAGATGAGCCATGTGGTTGCCAAAATCACACTGGATTCTGGGCTACTCTGGGTGAGAAGGGAAAAGTTGCATCAGCCTCCTGGCCCTAGGGGATCTCTCAGAAGGCAGAGGAAACATCAACACTGAGGGATCCTATGCCAAGTGAGCTGTGGTTTGCACTACTGTAGAGATGGAGCAGACCATGTGTGTGCATGTCTGGCGAGGCCAGAGCAGTGACTTCCACCTGAGGTGACGGGTGAACAACAGACCCTAAGGACGGGTCTAAGACCCTAAAATGAGGACAATTCAGTGGGAGGCAGCCCAGGTCAGGAAAATGACAGCCAGCACTTGTTAAGCACGTACTAAATGCCAAGCACCCTGCTAAATTTTCTACAGGAACCTTATAAAGTGGAGGCTGTTAGCAACCCCATTTCATGAGGAGGCATAAGGAAGATCGGTGCCAGTAAATGACAGATGGAAGACTAGAACCATGTCTGTCCTGCCCCTCAGTCTGAGCACTGAGTCACCCCATGGCCCTGTCTCTCAGAGCTGTTTGGGTAACCCATGTAGAGGGAGGGGCATTTCAGGGGAGAGAAGGGAGCCCCAGGGTGGAGGGTAGGGGCCAGAGCAGGCGTCCTAGCAGAAGATGAATCCAGATGGAATCTCAAGGACAGGACACAGTGACTGAAGAAAGGCTGAAGAAAGAGGGAGGGACTCCCAGGTATCCAGCTCTTTGGTGTCCTCAGGCTGGGGAGAAACTAGAGAGAAGTAGGTTTGAGGGGCACTATGGATGTCCAGTAGGCAAGCAGACAACAGGTGCTGGCCCTGAGATCCACGGGCATGGCCTTTGTAGGAGAAGGCAGGTAGAAGACCAGGCTGAAGGGAGGTCTAGGGTAATAGCCACATGGGGACTTAGGGGTAAACCCTTTGCCCCACCTCTGTATGTAGCTGACCCTCTGAGGAGTATGGGCCAGGCCAGATAGCCAGTGGTTGATACCACTGGTTGCGGACTGGGAACCAAGAAACCTGCATTTACCTTCCAGCAGGAGGGCAGGTGGCCAAGCTTCCTTTCTCCACCTCAGCAGCCCACTAGGCAGTAATGAAAGAAGTCCAGGAGACCATCCCATGAGTACATCTCATCCCTACCATCTGCCTCTCCTCGGGCCACTATAACGTGTCACCACAAAGTGAGTGGCTTGAAAAACTATCAAAACTCATTCTCCCATCCTTCTGGAGGCCAGAAGTCTGAAATCAAGTATCTCTGTGTCTTTCTCTCTTACAAGAACACCAGTCATTGGATTCAGGATCATTCGGTAAATCCAGAATGATCTCATCTCTGAATCCTTAACTAATCACAACTGCAAAGACCCTGTTTCCAAGTAAGGTCACATTCTGTGGTTCCAAAAGTACATGGATTTAGGAGACACTGCTTAACTCACTACACCGTCTTTTCAACAGTCCCGGAGGCCTCAGGACTGCACACTGTGAAGGAGGACACAGGCTCAGAAGGTAAAGAGGCCACTTGAGGTCACCAAGTAGACATGTGGCAGAGCAGTATCCCTGACTCCAGAGCCCTGATGCTTTCCCCTTCCCTTCATGGCACCATCTGTGCGAGAGCTCAGCGCACCAATGCCAGTTCAGGAGGAGGGGTGCTATGGAGGCAGGTTTGGGCTTGGAGTCAGAACAGTGGGTCAGGTTGTGCTGCCTTACTTCAGGCTAGCCACTATCCCTCCCTGGGCCTGTTTGCCCACCTATAAAATGGGACATAACAGAGCAATAAAAGCATTCACGATCCATATGTCCACCAGTGAATTCATATCCAGAACATACAGATACACCACGTCTCTAAAGAAAAAGACAGAAAACCCAATTGAAAAATAGAGGGGAAAAAATTTAAAGAGAAACTTTACAGAGGATATCCAATGTCAATAAAATAATGAAAATATATTTAACTAAATTAGTCTTCAGGAAAATGCAAATTAAAACCACAATAAAATGTCACTCCACACCCACCAAACTAAGAAAAAGATGGAAGAGTGCCAAGTTGGCAAAGATAAACTCATCCACTGTTGGAGAGAACAAACTGGTGCGACCACTTTGGAGGTGTTTGGTGACATCTACCAAGACTGAACATCCACAAACATATTAATCCAAAAATTGTGCTCATGGGCTTCTGTGAAATGGAATATGAAATAAGAAACACTTGGAAATGAAATAAAATGAAAAGCTTGGAAACTACTAAAATACCCATTGAGCACAGAACTGATCACAGAATTCAATTCACACAACAGAGCAGTAAGAATGAACCAACTGTAACTGCATGTGACAGTGTGGACGAAACTCACAAATACAATGTTAAGACATGAAAGATGGCCAACTGGGAATAAATTCCATTTATAGAACATCAGGAATCTAAATGTCAAAAGTGAAGATAGTGGTTCCCCAGGGCATTAATGACAGGAAAGGGGCACGAATGATTGGGGCATCCAAAGAGTTGGTCACATATGTCAGCATGTGAAAAATTCATTAAACTATAAACTTAGGAATTATATACTCTTTTGGATGTACATTATACTTTAATAAAAAGTTTCAAATATGCCTCAGAAATAGATGCTGTTTGAGGGCCCTACCAGCAGATGTTATCAAGTGGGTGGGCTTAAGAAGGGGCTGGCCTGGGGGATGCTGCTGGAAGATTGAGCCCAGGAAAGACATGCAGAGGGAGGAAGCAGAAGTCCCAGGGGTCTCCGCAAAGGAAGTAGAGGCAATACAGGCTCCCCTTGGTAACTGAGGCCCGGAGAGCAGGCAAGGGAAGAACAGAAGTGGCCTCACTCACTCGGCAGATGGCCTTTCCTGTCAAGAAGTCCCCAGCACACAGCATCTCCTCATGCACAGGGGAGGTCTTGCCTTCGTTGAGTCTGTGTTCATATAACATATTACAGAGCTTGTTCTCAATGAGGCCCACCTTGCCCTCTTGGAGGTGGAAGGGCGAGAGTAGATGCTCTGCATTAAGGATAAGAAGGAAATCAGTGAAATGCATTGTAGCTTAGCTGAGGAGGCCAGACTCGTCTGAATGCCCACTCTGCCTTACTGCTCAGCACATGGGGTTTTCTCAGGACAGCTGAGCTTTCAACATGACTTCAGTTTTCTGCCTATCCTCAACGTGCTCCTATCCTATTTCTAAAATGTTTTCAAACTCATCTTACGCCCACCTCCTCTCTCATAACAATGGAATGTGCCCTCTCCTATTACACAAAGAAAAAAGGTAAATCCCAGAAACACTTGTCATTCACTGGGGCTTAGCAACCATTCACCGACTCACCTACCCTTTTATGAACCATCCCATCCATTCTCCATTTGTTTATCATTAATCTTTCCCATCTTTTCATCTACCAATTCTTCATTCTGTCTACCCATCTTTCCTCATACCCTCATTCATCTACTTGAGTATCTTTCCATCCATTTGCCCATCACCCACATTTTCATCCATCCCTCCATCATTCTCCTGCCCATCCTCCTCCTCTTCTACCAATATATCTATCCACTCTATCTACCTGCCGCTATGCATTCACCCACTCACCCATCCATCTTCCCTTCTACCCACCCACCCTCCCACCTGCCCTCCCCATCCATCTTCTCATTCTGTCACTCATCTGTTCATCTATATTCATGCTCGGTATCTCTTAAACACTAATGATACAGGGGAACATTTTTGTTGAGGGAGATAGTATAAGTGAAGTTAATAGAATTGTTTTACATTTAATAAGTGGTGTGAAGGAAATAAAACAGGAAGACATGGTAGTAGGGGCTGCCTATTTTAGCTCACATAATCAAGTAAAACTCCTCAGAGGAGGGGCTGAGTTGTAGATATAAAGAAGAATGAGTCTTGCAAAGATTAGTGGGGAGAGCTAGCAGGGTAGAAAGGATGGCCAAGGTCAAGGACCTGAGGTGAGGATGGCCTTAGCAAGTTCAAGGCAGGAAGGATGCCTGGTGGCAGGGCTGACATGCATGAGGGATGCAATAGGAGATGAGGCAGAGAGGATGGGAGCCCATATCACACAGGGGCTGATAGCAAAGTATGGAGTTTGGACTCTTCTAAGCACAAAAAAGAAAACACTGAGGGTACTAGGTGGGGAAGTGATATGACCCATGTTTTAAAGCAAATAAACAGCTGTGTCGGGACTGGAGCAAAGCATTCAGGGAGGGATCTGGCATACAAGTCTAGAGGACCTGATGGTCTATTGGACCAGGGTAGGGTATCTACCAGTGGCACAGACTGGGATATTAAAACAAGTAAGCTGTGGTCCCTGCCCTCAAGGAGGCACCAATTTCTGTGAACTTCTCTGTGTGTGTGTGTGTGTGTGTGTGTGTGTGTGAGAGAAGAGAGAGAGAGAGAGAGAGAGAGAGAGAGAGAGAGAGAGAGAGAGAGAGAGAGAATAGGAGACCTAACTGTCCTATGATGAAAGGGAGTTCCTGACACTTAGTAGGTAAGGACCAGGGATGCTGGCATCTCCCACCCAGTGAAGACATGGTTTGTCCAAAATGCCTGCAGCACCACTGTTGAGAAACATTGTACCAAATTATGGGCCTGCAAATAATTACAAAAATATATTATTTTTTCTCTTAACTTGTAAAAGGAGCATGTCCCCATAAGCCATAAACACTCCTTTCTTTAATAAATACTCTTGTCCATAAGTCTTTGCCTGCATTTCTTTTTTCCATCTAAAAAAATAACACCCTTTTCCCCATTATTCTGTTCACCTAATGAGCCTATAAAGTAGATAGTTGACCAAAGTGGGGTTCAGGAAGTTCTTAAGTTGTAATCATTCTCACTTGGTCATGCAGGCTCAGAGATCAGAAGCTAGAAAAGTGTTTTCTTTTCACTTTTCTCAAGCACCTTGCATGACAATGGGAAATCGAGGTGTTTGGTAGTGGCCTAGAATTGCCCGAGCCCCAAGCATGACATTCACGTTGAATCAAGTCATTTCAGATCCATGGCTGATTAAAACCTTGGGTTCGAGAACCATGAAAATCAAAGATTCTTGATTCCAAAAGTCAAAGATCCCCAGACGTTCAGAGTCTTGGACTTAGGGAACTCTGATGCTTTAGAATCATACACTTTTCAGAACTAGAACTATAATGGTCCAGTCCTCTAGAAATGAGGCTCATAGGGCCAAAGAACTCTTTTCCTGGGGACCCCTCATTCAGAGCTATTCCTCTTTCCATTCCCTCCTCCCTCTCCTCCCTTCTGCTCCCCCTCCTTCACCTCCCTGCTCTCATGCACCCCCACCTCCCATACTCCCTCACTGTCCTCGCTGAGCATTCCCCAGCCGGTTATCCAGCAGGACTGGTGAATGGGCAGCTGCATGCCAGGGGTTGGGAGGCAGGCAGGGCTGATGTAGGAAGTGAAGTTCACAGGCAGGTGCAGTTGCAACATGGCTATGTCATTCCCGAAGGCGTGGAACTTCTCAAAGTCTGGGTGAGTGATAATCCGGCTCACATACAACTTCCGTGTGTGCTGAGTGTGCTGGTACAGCTGGGTGCTTCCCAACATAACCAGGTAGTCCTCTGGGGCATGAGATTTGCTGGAGGAGGAAGGGCTCACTGTCACCATCTGGATGTGGTTTGGCTCTCTCTCCCTGCATCCTTATCTAACTGCCCACACCCCTGTGGACGCCTCCATGCCACATGATGCAGGCAGCTTTTGTCACCCCTTCCTAACTGTCAGAAGCCATTCTTTCTTGATGCTGATTGATATTCTACTTACAACCTCAGGAAACATGGCTTCCCCATCACACCCTAGAACTGAAGAAACAGAGAATCCTTGCTAGGGCCATCACATCAGGCCCTTTCATTGTATTGCAAGATGAGCTCTGGCTCAATCCTAGCTATAATCTGACTCTTATCAAGGCCCCCCATGACCATTTCCTGGCCCCAACACTTCTCCTACCCCTCCTTTCTTTTAATACCTTCTTTACCAAGGGTTGCCTGTTCACTTGGTTAAAAGCACTCACAAAATGTTTGTGAAATCAGCAAATAAATGCAGGAGACAAAATCTCACCTTACTCCCTGAACGGCTGTCGTGAAACTTCCTACCTTCTTGACTTTGTTCATGTGGCTCATCCACCTGGAAAGCCCTTCTCCACTGTCACAGTGCCCACACCCTTCTGCTCTGGCAAGCCCCACCTGCTCCATGCCACAGCGCCTCTCCTGACCTCCCTCCTACTCCTACAGGATCCACCTTTCTCACCCCATATTCTCATCTAACCAGATGGAGGCAGGCCAGGTAGGATCTTGCTACCCCCTATGCCATAGAGGGGCTCACGTGGAGTGTGGCACAGTTTCTGGGCTCTCAAAGCCAGTTGGCACATGAGCTCCAAGACCTTGACCTAGACTGTGATGCCCCCGTTCCCTCAGGCTCCTCCTCATCTGTTCAGAAGCTGGACACTGAGTCAAGCCCAGAAGGGCCAGAAAAGTTAGACTCCCGAGTGACCACATCGTTCTCTAATGTCAGGGAGCCCCACCTCCGAACCAGGCATCCTGGTACCACAGATCCTCCCTGGCACTTGGTTTTGTGGAAGTGATGAGAATTGCCCAGCTGCTGGTTCTCCATGCAGCTTCAGGTCCCTACCTAGAGTCTGACACCCAGGAATGCAAGGACATTGAGAAGTCATGATCTGAGGCAGCGAAGAGCCACTCCACGCTGCACAGCGGCCAAGATGGACACTGCCAACCTCCTGGGGAACAGGCACAGGGGCTGAGGATGAAGGATGAGGGGCACTTGGGAAGGTGAGTGGGTAGGACAGTCCAGGTTGAGAGGATGCAGATCCAAGGCAGGGATGGCTTGTGTTTGGAGGTCACAGGCTCTCCCAGAGCAAAGCCCAGAGGAGCTGGCATAGGACACCCTTCAACCCTTTTCTTCTCCTCCCCTGCATCCTCCTCTGCTCCCAGCCCCTCTGCTGGAGACCCAGGAAGGAGGACTCACTTGACAAAGCAGTGGGCGGTGGTAACCAGCCAGTGTGCGTCAATAAGGACAGCTCCACAGATGTGCAAGTTTCGGTACAGTAGGCTGGCCTGCCATGGCCACTGTCCAGCCACCACATCCTGGCCACCATAGATCTTGCTCATTACCTTGGGCTTCCCACACACTGTGAAGACACCCCTCCCCCAGAATATGATAAACACACCGGTGGTTTCCCAAATGCCACTACCAGGGATGCCCTCCTGCACCTCACACATGAGAAAAGCAAGGCCGAGGGGCAAGTGGCATGCCCAAATGGCAGAACTGCCCAGACTCTACCTTCACTGGCTACACCAAGGTCTGGCTGGCAGACCACAACTGAGCAAGCCCTGTAGCTTGAGGGCCCAGGGTCTGGTAGGATGGGGCAGATGGGACTTAGGGTGGCCACAGCAGCTCACAGCATCATCTCCTGGGAGACAGAAATCCCTGTGTGGGCCTGCCAAGGGCTGGGGACATCACAGACCTTATTTCCCGCAGTAGTACACCCCACGCCTACTCTGCAGATCAAAGAACTGAAGGTCTCAGAGGGAACCAATGCTCCTTGCTTCTGAGCATCTGTGCCCTTCCACTATACCCCAGTATCTTAGGGAGAGAGGTTTACCGGCAGGAATTTGGTGCTGTGTGACCTTGGGAAAGTCACTCCTCTCTGGCTCAGGAATCTACATTTCTGGAAGTAGAGGAAGTGGGCTGGGACTTCGGACCCTGGTTCTAGGGCTCACACCTGAGAGGGCTGAGAGCCGGTGTTTACCCACCCCCACCGAGAGGTGGATCCTGGTCCAAAGCCTGTGCTTGGGTGTCAGGGAGAAGAAAGAGACCCTGGCCCAATTTTGGGCTCCTCATTTAGCGGTCCTGGTGCCTTATGCCACTCAGTCCCAGTTCTAAGGCCTCACCCCCAGGTGGAGAGGTGGGGCAGTACCCTGAAGAGGCCCAGGAGTGGAGGGGGCGGCCTGAGCCTCACGGTGCTGAGTGGTCTCTGGGCTGCCTAGGCGAGGAGAGAGAGGCGATGGGACTTAGGTGACCCCAGGCACTAGCCTTCAGCCTCATAGTGTAGGCGCGTTCACCTCGCACAATGCCGCCCATGCACTTGGGGCTCCTGGGGCCAACTGCTGCGCACCGAAGGCGGAGACACCGCCTCCAACGTCTCACCCGTCTCACCCTCACCCGGAGCTGAGGTGGGCGTGGCTGCGGTCAGGGACCTTCCCAGACTCTGGGCGGCCAAGGGCGGTAGCAGCAGCAGCCAGAGCAGGGACCACAGCCGGCATCCGCCTCGGTGGTTACTACGAGTCTCCCGGCCCATCACCAAGGCCACTGACCTGGCCCTGACCTCTGCCTGACCCTGTGCAACAGTGGGCTTTGACCCTACCCTGACCCCTGTTTCAGCCCAGCCCGGAACTGCCGGCCAGTACTCAGCCCCGAGTCTACCTCAGCACTTCCACCCCACTACCCACCCTCCCAATGACACCTCCACACACACAGCCCTACTCCAGTCTAACCCACCCTGATCAACCCTGATCCTCAGCCTGCCCCCAAACACCACCCAGACCTAGCCCTGACCCAGACCGGACACCAACCTTGACTCTGCCCTGAACCTGGTCCTGATCTCAACTGTGCCTGGCCTTTGATCAGGTGGGAGTATGGCCTGGGCCACAGTGCAATCAGCGCTCCTAAGAATTAATGAGAAAAGACAGTAGACTATGCATGGAAAAATGGGAAAGGGTACGAAAAGGTAAATCATGAAAGAGGAAATTGAAAGGACCCATGAATAGGAAAAAAATGGTGGATCTCATTAGTTATCCAGAAAATGAAAGTCAAAACGTCATTTTCAACCACCAAATTGTAAACATTTCTAGAGATTAGTCAGTGAGCAATTTCTCTATGGAGTGAGGGAAGCATCCAAATTTCAAAGACATGATTCCTATTGTTTGCTCCAGGAGATAATGTCCTGGATTTTTTGTACAGGAAGTAAGATGTTGTTGCTTTATATTCATTTTCTTACATGTTTGTCTTCATCACTGGACTGTAAACTCCGGACTACCCAGAAATTGTTTCATTCACCACTGAGTGTAGGGATAAAAGAGTCATGGAAATAGCACTGCACATGTATACACTAAAAATATCAATTTAATAACTACTACTGTTATTGATGAAAGCGGAAACCAAAGAACCACAGCCTTACCTAATGGTTAAGAACTTGAATGTCAATACATTTTTTAAAACATTTAGGGTTTGGTAAAATTATGCTAGTATGAGGAAGAATTTATATTTCAGTATAGAGACTAGAAGAAGAATTCATAAATTTTGTAAAAGCAACTACAGTATTGAGGGTGAAGGTGAGGTGAAGGCAATGAGGGCTGTAGTAAGTGACTTCAGGTTGAGATATCCATGGAATATTGAACTGGATTTGTCCTATAGACACTTACAAGTACCGGTTTGGAATTTGAGTAGTGTATCTGGGTTGGAGCTATAGGTTAGAGTACTTAAGGGCTGGAGGCGACAGTCGATGCCGTGAAGAAAGCGTGTAGAACATACTTAATTACATACCAAAACATAGAAAAGAGCCAGATAAGAAAAAGGAGCCAGTATGAGACCCCAAATGGCATGTGGTAAATTTAAACCACAGAACACTAAGTATTAGATTTCTTATTAACATTTTAAAAAGGTTTCTTGAGATATAATTTATGTAGCCTCATAAATTCCCTGATTTTTAGACTTGTGCAGCACTCATCAAATTTCATTACTCCCTGCTCCTACCCCCACTCTAGACAATGACTGATCTGCTTTACCTTTCTCTAAATTTCTGTTTTCTGGGAATTTCCTATAAATGGAATCACACAATAGGAAATCTTTCAAGTCTGGCTTCTTTCACTTAGCATAATGTTTTTGAAGTTCATCCACACTGTGGCACATACCAACATTTAGTTCCTTTTCATCCCACTGTATGGTTGTACCACACATTGATGGACATTTGGATGGTTTACAGTTTGGGGCTATTATGAACAATCCTACTGTGACTAGTCCTGTGCAGGTCTTTGTGTGGTATGTGTTTTCACTTCTCTTGGGTAGATTCCCAGGAATGAAACCGCTGGCAAGCTTATCTGTGATGTTTTATAAACCGCCAAACTGCTTTCCAAAGGGTCTGTATCATTTTGCATTCCAGCCTAGTGTATGATGTTTTCACTTTTTCCACAGGATTGCCAGCACTTGGAATTGCCTTTTTTATTATAGGTGTTTTATGGCGTGTGAAGTGTTATCTCGTTGTAGTTTTCATTTGCATTTTGGTAATGACGAAGGATGTTGACTATGTGTTGATTTGCGTAATAGCCACTCATATATCTTCTTTAGTGAAATGTCTGTTTGAATCTTTTGCCTATTTCAAAAGTGTGCTTTTTGTCTTTTTGTTAAGCTGTATTGTATTCTGGATATAACTTCTTTACCAGATGTGCAATTTGCAAGTATTTTTTCCAAATCTGTGGCTTGTCTTCTCATTTTTTTAACAGTGGGTGTTGAAGAGCAAAACTTTCTAACTTCGATGATGTCCATTTGATCCATTTGTCCTGGTATAAATTACCCTTTTGATGTCATGTCTAAAGTGTCATAAGATTTTCTCCTGTATTTTCTTTGAGAAATTTTAAGGATTGGTTTTATATTTAGGTCTGTGATCAATTTTGAGTTCTTTTTTTGTGTGATGTGATGTAAGTCTTTTGTTTGTTTGTTTCTTTGTTTGTTTTTGTTTTGCCAGTGGGTATCCATTTGACCCTGCACCATTTCTTGGTTAAAAAAAAAGACTCGACTTCCATCATTCTCCTCCTCCATCCCATTGAATTTTTATGGGAAATTTGTTAAAATCAGTTGATAGTAAAAAGTAAGGTTTTATTTCTGAACTCCCAATTCTGTGCCATTGATGTACATACAATACAAGCCTACCTTTGTGCCAGAATCCCACTCTCTAGATTAATATATACTATGGTAAATTTCGAAATCAGGTAATGAAAGCCATTGGATTTATTTATTTTTTTTCTGGGCTATTTTATGTTTTTGCATTTCTGAATACATTTTACGGTCTGCTTGTCGGTTTCTGCCAAAAAAAATGTGTGTCGAGGTTGTGATCGGGACTGCGTTGAACGTAGAAATCGATTTGAGGAGAATTTCATTTAAACAACTTTCCTTGACATTTCTCTTTAACCACAAATTGCTGAGAAGCATGCATCTTAACTTTCACACGTCTGGAGGCTTTCTTCTTCTCATTCTCATTTTTCTATACTGAATGTAAAGCTTGTACTTTGGACACAGTACAGGAAAATGCATTTACGTTTGTTTAGTTACTTCATATAGTTTCTTCAGATATCATGGAGTGAACTTTTCGACTATTATTTTCACAGGGTCATTCTCAGTCTTGCGCACTTGTAGAATGACCATAAGAGGATGCCCTGACAACATGAACCCTTCCTAGGTGTGTTTATCAGGGGAAGTTCACAGAGACAGGGACAGTGGGAAATTTGAGAGTCCCAACTGTGACTAGCTTTCTGGGCCAGCGACAGGGATCCGGTGGGGACCCAGGGCCCAGGAGAGGGGCACGAACCTCGGGCTCTGCTGCACTATCAGAGGAGCCCAGGTCCTGTGTGGGCAGGCGCTGGAAAGAGCAGGGCGACTCACAGGCCCTACTCCATCAGACAAGCACCCAGGGTAAGGGGATCACCAGCCTCTCCCGTGCTGGTCAGGGCTGATTCTGAGCTTGGGGTGTGGCAGGTACTGCTCCGGGAGCCAAAGCCCCATGGCGGGGAAGTGCTCACTGGCTTTGGCAGCCTCAAGCCCTGGCTGTGGGCAGTGTCCACGAAGCCTGGAGGGAGTCTGGCCTGCAGGAAAGCGGTTTTGGACAAGTTAACCCCGCCCTCTCGCCACATCAAGAATCAAACTTTTCCTCACTCCCCCTTGATCTCCCCACTCAGAAAAGGAGCACCGTTTTACACAGAGTTGCCAATCTTTAGTTTTTAAACACCGTGAGCATCATTGTATAAAAGAAGGACATCTTAACCCCAATTAATTAAGGAGCACATATTGCTGAAGCAGCAAGTTTTCCCTAAAACAGGCTGTTTAGTGACATCCTCGGATGATCCTCTATTTCTCCATGGTGCTGCTGAGGTAGTGAAAAGTCGATGCTCGCGACTCCACAGACAGTTGATGTGCTCTCAGTAGCTTCTATGAATCAGGAAGCCGTCACCCTCGGTGTGTGTGCAGACAGTGGAGATGAGGAGGCAGCGGGTGATGGCTCTGTGCTGTCAGTGAGGGTGTCCTCTGCCCTGGCAGCTTCAGTTCCTTGTAACCCTGCTACGCAAGGGATGGTGGCAGTGCCCAGGACAGTAACCAGCTTCCTGAGACATTACCAGCAGAATTGCTCCTGTCTCGCAAAAGAGTCCCCTGTGAGTCAGAGGGCCCGAATATTCCCGGGGACACATCTCTCCCCAAACACCGGTTAACAAATCCCTTCAAAGAAAGCCACTTAGGTGCACGTTTATCCAAGTTGTTTGTTAAATTACACAGTCTGTGATCTGAATACAAGACCTTGGAGAACATGACGTTTTGTGGGGAGAACCCAGCCCAAGGGGCCCAGAGTCTCAGTGTCTGTCACTCCAGCCAGTGTTGAGGGCAGTGGAGACGGGCGGTCATCACCTTCACCACAATGGCCTTTCCCTGGCTTCACTAGCCAAGCTTTGCCTCGGCGAACATTACCTACAAAGGTACCCAGCACCTGCCTGGGTCTCAGAGGAGCCGCGGTGATGCCTCCCCACCCCCAGAAATTCCTCAACTTACAGCCCATGTTCTTTGATGTTAGCCAGTCTCCTTAAAGTCCTTGGTCTTGCTCTCTCAAAGGGCTCCTGGGTGTGAATGCCAGTGGGCTGGTGAGGTTGACACCATGGAGCCTGATGAGATGTTATATCCTACCCGGGCCTGGGGCCCCCTCTGGTGTCTGAGAGGAGAAGGACAGGCCGCCAGACAGGAGACAGGAATGCAGGTCAACTACAGGGGTGAAGCCCAGGGAAGAACGCATGTGCCAGGAGCAGGTCAGCTCTGTGCCCCATTCTGAGCAGAGGCCTCTCCGTGAGGGATGACCAGCTACTCTCAGGGAGAGTGAGGAGCCACAGGTGCCCGTGTGCACAGAGCCTGTGGCCTGCAAGGGGCATGCGTCGACCCCTCTGTGGGGTTCAGGGCCCAAAGAGGACCACGGGTAGCCTCTTCCAGGGAAAATCACCTGTCGCGGGGCTGCAGCATTGGTCCCTCAGGCCAATCAGCATCCACCTATCTTTCTGGGGTCCAAAGCCTAGCAAGCCTCAGTCCTGGATTACATGTGTAGGATTCCCCAGTGTGTGCCAAGCCAGGCTGTGGTCACCCACTCCGGGGCGTGTAGGTCAACAGGTAAAGCACATCACTTCCCCTGGTGAGGCAACTGCAACAGAGAGGCTGACTCCTGAGGGCAGCGCCCAGTGTCAGGGGTCGAGGCAGAAACTTAAGAAAGCTGGTGCTTGACGGAAAAACCCGTTGAATGCCCACGTCCTCCCAAACTGTGTGGGGTCAGTCAGGCTCCAGTGTTTGCTGTGGGTTCACAAGACCCCAGAGCTCTTCCATCACAACCACCTGCCTCACAGAACGCAATGTGAGGTCTTGAGGACGGGTGGCCGGCCCCATGTGACCCTGCTCTACGGGCCATGTGACAGGTCATGTCTTCTCAAGGGCACAGCAGGCCCAGACTCAATGTTTGTGTCTGGATCGTTAGCCCACTCGTTCTGGGAAAAGTGACCTTATGTGGTGAGTGGACGACTGGAACCTGAATCAGGCGGGCCAGGCGCTGAGCACTGACAATTGTCCTGGGGAATCAGCCAGCCTGGCCATGCACTCATGTTCCACAGTGCGGAGCCTCAGGGTGGAGCGGGGCCAGCGCTGAGTCATGCCTCAGAAGGCTTGCCGCTCGTATGGGCCATACACAGGACAGCTGTTCAAACGTGACCAAAGGCTCGGGTGTCTCATGCCATCTAAACAAGCTCTTATATAGCTGGGGTAGGGCACCCCCAAGTCTTTGCTAAATTTCTGAGCCCATTCCCCAGATCCCAAATTTTGCACATCTCACCGGGGTTCGTGGACTTGTGGTCAAAACCCGATTCATCTAGGCTGTTCAGTACACAACTGTTTGCCAAGACGGGGTGTTGCTCCCCAACGCCTCCTCCTAGAGAACCACCTGCCCAGTCACTGACTTTTCCTCCCTCCCTCTAACCAGGCTAAATGAATCTGGGAGATTCACACATGATTGGAGTCAAGAGTGGAAAAGTCCACCTGACTCTGTTGCCTCCTCTAGACCAAGAGTCTTTGAGACCCTCCCCCCCCCACACACACACTATCTGAAAGCTCTCACCTGTCGCCAGGGCCCAGGCGTCACACAGGCTATCAGATACACCTCACCGTGATTCCCTCCTGAGAGGGGATGAAGCAGACCCCCAGGGCTTTGTAGGTACCAATGATTCACCTCAATGTAGCTCATGCGACAGGCAAATCGAACAGGGATTACATGCCAGTGAACTTGCTGCATAATTTTCAGTCCAATTATTTCACATTTATAGAGAGAGCAATTGAATATTTTAAACATAGATGTATGAGTCCTTTAAAGGGCCAACAACAACAACAAAATGTTTCTGATAGCTCTTCAAACAAAAAAGGAGAAATCTGTAAAGCACTTCACAGTATATATTAGTGTTGCACCTGCTAACCAAAAGAATTAAAAAAAAAAAAGGCCTTTCAAAGTAAGAGGCAACACCATTTTCTTGAGACCAATAAAGATTGCTACTCAGGAAAGCATTGATTCAGGCAGGAGCCTTAATAGTGTCCCGATTAGGAGACAATGGCAGTGGGTAGTTACAGGAAGGGGAAGGGGAACGATTACATCAGTAGGAGGAAGGCGTTTCTATTGGTGCCGATAGCATCACATAGTGATTTCATTCTAAACAACATTTAAAAAATTTCAGTCCAGTAGTCACAATATACTTTCTTGTTATCTTTGCAAATCGTCCTTTGGGAAACAAGTTTGCTGAGGCTCAGCTCAAAAGCTATTTTGAAAAAAAAAAAAAGTTATTTTGCCCTTTTTATTTGACACTCCAAATTTTGAGGTAAAAGACATGGGAGGCAGTTCCTCTGGCACGGCAGCTCCAGCTTCATTCAAAAGTGTCTCTGTTCGTATTATGGTTCACACACCTGTGAGAGGGACTAGCGAAGCCTTTGTACGGTTGGCAATGGGACCTGACCACGGGATGAAAGTAAATGAAAGAATTGGTAGCACTGCCACTTTCCAATTACACACTTAAAGATACGAACAGGAAACTGAGTTGACAACTGACCGGCACTTTTTGTCTCATGAATCACTGAATCAACCAAAAAAAAAAAAAATTTGCGGTTCACTGTTTTCCTTGCATTTGTGCCAAGTAAGCGTTAAAGATCTACGAGCTTGATCACGCACAACAGCAAAAATGGTGCTGAAATATTCAAAGTGTTGGTTCAGTTTTTTGAATCCCGTGAGTTGTCCTGAAACAGTCGTGTGGACAGATACACCGATGGGGCAAAAGCAATGGTGGCAGAAGTGCTGGCACCGAAACCCAGATGAACGAGTGGCACCAAATTGTTCAACTAGGAATTGTACTCACTATCATACACTTGCCGTAAAGGTGCCAGTTTCAGTTGAGAATGTTTTGGATGAAGCAGTAAAACTTATTTGTTACATCTTAACCACTGAACATGCATAGTTTCGATCATGTATGATGAAACAGAACATACAAACACCACAAATCTGTATATCGAAGTGAATGGGGAAAAGAGTAGATCAGAGTGTGAAACAAAGGAAATCACTAACATGGAAGATAGTTGAAGAGTTAGGTACGATGCAGTACAGAAAAGAAAGAGTCAGAAAATATGAGAGAGGAGTTAATAGAAATAGGGTCTGCGGGCACCTTGATCATGGACTTCCAGCCTCAGGAACGGTGAGACATGTCTGTTGTTTAAACCACCTAGTCTACGGTATTTTGTTACAGGAGCCTGAGACTATATAAGATGGTATCAAACAATTATGTTTGGACCTCTAGCAGTAGAGACAAGGGAGGATGAGGAACAGTGGCCTTGAAGAGATAATATTCTGTTTCGGAGATGACGAAAAATGTGTGTTACCAGTTAATGAAGCAAAAGAGAGCAAGTGGAGGATAGAAAAAAAAAAAGTAACCTCTGAGTAATTGCACCTCTCAAAAACGTAGCACTCAAAAGACAGTCTTAAAAACAATTACCAAAGAAGACAATCACCTGCAGGGAAAGGGTTATAAAAATGATGGCATAATTTTTTATAACAACAACAAAAGGCTTATTAGTTAGAATACTTTTTCAGAGCCGTGTAAGGAAAAGCACTGTATCTAGAACTGATTGCCTGTAATATTATAATCTATGGAAGTTCACCAACGAGACAACTGGTAAATCATTTTTAATATACCATGTGATAAAAAGTCATAAGTAACTCAAAAAGTAAACAATATCTAATATATCAAGTTTTAGCTCTCGACATTGGTTATTTTCCAACTGTTGGTGGGAATGTAAAATGGAACAGCCCTTGAGGTTAACAACATGAATGTCCTCAGAAATTTTTTAAAATACAACAACCCACTTCTGGATACGTATCCAGCTCCACTTCTCTGTATGAGCACACGATTTCCGTGGAGCTTTGACGGGATGACATCACCGTTTTCACAGATTCTGCTTCAGTCACTTACAGCAACTCCTTCCTGATTCCTACCTTATGCACCGTCCTTGCAAAGCATCAGGTCAAGTTTGTTTCTCTGTTTCAGAGAAGGTCGGCTGCAATGAACATTGAACCATTTCTTTCTTTTTCTTCCCATTTGGACTTACCCTAGTATTTTCCAAAGACTAATGTGCAAACCTCTACGAGATTCCATGTGGGCTACGAAGACGGACTCAGACTTGGTTGGGCAGCGATGGACCTCGGTCGGCCTCACTGTGCAGGTTCCGGGGGAAGATTCAGGGTTCACAGGGCTCAGGGGTGGGGACAGCACAGGTTCTGCCTCCTCTTGGGAATGCCTCCTCATGCAAACAAGGACTCCAGGGGCAGAAAGCTCCAGGCGCGTGAGGACAGGAGCTGAGACATCTGAGCACCAGGTGTGAACCCGATGACGATGACTCCCATCCTAGACTGAGGGCCTGGCACACACAGGGGAAGACCAAGTATGCTGCCTTCAAACATGACTCGCTCAGTGTTTCTAACAACCTGAGAGAGGGACATGTTACCCTGTTTTACCACAAAGACCCCAAAAGGAGAGGAGTCGCAAGACTAAGGTGAACCAGTGAGCGAAGCGTCCAGGCTCCCCCCGTCACTTACCACACTTGCAGCCAGTACCTGCTATAAGCATCACCCTAGACAGGACATAGGGATGCTCAACCACGAGGGCTGAGAGCTTCTGGAGCAATCCGACGACAGTCTGAGTCTGGCACTACTTCTGAGCCCGCTTCCCTGTGTTGAGGCCCACCTGGACGGGGAGTGGGGCAGCAGCTGGGGAAAGCATGGCCAAGATGAGAAACTGCCTTCACAAAGGGCCCAGGAGGTGCTGCCATGGCATGGGATAGGGGAAGGTGGTAGAGGAGGACTTTGAGCTGACCTGCGATTCCATGGGAGACAGTAGGGGGCCCGACATGAGCCGTTCACATCAAACTCTTTGAGGGGGCCAGTGCCAGGCCAGCACCCTGTGGACTTGGGTGGCTGTAGCCTCATTACATCGCGCTGCTGTATCACCAGCCGGGGCGACAGCCTGGTGTGCTGGGTGGAGCGGGGGTCACACCTGGGGAGACTCAGCCTATCTAGACCCCACTGGGCCAGATAAGAATCAGCAGTTAGAACCTGGACTGGAGAGGAGACGTAGCCTGAGAGAAGAGGGGGTCAGGTCCGGGCACGACTCCACACGGAATCAGAGCGAGGACTGGGGCCAGGACTAGACAGGAGATGGGTCTCCTCCCAGGCGCAGCTCCTGCCCCTCACCACCTGGTCGTCTCACTCTGACAGCCAGGGTTTGGGTCCCTGCTCCGAGCGTGCGGTCTGTACCAGTGCCCACCACAGGGCAAACGAGGCCTCCCCTCCACTCAGCCTGGGGGTGCACACACCTCGGTCCCCTCCCGCGGATCCTGCTGGTTGAGCTGCACTTGTGAAGCTTGCTCTCACTTCGTTTCGTAGGAACCGTCTTACACGTGAGTACTAATCTGTGTCGGCATCTAGTCACACAAGAGCCCAGCCAAGGTTGGGGAGAGGGGACAGGAGTTGTGTGGTTTCCTGAGACCCGTGGACCCCGAGCCCGGTCCCTCAGGCCGCAGCAGATGGTCCTCCTCCCTCAGTTGGGCACAGCCATCACACAGATATGTGGCAAGGGACTTGGTAGCCTCCCCACCATGACTTCCTGCCTTCAGGCTTTTAAGAGGTGCCCCATCCCTCTGTGCTCAGCCCGTTCCCCCTTGTTCCACCCTCCACCACCGCCTCCACCACCCTCCATATTCAGTCATCCCACTGAGACTGGAGGATGCTTCCCCTGCGAGGATGCACAGAGACAGAGAGCGTGTCCCCTGAGGCCAAGCCTTTTCCTCTCCGGTCATGCCACCCACACAGGAACCCCTGGAAGAACTGAGTATTGCACAGCCCTGTTGTCTGACCGCTTCTGGGAGGCAGAGAGAAGCTCCCTGAAGACGAGGGCCGACTCCAGTCCATTCTAGAAAACTGGTTAATGGTCCAGAGGGCTGAAAGTCTCCAAAGCAGCTTCTGACCCCTAGAGGGTTCAGGGTGCAGATGAAGATGGGAGAGGACCCAGGAGGCACCGCGCCCAGCCTGGCCTTGGGAGCTTCGGTGACGGGAATGGTCCCTGTGGACAAGAGAGCCGCGTGCGCCCGGGACCAGTCTGGAGGAGTCCCCGTCGGTCTGGATGGAGGAGGTAGAAGGTGACCCGCGTATCCATAGTGTCCGTGACCACATCCTTCCTTCCTCTCCGAACCCCTCTCCACAGAGCAGTGCAGACCCAAACACGGAGACAGAGGCCCTCAGAGCATTTTCTAGCAAAATCATCTTTATTTGTAATTTACACACAATGCCCCCAAAGTGCTGTTCCTACCCCCTATCCTCCCTAGCCCCTCCAACCCCCCATCACCCGCCCCCCAAGCCCCTAACAGACCCAACCTTACCCTGACCGACCTGCCCTCCCTTCTTGCCCCCCACGTCAGTAGTACCGCCAGGACCAACCCTAGGATGAGGAGGAGCCCCTGGCTCCCCGGGGGACAGCCAGGTCACACCTAGTATGGCCCCCTGGGGGCACCAGGAGGACACCCCAATGGGCCCTACGGGCTGCAGTGCCGCTTTCTCCTCCTCCCTGAGAGCAACGGGCCACACTTTCTCTTTTGAGGCTGTGAGGAGTGAACCAGCCCCAGAGCCAAAGCTGGCCTCCCAGAGACCCCAAGGTCGGCCCCGGAGAGGGGACTCTTCCCAGCAGGGGCCGGGCCTCCACCCAGAGCGCGCTTCCTAGACTTGGCAACTGGAGGGGCAGCTCGGCTGAGGCCTATTCTCTGAGGGGACAGAGCCTGGGGAGCTCCCCAGGACCCCCGACCTCCAGGGAACACAAGGCCAGAGGCAGAGACAGGACTCAGGGAGAACCCCCAGGGCAGCAGGCTCTTCTGAGAGTCCAAGAGGAAGGACAGGCTGGGCAGCTCCTCCTCCTCCTCACTGGACCAATCTGCTGGCCCGTGAGTCTTCCTGAAAGGAGCGGTCTCCCTGGGAATGGAGGCGTCCCTGGGTCTCAGGCTAGAGGACGTGCAGCTGTGACCATGGGGAGCAGAGCGGGGCTGTGGAGCCCGGAGTGGTGGGGACTCCCCATGTCCTGAAGAGACAGCAAAGGCTTTGGGCCTGGACAGGTGGGCCTCCGCTGGACGGGGCCTTTGAGGGTCCTTGAAGTCAATCTCTGGAGGGCTGGCTTTGTCGCTGACCCCCTGCTTGGGGCCGTGGTCACGACTCTGAGCAACTTGGCCGGCCTCAGACTCAGATGATTGTGAGTCCAGTCGTGGTGCACCATGGCTCGGGGGTGCCTGCACACTCTCTTCTCTCAAGGCCAGGAATCGTTTCTCTACCAGCTGGGAGGGAGGAGGGGGACAGTGACTGCTCTGCACACGTTGTGGTGGCGGGGGGCGGGGAGGCGATGAATGGCATTGGAGGGAGGAGGGTGGGTGATGCCCCTGTGACTCGCGACTCGAATCCAAAGACGAGCCTGTGGCTCTCCTGCCATCGTCCTGTGTTGTAGTCACGGCTTCCTGCTCCTCCCCTCCCCTGCTGGGCTCCCCATCCCTTCCTTCCTATCATCCTCTCCTTCCTACGGTCCTGTCCTTCCTGTCATCCTGCACTGCACCCACCCCGGAGCTGGCCCTACAGGCAGGGGCGGGGTGGACAGAGGCATGTGCACCCCTGCCTGGGGCCCTCCGCGCCCAGGTTTGCCTGGGGCTCCCTCTCATGGCTCACCTGACCAGCCCCCTCCTAGGGCCCCTCCCTCCCTTGGTTCTCCTGAGGTTCCCCACCCCGATCTACCTGGAGTCCCTCCTTCTCCTGTTCTACCTGGCTCCCCATCCCACCCTGGCTCGCCTGGGTGCCCCCACGCACCCCCTCCCCAGGCTATGGGGTTACCTCCCTCCCTTGGCTCACCTGGCCAGGAGTGAGTGCTTCCTCCTGCTCCAACTCCTCAGCTAGGGCTAAGGGATCCAGCTGTGTTTCTGGGGAAAGCAATTGTTCCAGGAATCGGGGGTGAATGACTGCCTCCACCTGAGACGGAAGAAGAAACTGTGAGCATCCTGGGTAGGGTGTAACCTGTGAGTCAGCAGGACCCGGGGGAAAAGTGGCAAAGCAAAGACCCGCCACATCCTCGTGCAAGAGGTGAGTGTTTTAGACTGTCACGGTCATCAGTACACACGCGCGCGCACACACACACACACAGGAACACATATACGTACACACACTCACACACTCACACACTCATGCGCCCAACTCAGGAACAAAGAACAGAACTTGATCCCATTGGCCTGGGCAGAACCCAGGTCTGGGTGCTAGAGTGCCACTCCCTGGAACCTTCCAGACCCTGGAGCTCCGAGCCAGCCCACCTTGGTGACGAAGTCTTCCTGGGAACACAGCTCGTCAATGTAGCTCAGGAGGCCCTGGTCCAGGTAGTCCCCGTCCTCTTCCTGCTGGGCGCCTTTCTGTCCTCTTCCCCCGAGGCTGAGTGGGCCGGCCCCACCAGCCCGTCCATGATGTCCATGTACTCTCTCACAGCCTCAGGCGGGATCTCCTTTGGTGCCTTGGTCTCCCGAGGCCTCTGGCGTCTGTGTGGCTTCGGACGGGCAGGCTGGGCCCCGGGGACGGCCTTCCTGGCAGTGCACGCTGAGGCTGGGTGAGAGGAGGAGGGAGCGTGAGGGGCTCTGGCTTCCACCTCCCGAGTGTGTGATGCCGAGAGCAGTGTTTGTGGGACATTGGCATCGGCGTGGCCGGCTCAGGACCACGAGAAGCCCTGCGACCGTGGGAGGGGGGAGGTCGGAGGGGAGCATCTAAGGGAATCACATGGGAGGAAGCGTGGAGCCAACCATTCTCCAAAGGGCCCCCATCCAGCCCGCTCCTCAGCAGACTTTCCGTGGGGTCCATTGACGGGGAGGTGGGAGATTATGAAACTTAACCAGGTGCAAACCCTATGGTGACAAAGGGCAGCTGAGACCTCGGCTCCCTTGGCTGTTCTGGTTGAAAGACAGCGCCCCCTTGAAAGGGAAAGATCCGCGTGGGGACAGTGGCCCGCCCCGAGCCCCCGTAGCCTTTGCCATGGGCTCCTGAGGGAACACGGTGCCGTACCTGGCTGCGGGCCCACCACCGGTGCTGGGGGCACCCAAGGATCAGGCTTCGCTGGGGCTGGAGGAGCCAGGCCTTGCACCCCCTGCGTCCACTGCCACTGTTGAATCTGCATCTCCTCCTCTGCCTCAAACTCCATGAATCTGGTGGGGGGTGGGCGGGGGAAAGGGTGAGGAGGGCACAAGGGTGTGCTGAGGAGGCCGGCCCAGAGCCCAGAAAAGGCAGCAGGTGATGGGAGGATCAGAGAGCAGTTGCCTTGGGGCTGTGGAGGCCCGGACCACTGAGGAGGCAGGAGGCTGGCTGGAGTCTGACCCCACTGGCTGGGCACATCCCCCCGACCCTGTCCTGTCCCTTAACGTCGAGGCCAGGGTGGGTCAAGATCAGGGCAGGGCAGAGGTCACAAGAGAGGTAGGTCAGAAGAACCCACGCTCTGAAGGGGAGGGAGGCTTCCGGTGGGGAGAAGGGCCTCTGGGCTGTGGGGATCCAGTGCTGGCCAACACTCTCTTCCCAACAGCCTCTCTGATGAGCACCGCCACAGCCGGACCCTGCCTGAGGTCCAGCCCACCCCCTGGCAGGCAGCCCTCGAGACCCAGGACCCTGACTCACTTTTCTGCCATCTCGTAAAAGATCATCCGGTCAAAGTTGCTTCTGCGCTGCCATTCCTGCACGGCCCGCCACACTCCCTCCTCCAACGTCATGGTGGGCTTCAGGCGGGACAGGGACCGGAGCACTGGGCTGTAAACCCGCAGGGTCAGTCAGGGCCTACAGCCCGGCCTCCACCCGCCGGACCCACCCAGCTCTGTGGAACACACCACGTGCCCCCCATAGCTTCACTGAGCACAGGCAGGTGAGGGAGGAGGAGGCTGGGTGTGCAGAGACAAGCATTCCCAGCTACTGCTGTGACTGCCTCACATGCACACCAGCCCGTCAACCTGGACTTGAGGCTGACCGTCCACTCGCACCCTAGAGATGGGACGCTTTGGCTCTGGGAGCGCTTTTCCTCTTCCAGATTGCCCTTTCATAGCAATAATCACTCTCATTAGTGAGGTGTGGCACGTGCCAGGCAATCTGCTGCCGCTTCACGGCTTAACCCAACGCGTCTTCTCTGCAGTCCTCTAAATGAAGTAGAATTGCCCTCCCCTTTTCACGAGGGACCTGAGGGTGCCGAAGGACATGTCTCCCAGGGTCACAACCCTAGCAGGGGCCAGGCATGGCTGGGGGAAAGGCGTCAGTTGAGATAAGGCACCCGAGGGGATGTCATGAACGGGGCGTGTGACGCATGCTACCGAGAAGGTGCCTTCTCAGAGCGCGGACACCACCCTCAGACCTTGCTTCCAGTCTCCCGGGATGAGGCAACCCGCACGCCCATCCCGCGTCCCCCTCCACGTGAAAGCTCCAGACGAGCTCCCGTGCCGCTGTGGAGTGCACTCACATGAGAAAGCAGGAAAGAGCTTCCGCATCGGGACTCTGGGGAAGGTGCTGCCGGGCCAGGACCTTGAAGCGCTGCCAACGTCGGAAGTTCTCGTAAACGCTCTTGGGGTTGCAGGAGTCATCCGGCGAGGCCTTGGACTGGGAGGTGGCCATGCCACCCTCCCTGGAAGCCCCACTTGGCCATGGCCTGGCGTTCACTGGGGGGACGCCGGGGGCCGGCTGGGCAGCTGGTGGGGGAGCTCCAGGAGGAAGGCCGAGGGGCCAGCCTCCCTCCACAGCCTGGGTGCCCCCAACGGCCGGGGTGGGCATAATGGGCTCCACCGCGGAGGCTGCCAAGAATAGGGGTGCAGGACACGCAGCGCCCCCATGGAGGGTTCCTGGAGCACTCCAGTTGAGTGGGGCCTGAGTAAGGACCAAGGTCTGAGTCTGGGCGGGCTCTGCTCGCCCCACTTCTGACTTGACCTGGACAACGATGTTGCAAGCCCCAGGCCCACTGGAGCCATGACCGGCATCTCTCGCCACCAAAGGCGTCCCGGGGAAAGCCGGCAACACCAGGGGGTGGCCGGGAGGAAATGACGGGGTCACGAGGGGCGGCAGGTGCTGCTCCCAGGGTGGCCGGTATGCAGGGCCAGGCATGGATGGGGCAAAGGGCAGTGCCATGAAAGGAGACATGGAAGCACCGGGGTTCACGGTCACAGACGGTCCGAGTACTGCACATGCTGTTGAGACAAAGGAAAAGGGTGGATGGAGTAGGAGGATCAGCAAACAGGACCGAGGAGCTGTGGGCCCCCTTGAACCCCTGGGGAATCAGAGTGGTGAGTAGCCTCAACACGTAAGGACCATTTGGACGGGGAACTGCAAGTTGCAAATGTCCTCAGGTGGTTTTCATGCTCCACCTCAGGCTGAGAATTATTGCGCTGGAGCGCTTGCTCGCCGTTCACCAAGGCTCCCTGACCACTGCCTGCCGAGAAGAAACCGCCCCAGCCAGAGCCGACTGCGAGAGAGCCTCCCTGAGGATTCCCTTACACCTGACCCCGCCGGCCTCAGAGTCTGTCTCCTAAGACGTGGAACAGGCCGGACACCTGCCCTGTGGAAAACGTCCCCGGGCAGATGCACTAGCAGGTAGGGACAATCTCCAAGGTAAGGTCCAGGCACCAAACGGCCTTTGTGAACAGGCAGTGTCTCAACTATTAGAACCCCATCTCCTCCTCAGCCTTCCTTTTCCTGATGCTCCAACATACGTCACTCTCTTTCTTTCCTGGCCTAACACAACGAAACAAAAACTCTTGAGTAATCTCTCTCCACGAGACAGCACCACGAACCCTGATATAACCCCCCTAACAAAGCAGCCCAGTGTGCATGTGCATCTCTAGACCACCACAGCAAGCACTTAATATGCCACTCAGTCCCCAGTGCTCAAGAGTCACTGCCACCACTCAGGAGCTCTGTGCCCAGGAGAGAGATCTGTCAAGTCGGCATTGTGTCCCTTAGATACGGCCTTTCAGAGCCAGCGATGGCTGCAGAGGATTAGCAAAGGGCCAGGGAATGCAGAGCGGTGGGGCTGTCAGTGGAGGTTTCCACCGAGTCCCATAGCTACTGTTAGATTGGTCGTGGGGCTACAGACTCTCTGTGCTCCTTCCCCTTACAGCTCCCAACAACAGCAAGTGAAGACACGGTACAGAAGTGAGACGCAGTGTGAGGCAGGTGTCAGTGGGACGACGTGGTCTGGAACCTATGCCTGTTCAGAGGAACACACGCAGGCCCTGGTCCAGGAGAACCAGGAACACATCATGCGCACGTAATTAATTAACCGGGACAGGTGTCCTAGGACGTTTAACAATAAGACGGAAGATCATCTTCCTGCTTCTGTGCTACTCTCCCTGCTCCTTTTAAAAAGGAACCGGCCCTCAGAGACGTTCCACAGGGACGTCCAACCGCACTCCACCTCAGTTCCCTGGCCATGAAGCAGTGACGTGGCACATGAGCAAACTGTCATCTCAAAGGTAAAACGCAGGGTTGAAGGGGTGCCGTGAGATGCACGAGAATATGAAGTAGGTCTGAGGAGCTGAGTTTCCACAGAGGGAGAACAGTTCGGAACAACTCAGGGAAGCGAGCTCCGTCTTGGTGGAAGTTACCCGGCCCCCCTGCCCCTGATGAATCCAAGACAACAGCTACCTGGGCTGGGGAGAAGTGAGCTCTGGGCTGGAAGGAGTGGAGAAGCTCTGGGCTGCGGCAGTTAGAGCACCTTCCAGCCTAGCTCGCGGGGAGGGCATTTCTCTGTAGACTTGGCCACAGACAGCCACCCTGGACAACTTTCTGGCTAAGACCACGTCTCGCCGCTGTCCCCATTAGACCTAGTACTCAGTTCAAATCCCTTAGAAAGCTATCGCGGGGCAAGCTCCAGGGTCCCGAAGAACAGGACAGGGGCTAGGTTTTCCCCGTGACACTCCCTGTGCCACCGCCACGACACACAACCCCCTGCTCCCTACACACAACACACAGACACACACACACACACACACACACACAGACGTCAAAGTGGCTAGCCTCCCCTCTAGAAAGAACCAGTGTGCCCGCTGCCATCCTTTCTCCGGACCCAGGCATTTCTCCTGAGTCGTCCTGATCCATCCCTTAGGAGCCCTCCCGTCCAGTGCTGGCCCAGGTTTCCATTAGCTTCCAGCCTCCTCAGGCGACCTGTCCCTGGAGGTCCAGCGCGCTCTCCTTCCTCTACTCAGCCCAAAGGATGGTTCCCCAACGCAAACCACATCACACTTATCTCCCAAGCATTTGAAGGACTGCGGGGTCTCTAAAACACACGCCCCATCCAGCCTACAGGCTTACCTCCTTTAGAAGCCATCCCCTCAGGCTGAGGGATTGCCCACTGCTGTCAAGTAGCCTCCAAACTGAGAAAGGTGAGGTCCAGGACCAGGAGAGAGAACTGCTCCAACAGATGGTCACCATCAAGTAAAGGAGGGAAAAGTTTGAATCTAAACAGAGGAATACAGGTCTCACGACATTCCGCAGCGGGGGAGGGGCGGAGGGCAGGTGGGCCTGGGTGGGGGTGGGGAGGCATTCCATGAAGGACCCTGGCAGGTAGGCAAGAACCACGAGTTCATTTCAAACTATTCAGTGGCAACAAGGTTGGTGTGTGCCTCTGCAGGAAAGCTATAAATTGTTTTATCCGGATTCACATGCAAAGGTTTTACTTGATGTTCCCTTTATCTCAATTCTTAATCCACCTACCCAGTGTTGCGTCCCTCGGCCTTCTTCCTACATGGCTCTTGGTCGACTCCAACACGGGCTACACTTTCTGACAAAATCCAGAATGTATAGTCTGGTAAATGCATGGGTCCTTACGGCCACACGGGGCCCTGTGTTTGAAATTAGGCCCGGCTCAGCAGATCCGGCACCTTGGGTTGCTGGGCGCATCACTCTTCAGGAAGCAGTCCTGTGGCCCCGAGTACCATCCAGAGCTGGATGCCTGCAGACTCCAGCTGGCCCAGCCTTACTCACGATCCGCTTTGGTCAAGTCCATCAAAGGGAGGCCCTGCAGCCTACACGTCCAAGACCAGAAATCACTGCTTTCTGTTTCAAAGACCATTTTTGAGGTTAAACATTGAGATTTTTCATTTTAAATAATTTCGATGTAACATTCAAACAAGCAATACCTTTGCCGATTTCAAGGTCATGCCAAAAAATGCGATGATGGGTCTTCCGCCCACCTCTTAACCGCAGGAATCCAGTGTTGTCCGTTGTTCTTTCCAGAGATGTATTAAGCGACTAAAAGCAAATGCAATCTATTTTTATTTTTTAAAGAAATGCTCTCACTGTTTTTCTGGTGAAAAATTAACGCAGGCTCCAACATTCTGCAGATTTGTATAATGGTTGCCTTTCAACTGGTAATGTGGCTCCTCTTTGTCCATCTGGAGGCTAGATTCCTAGAACAAGAATTTCTACCGCCCCTTAAAATTCAAACTACGTGAAAACATAGGTGGCCACATTTAGCACATAATGGCCACCCAACGGAATTCAAATTCCAGAGCAACGATGAATTTGCTTTTCGTATAATTCTGTCCCGCGCAATACTTTTGGTATGCTTTTGTGGCAAATTTGTTTGCTCCTTGCTGAAATTCACATTGAACTGCGATCCTATATTTCATTTTACCTGGCAACTCTCCAAAAGAAGTAAGATATTAAGCTATTTTTAGTTGCTCACCCCTGTACAAGAGAACTTGGAGTAAAGAGACTTGACTGTGTATCTGGCTCTACCACAAAACACGGTTGCATACACTACAGGCTCTCTGGATGATATGGAATGTGGAGGAGCCATCTTATAGCACTGAATGCCTAGGCTTGGTGGCAGTAAGGACAGGAGGAAGGGATAGGAAAGCAGAAAACCTTCTCCTTCCAGAGGTTAATGAGGCCTAACATCTTAAGGTTTAGTTTTTCCCGGATGCTGAAAACCCACTACACATACACCTTGAGACAAAGGCAGAATGCTATTGCCCATGTCCAAACGCGCAAAACTGCTTTCTTAAAGTCATAGCTGGCCAGTCTGATCCTGGAATCCCTGATCATGGGCTTCCAAAATTCCTGTCTGCCTCATAAACCCTTGCTCTTGGGAATCTAGGCTGTCCATTGGCATGTGATCTCACGTGCATGGGAATCATGGTAGCACCTCTTAAAAAACTTAGTTTGACTCTCAGTTTCATACTATTTGTAAGTGTTAGATTATCATGGTCAAAATGATATCAAAGAGCATTTGCGTTGTGTGTCGTGACAGGAGAGGATTGTTAGGAAACCGGTCAAGGGAGCCGAGGGGCAACGACTTCAGAGGACCGCAAGCAAATCTTTGGGAGACAAGCTTCATTCCCTGCTGGAGCAGCAGAATTCCTGCTGATAGGTGGGTGTTGGGGTGGGGAAGATGGATTTAGGCGAACTGTTGCACAATCTGAACATTCACTGAGAAGGACTCCTGGTGGCGTGTAAGATGTTTAACTTGCCCTTTACACGGAAAAGTAGACTCAAAAGAAGATGAGAAGGTGAGGTGAGAGCAATTCAAGCAAGATCATGGTGAACTTTCTTTCAAAAACCTACTGCTGGGACTTGAAAAAAATTAACAACTTGAAGATATTTCTCAGGGCTTGAGCTTTTATCACAGGGAATCCTGTTGAGGCAAAATATTGTTCTCGGACACTCATTCGAGAATGGGAGGCTTTCTTGTTGCTTCCTGCCTTTGTCCAGCCAGTCAACCAACTGTTACAAGAGTCTCCTCATGCCTCTGACAGAATTACAATGAGTCTTCTTGGGACCACTGGAACGAAAATTGCATTGGGGAAAGATGATCTGGTTCCAATATCGCAATCATTTTTGTATTACATCGAAGTCCAAGACCCAAGAAGCAGATAGAACCAAATTGTCTCAAACGGATTTGGGGAAGGTTGGTCATGCAAGGGGACATCTAAAAGTGCTTTGGACCCTGATTTCTGAGTATTCCTACAGAAAGTTCAACGGCGGGCATTTAGTGCATAGAGAAACATCTCTGGACGTGGCCTCAGAAAACATCTTCCACCCGATCAGGGATCACTGAAGGCATGTTGAGACACCAAGTTTGTCGGGTTTTTCAGTCCAGGCACTCAGAGAAGCTCAGGGCTATCAGATGTGAGTGGTCTTCAGAGTTATCCTGTGGCGTGAGAAATGCTCTAATCTTGTTAATGACCAGAAAGAGGATCGGAAGATTGCATTTTTCTTTGGAACATATGACAACTCGAGTCAGTGCATCGATTCTGCTAAAGAAACATATATGCTCGCCAACAGAAAATGTGCAAAACAATACAAAAAGCGAGGGTAGGGTAAAATTGTTTCCGCGCTGTCTGCTGTGACAACGGAAACTGGCCCGGAGTGCCACGTCTTTATCGACGTTTTTAATAAAAACCGTGCAAAAGTAACACCTGTGAATCATCATTTATTGAAAACCTCCGTGTACTCAATAAATACACTAAGGGAAACCACCTTGTGCAGTTAATGCGTTTGGAAAAACTCTAGCAATGGAGTCAGAGGAAAGTATCTCTTAGAGTGTTTGCCAGGTCTAAAATTCTTTGCCAGAATTATTTAATGGAAATTTCAGACTTGCTAGGGAAAAAGACCTATTATTTTTGGAAACCACGGATACGCGATCCAAAGGGCATGAAAGCGCTTGCGCCAAATTGAGGATGCGTGCTTTAGGTAGACCTCTCCGAAGCTCTTTCAGGAGGGTCGTATTGAAGTGCACGGATTGCACTCGAGCAAATTTAAGATCCTGTGTTCATTTCGCACACGCTGGGTTTAACGAGGGATGGCCAGGGATGGCCACGGAAACTTCCGAGGAGGAGGCCGCTCCACAGCGGCTGCGCAGAGAACGCCGACCCTCGCTTCTTTCCTCGCTGGTACAGACGGCCTAGGACACTTCCTGCGGGCCTCGGGCCCACACGCATGCGCGCGCCCCCGGCTGCGTCTCTCGTGCGCCTGGGCCACGGTCCTGCAACTGCTCCCAGGGTCCGTTGCGGCGGTTCGCGGTGGGAGAAGCGCATGCGCCTGCCGGTAGGGCGGGGCCTCAACGGCCGTCGTTGCTGGGTCGGGGCCTCCCATGGCGGCCTCCAAGGTCGGTTATGTGAACGCGGAAGTCGTGGATGCGCGGACTCTTCACACCTCAGGTGTCGCTGCTGTTGACTGTTGGTGTCAGTGGGGGCTGTTTCCATCCTGGGTCTGTGTGGGGGAGCTGCCCCACGGAGTGGGGCCATGTCCCTGCACAGCTCACTTCGGTGGTGGTCACACCGCGGGACTGGCACCACTGGGAACGGGCTTCATGGACGGTTTAGTGATTGCGGGGCCTACGGTGGGGTCTACTAATGTGTGTGAGCTGTTAAACTCTATGGTGGGTGGGGTGGGGGGTCCGTCTGTGTCTGCCGCATTCAGAATAATACAAGAGTTAGAGAGCAGGTCTTCCGAATTTGAAAACTGTCATCCCGTTCAGCAAAAAGTAGCTCAGGTCATTAAAAATGATAGGCACTGAGTGCAGCTCTCACTTCCATCCTCAGTTTCACTACTGTCCTCTTTCTTAGCATGAAAATACCAACCAACGTGTATGGTCATCGCACTCTTTTCAGCGAGTGATCGACTCTGCGCGATGCGGTAGTAATGAGGCTGAGTCAAACCGAGATGGAATTGCAAGCCTAGGTCGGTTAGTGATGCAAGAGTTCAGCAAAGATCAACAGAAGCATGATCCACACTTACTTTAGAGTGAGCTGATATGGGTGCTTAATCTTTGCCAGCATACCCCTGCAAGTGCATGTGGGGCCGAAGGTGGTTTATGTTTGAATCCTGGGTGAGAGAAGATCTGTGTGGGTGTCTTCGTAGTGTGAGGGGCGTGTGTTTAAGGGTGTTGTGTTGCGTGCTTGTTTTGGGAAATGGGTAAGTTGCGAGTTGGGTATATCTCGAAATGTGATGTTCTGGTGTGTATTTGTGGAGCTCGTGGCATCGTAGAACTTGATGGTCAGTGGGTGGTTTTCTGCATATCATTATTCGGCGTCTGTTGGGGCCGTGTGTTCATGATCTAGTTTGAGGTTCATTTGTATATTTTATAGAGTCGGTGGGAATCTGATGAGTATATTTATATGTGCAGGTTGGTGATGTCTACGTGAATGTTTGGGGCAAGTGGAAGTCATGAGTGTTTTTGTGAGAGAGGGTGAGGTTGAGTTAATTTAGACCATTTGAGACGTAAATCTAATTCCCTCAAGGGGTTAGGATTATGTATTTGTGATGTAGAACATTGGAAATGTGTGTGTTCTGAATGTTGGAAATTTGTGAGTGTCTAATGGTGGGTTTGGAATTTTTAGTTGCATGTGCATATTGGCATGTTGGAAAAAGTGCCTATGTTATTATTGGGGTAGGGCATATTTTGGAAGTGTGAAGGGATCCTTTATACATGTTTGGGGTGTGTGTGTGATCGCATGTGTTTTTGGTGATTTTCAGGAATTGTGAGTATGTACTTGTGAGTGTAAATCAAGTCTGTGACCTGGGAAGGTGCTGTCATAGATGTGCAGATGATTGGTGATGTGTGGTTTATATGAATCTGTATTCTGGAAGATAGTAGGGTTTCTTCAGTGTGAGCATTTTGGAGCGTTGGATTTTGTAGATGCAGGTAGTTTGAAGTTTTACGTGTATTTGAGAGAGGGGTATGTTTGCATACTTGTGGTGTGCTGGGTAATTGTGTTGGCAGAGCCATTAATGCCAGAGTCTTGGACCAAGAACACTGTATCCGATATGCAGTCAGCAAGTAGAGCTTGAGAGCTAGCTAGTTCATCAGGGAACCAGCAGAAAGAAAGGGGCTGGCTGGCTCTCCGATAGGACGTGTGACAGTTATTTTTAGGGGGTATTGGGAGAGCAAGGTGGCCATTGGGGAAAGCTGGAGGACTGTCCCGTGATTTTTATTGCTGTGGTCAGCAAACAATATCTCCATCTCATGGTCAGTAGATGCATGCTCAATGTTGTCTCATGATGGGGTTTTCTTTCAGTTTATGTAAACAGACTGACACAGGAATTTACTTGTAATTATGATATGGTCTTGAAAGGAGGCTAGCACACTGCTTACCCACTCTAACATCTTAATCGGAAAACCTTAGTTTTAATTTTATTAAGAATTGTTTTGGAGGTTAACATATGGTCTATCTTGGAAATGTTTATGTACCTTTTAGAAAAAAAAACATGTAATTTGTTGTTTGATGGAGAGCTGTGTGTGTATGTGTGTGCGTGTATATACACAATATATACATACATATATTATATGTATTTAATGTTTACTGTTGTTTAAGTCTTCTCTTTCGTTATGGCTCTTGTGTCCGGTTGTTCTCTTTATTCCTTAATGAAGAATAGCAGTCTCCAACTATTATTCTTTTCTTCTGTCAGTGTTTGCTTCATTTGTTGAGGAGCCCTGATACTTGGTGTGAATATATTTATGATTTTTATTTTTTCTTGGAGAATTGACCCTTTTCTCATTATATCAATTCTTTCTTTGTCTCTTGAGGGAGATTTAACTGAAAGTCTGCTTTGTCTGATGTTTGTATAGGCAACCCTGCTCTCTCGGGTTATTATTTGCGTGGAATATTTTCCCATTCTCATTCAATTTATGTGTTTCCATAACTCTAAACTGAGTCTGTTGTGGAGAGCTGAATGCTGGAATCTGTTTTTTATCCATTCTGTCAATCTTTTGATTGGTGATTTTAATCAATCATCTTTAAAGTAATTACTGATAGGGAAAGACTTTCTTTTGACGTTTTGTATTTGCTTTCTATTTGATTCATAAAAATTTTGTCCCTCGTTTATGTCTTATTGCCTGCCTTTCTGTTTATTTGAATTTTTTTTGTAGTGACACATTTTGATTCCCTTTTCATTCCTTTGCTGTATATTTCATAAATATACATAGTTTTGTTATCATGGGGATTACATATAACATCTTAAAGTCATAACAATCTATTTTATACTGATAACAACTTAAATTCTATAAGTGCAAAATTCTACTCATTCACGCCTCTGCCCCTTGGTTATGTGATTGCTGTTAAAAAAATACATCTATATATTGTGTACCCATTAACATATATTTATAGTTTTTTTCCTTTAATCATCTTGAATATAAAAAGTAGAGTTACAACCCAATGTTAATACTGCCCTTTTTTCATATTTCTTTGTGTATTTACCTTAACCACTTTTCTTCCCTGCATTCTTTTGTGTATTTACTTTATCCAAAGAACTTTACCTTTTCTTCTGGCTTTGAGTCATTAAAGTACTGTTTAGTACTCTCTATTTCAACTTGAAGGACTCCCTTTAGCCTTTTTGTTGGGAAGGTCTGGTTTTAATGAACTCCCTCAAGTTCTGTTTATCTAAAATGCCTTAATTTCTCCTTTATTTGAAGTACAGTTTTTGCTGTATATAGAATTCTCAATTTACAGGTGTTTTTTTTTTCTTTCAGCACCTTAAATATATCATCCCAGTTCCTTCTGGCCCGAAGAGTTCTGCCAGAACCCATTAATAATGTTATTTGGCATCATTCGTACATGATGAGTCACTTTTTCTATTACTGCTTTCAAGATTTTTTTTTTTTTTGTCAGCCTGATTATAATGTGTTTCAGTGTGGGTCTCTTTGATTTTGTCCTCCTTAGAGTTTGCTTAGCTTGTATTTTTTATCCATGTTTTTCCACAACATTTGGGAGGTATTTGTCCATTATTTCTTCAGATAAGCTCTCTGCCTCTGTCTCACCCCCTGTTTTTTTCTTGCGGGTCTCCCATCATGCATGTATTGGTTGGTTCGTGGATTCCCATAATTCCCTTAGGCTCTATTCATGTTTCTTCATTCTTTTTCCTTTGAGAACCGATCATTTCAGTGACTTATCTTCAATTGTGCTGATGCCTTCTGCCTTTTTAAATTTGCTCTCAAACCCCTCTTATGAATTTTTCAATTTAGTTATATGGTTTAGCTCCCAATTTCAGGTTTTTTATTTTAATAAATTCTCTCTGTGCTATTCTCATTTTGTTCATGTATCATCTTCCTGATTTCCTTTAGCTCATTATTTGTGTCTTCCTTTTTCTTTATGAGCATATTTAAGACAGCGGTTTTGAAGTATTCATCTAGGAAGTCTGAAGCCTGTGTTTTTTTAGTGTCAATTTCTGGAGATTCATGATGTTCCTTTGGGTCATGTTTCCTTGTTTCTTTCTACGCTTTGTGGGCTTTTATCAAAAATTTCACATTTGGAAAAACAGCCACCTCATTTAGTTTTGCAGCCTGGGTAATGTTCCAAGGAAGACCAACACTGTTCAGTCCAGTATAAAGTCTCCTCAGGTCTTTTCTGATGCTGCATATTCCCTGGGCCTGTGTGAGCATCCGCCGCCCCCGACGTTATTCTCCCACATAGACAGCTGCTTTAAATTTCTTAATTTCCGTAAGAGTCTCTCCTTTGGATTCTTGAGCCTTAAATATTCTGCTGTGTTCCTCTGCCGAAATCTCTGATCTCCAGGTGCAGGTAAGTCTGCAGTTGCCCTAAAGTTTTTATGTGCCATGGCATCCATCACTTCTTTCACAGCCACCAGTCTGATATACAAAATATCCCTCCATTGCAATCTCAACTCTGAGTCATGTGAGACAGAAATCAGTCTCTCAGCCCCAGGTAAGCCAAATATTGCAATCAAGTTACACTCTTTTACTTTTCTTGCAAGAGAGAACCTGTAATTGGGTGGCTTTCACCCTATTGAGCCACGAATGGGTTAAGACGAGAGTGAGTAAAAGGGACATGAAATGTCTTGCCATTTTGAATGTGGCTCTTTCTTTTATCAGACATTTGCTTAGTTGCTTCAGATCACTGATTGGCTTCTAGAGCTCTCAGAAAGATTTTTTTACTCTGTCCATTATTCACTTGATGTTTTCATGGGGATACAAGGCCAGAAGCCTCCCACTCTGCCATTGTGCTTACGTCACTACTCTCCCTTCATTTTTGAAAGATGGTTTTGCCAGATATACAATTCTTGGTTAACAATTCTTCAGCACTTAAAAATGTTACTCACTTGCCTTTTCCCTTGATTGTTTCAAGTTCTCTGTTTTTAGTTTTGACAATTTTACTATGTTGTCTTTGTGTAGATCTCATGAAGCTTATCTCATTGGGATTCATTGAGTTGATTGGATATGTAGATACATGTATTTCCTGCATTTGAGGAGTATGAGGCGATTCTTTTTTCAAATAGTTCCCTCGACTTCCTATCTCCTCTTTCTTCTGGGATTCCTCTTATGTGTATATATTCATGTGGCACGTAATGATGTTTTCGTCAGTGATGGACCATATACACAAAGGTCGCCCCATAAGGTTATAATTGAGTTGAAAAATTCCTATCGCCTAATTATGCTATTGCAACATGACAGCTATCCTGATACCCTAGTCATTGTAATGTCATAGTGTGACACATCACTCATGTGTTTGTGGTGATACTGGTGTAAAACCTACTGTGCTGCCAATAGTATACAAATTTGGCACGCGCATTACAGTAGTAAGCTATACCACCTAGCTTTGTGTAAGTACACTCTATGATGTTCACACGATAACAGGATTGCATACTGATGCATTTCTCAGAACATACCAGCATCATTAAGTGACACATGACGTATTGGCATACTTGGTAGTGTCCTATAGGTCTCTTAGGTTCTACTGATTATTCCTTAGTCTTTTCTTTTTTCTGACCCTCAGAGTGGATATTCTCTACCAGTTCTTTCTCACATTTGCCAGTTCTTTATTATGCCTGCTCAAATCTGCTGTTCAACCCTGCTAGTGATTTTACACCAGTTCTTTTATTTTTAAAGTCCAGAATATATGTTTCATTCATTTTTGTAATTTCTACCTGTTTATTAACATGCTTCATTTGGTGAGATACCATTCCCCTGATTTCCTTTAATTCTTTGTCCAAAATTTCATTTCGCACTATGGGAATATATAAGAGAGTGATTTAAAGTATTTGTAATGTCTGGGTTACCTCATAGACAATATTTATTATTTTTCCTCATGCATGGGTCATACTTTCTTATTTCCATGCCTCCTATCTTTTTGTTGAAAGCTCGTATGTTAAGTAATATGAAGAGGAAATTCTGGAAATCGCATTCTTTTTTCTGAGGGTTTGCTGTTGTAGCTCTTTGGTGTTGGCGTTAGTGTTGGTCATGTTTGTGTCACTTTATCCTGCATTAGGGAAGATGCAATGGTTTTTACAGGTGGACAGGAACTTTCCTGGTGTGATAAGCCTATACTCCTTTTGTGATTTTATTTCAGGTTAATATAAAACAGTGTTGCTTTTCTAGATGTATTTTTCTGTTCCAGGCTACTAACATTTAAGATTCAAACATTTGAGAAAGTATGTTAAACATGGTCCCCTAGAACTTTGCTTTTTGTAAGTATACTGCAAGTATTCAGTGGCGATATTTTGAAAAAAAATGATATATATATAGAGAGAGAGAGAGAGAAAAGATAGAGAGTGAGCAAGCGTGCGCGCGTGAGCCACATCATATCATGAACTGAAAAAAACCATCTTTAGTGCCTTTGAACCCAGTCAGATTAGAGAACCAATTTAGAAACCCCAGAACCAATTCAGATTGACCTTTTGTTAAGCTAAGGAATAAAACAAGGTTGAATGGTTACCCCTTACTGTACTGGATCAAGTGAAGGTAATAAAAGCATGAGCTCAAGGCTTCATTTACACATAAATGACCTGAAAGAATGTATGTCTGCTCTGAAAGGAAGCTTTTTCTCCTGTAGCCACAGAGTTAAGATTTTTTGAAAACAAAACCCAGAGTCTCATTTTTAATGACAATGCAAGGTGAATTTCCAACTTTGCAGAGTATGTTCTGTTAAAAGTGAGGAAATTTATTGGGAAGGAATAGATTCTTGACAATTGAAATGAAAACATGTAAAGGTTCTGATGAAGCCGGGGACTCTGAACCCCTAAATTCCACTGATTATTTCTTGCTTGTAGAAACAGCCATTCCAGGGCCATCTGGGATTAACCCTGCTTTGCTTGAGTAAAATTACACTGTCTGCCTCTAGAGAAGTTGCCTTGCAAGACAGTGCTGATTGTCCTCAAGACCCACCCCCACTACCCCTCCTTGTTTCTAGATGTATAACTAGACTTAAGTCTCAACAAGCCACAAAGAGTGAGTTAAAATTGTGACCCAGATAGTGGGGCACTGCACTCCAAAAGAACTGCATGATTTTCCCGATTTCTACAGATATAAATCCAGGGAATATGTTTGGAAATTGACAATAAGGGTGTAGGATAATGGTGGACAGAATATAAAGTTGTATCAGGCCTACTATATTGATATGGGCCCACTAAGCAGAGATTGTAGACTGAGTTTGAAAGCTTGAGTGGATAGACAGGGCTCTAACAATTTTGGTGGTTTGGTTAGCAGTAACATGGAATAAAAAGGTGGCCTATATTAAATTAGGTTGAAATGCCAGACTTTTTTGGTATATTATAAAGGAAGATACCCAAAAGCTTAGGGAGATTGGAATTTTAGAGAGTATTTCCTGTTGTTTCAGCACAGGAAGGACCAAAGGGCACGACTTTCACCATGACTGTGAGAAGTAAATTCATGAGCATAGCCTTAGAATCTTTAAATGAATACTATGGCCACTCTTCCATGTAGCCAGGAATTACAGTGCTGCCACTGAATTGGGGTCCTTTAATTTCGGTTTAAAATGTGCTAAGATTATAAATTACCCTGTTCATATATTTAAGGTTACCCTCTTCATGTATTTTCAAGTGTATAGTACAGTAGTAACTAAAAGCACAGTGTTTTACAGCACATCTCTAGAACTTTCTCATCTTGCATAAGTGAGATGTCATATGTTTTGATCAGCAACTCTGAGTGTTCCTCTTGCTCAGACACTAGCAAAGTACATTCTACTTTCTGCTTTCATAAGTTTTGCTATTTTATAGACCTCATGTAAGTGGAATCATGAAGTATGTGTCCTTCTGTGATTGGCTTCCTTTATTTAGCGTAATGTCCTCAAAGTTCATTCTTGTTTTTGCTTATAGCAGAATTTGCTTCTTTTTAATGCTGAATAATATTACATTGTATATTTTTTCTTTGTCCATTTATCTGTCAATGGACATTTAAATTGTTTGCACAACAGGCTATTGTGAATAATGCTGCAGTGGACGTGAAGTGCAAAATATCTCTTTGTAATCCTGATTTTAATTCTTTTGGATAAATACTCACAAGTGAGTTGCTGGATCATATGGTAATGTTTTATTTTTAATTATTTGAGGTGTCTCCATGTTTTCTGTTGTGACAGAACTGCTTTACTGACACTGACAGGGCACAAGGTCCAGTTTCTCCACACAGAAGAACTGTTGTCTTTGGATTTTTTTTAATGGCTATCCTAATGCGGATGAGGCAATTTCATTGTGGTTTTGATTTGCATTTTCCTGTTGATTAGTGATGTCAAACACCTTTTCATATATCTGTTAGCCATTCTTTGGGGGATTATCTACTCAATACTTTGCCCTTTTTTTTTATGATCCCGTGGAGCATTTATGCATGCATGTATGTATGTATGTATGTATGTAGTATGTAGTATGTATGTATGTATGATGGCGAATTTGGTTAACCAAATCCATTAAGTTTCAGGCATACAATTCAATAGTAAGGGATATACTACATTGCATTGTGTGTTAATCACCCATAGTTAGATTTCTTTCTGTCATTACGTATTTGACCTCTTTTACCCCATTTACCTCCCCCCTCCACCCCACTACTGGTAACCACTAGTCAGGTGTCAATGTCCATGAGTCTTTACGTGTTTGTCCTGTTCATTTGTTACTTTTAGGTTCATATCCCGCATGCAAGTGATATCATGCGGTGGTCAACTTTTTCTGTCTGGCTTATTCGCTTAGCATGATTATCTCAAGGTCCATCCATATTATTGCAAATGGCAGTATTTCATGTCTTCTTATGGCTGAGTAATATCCCATTGTATATATGTACCACAGCTTCTTTATCCAATCATTATCGTAGGACATTTCAGTTGCTTCCATGTCCTGGCTACTGTGAATAATGCTGCTATGAATGTTAGTGTACAAATATCTTTTTGGATATGTGTTTTCAGGTCTTTAGGGTAAATATACAGTAGAGGGATTGCTGGATCGTATGGTAGATCAATTCTTAGTTTTTCAAGGAACCTCCATACTGTTTTCCATAGTGGCTGTACCAATTTGCAGTCCCACCAGCAGTGTATGAGGGTTCCTTTTTTCTCTACATCCTCCTCCAACAATTGTTATTTTCCTATTGATAGCAACTATTCTAACAGGTGTGAGATGGTATCTCATTGTGGTTTCATTTACATTTCCTCCATAGCTATCGATGTTGAGCATCTTTTCATATTTTTTTTTTTTTTGCCATTTGTATGTCTTCCTGGGAGAAGTGTCCATTCAGTTTTCTGCCCATTTTTTAGTTGGATAATTTGTTTTTTTTGTCATTGAGTTGTATGAGTTCTTTGTATCTTTTGAATATAGGCCCTTATGAGAGGCGTTGCTTGCAAATGTATTTCATATTCGATGGTTTCTCTTTACCTTGTTGCCAGTTTCTTTTGCTGTGCAGAAGCTTTTTACTTTGATATAGTCTCATTCATTTATTTTTGCTTTTACACTCTTGTCTTTGAGGTCAAACTCATAAAATCCTCTTTAAAGTCCAAGGTCCATGAGTTTAGTTCCTATATTTTCTACTATGTATTTTATTGTCTCAGTTCTTATATTCAGGCCTTTAATCCATTTCGAGTTAATTTTGGTGTATGATGATAGACAACAGTCTAGTTTCATTCTTTTGCAGGTGGCTTTCAAGTTTTCCCAGCACCATTTATCGAAGAGGCTTTCCTTTCGCCACTGTATGTTTTGGTTCTTTTGTCAAAAATTATTTACCTGTATGAACATGGGTTTACTTCTGGACTCTCAATTCTGTTCCGCTAGTCAGTTGTCTCTTTTTCTGCCAATACCATGCTGTTTTGATTATTGTTGCTTTGTAGTACAGTTTGAAGTCAGGCAGAGTGATGCCTACAGCCTCGTTCTTTTTTTTCACGATGGCTTTGGCAATTCTGAGTCTTTTGTGCTTCCATACAAATCTGATGATTTTTTGTTTTTATTTCTTTAAAAAATGCCTATTTGAATTTGATGGGGATTGCATTAAATCTGTATAATGTTTAGTAATAAGGTCATTTTAACTGTGTCATTCTTCTAATCCAAGAACACGGAATATCTTTCCATTTCTTTGTATCTTCTTTGATTTCTTTTAATAGGGTCTTAAAGTTTTTTATATATGTCCTTTCATGTTTCATTAAATTATGCTAGTATTTTATTTTTTTGATGCAATTGCAAAAGGAATTATTTTTTCCATTCTTTTTCTGACACTTCATTATTAGAGTATAGGAAATGCTATGGATTTTTGAACGTTGATTTTGTAAGAAACTTTACTGTATTGCTTATTGTTTCTGTAGTGTTCTTGTGGAGTCTTTAGTGTTTTCTATATAGAGAATTGTGTCATCCACAAATAGTGACAGTTTGACTTTTCATTTCCTATTTGGATGCTTTTATATCTTTCTGTTGTCTGATTGCACTCAGTAGTTAATGTTAATTGAATAACAGTGCGATATTGGACAGCCTTGCCTTGTTTCTGATCTTAGAGGAAGGTTTTTAGTTTTTCACCGTTAAGTATAATGTTGCTGAGGGTTTGTTATAGATGGCCTTTATTATGTTTCCTTCTATACTGATTTTGTTAAGTGTTTTGATCATAAATGGATGCTGTATCTTGTCAAGGCTTTTTCTGCATCTATTGATATGATCATATGATTCTTATTTTTAATTTGTTTATGTGGTGTATCACATTAATTGATTGCATATGTTGAACCATCCCTGTGCCTCTGGGATGAAGCCCAATTGATGTGGTGTATAGTCTTTTTAATATGTTGCTGTATTCAGTTTGCTAGTATCTTATTTAGGATTTTTGCATGGTGTGTTCATGAGAGATATTGATCTGTATTTTCTTTTTATGTGTTATACCAGTTTTGGTATCAGAGTAATATTGGCTCATAAAATGAGTTGGGAAGTATTGCCTCCTTTTTAATTTTTTGAAGAGTTTGAGGAGAATAGGTATTAAATCTTTGAATGTTTGGTAGAATTCACTGGTGAAGCCATCTGGTCCTGGACTTTTACTTTTTGGTAGGTTTTGATGATGTTTCAATTTCTATACTACTCATCGGTCTATTTAGATTTTCCAGTTCTTCTTGATTCAGTCTAGGAAGGTTATATTTTTCTAAGTACTGGTCATTTCTTCTAGGTTATTAAATTTGGTGTATATACTTTTTCATGTATTCTTGTATGATCCTTTGTATCTGTGAAGTCAGTCGTAATTTCCCCTTTTCATCCTGATTTTGTCATTTGTGTCCTTTCTCTTTTTTCTTGAGTGAGTCTAGCCAGAGGTTTGTCAATTTTATTAACCTTCTCAAAGAACCATCTCTTGTTGCATTTATTTTTTCTATTGATTTTTTGTTTGTTTTCAATTTCATTTTTTCTGCTTTAATTTTGATTATTTTTTTTTCCATCTACTGACTTTAGGCTTCATTTTTTTCCTTTTCTAGTTTTTTAAGATGAAGCATTAGGTTGTTTATTTGGCTCATTCTTGTTTTTGGAGATAGGCTGTAATGATATGAACTTTCCTCTTATGACCACTTTTGCCGTCCCAAAAGTTTTGATATGTTGTACTATCATTATCATTTGTTTCTATGTATCTCTTGATCTCTCTTTTTATTTCTTTGACTCAGTTATTCTTCAGTATCATGTTCTTTACATCTCCATGTATTTGTGGTATTTCCTGATTTCTTTTTGCAGTTGATGTCTATGTTCAAAGCATTATGATCAGAAAATATGATTTCAACTCTCTTATATTATTGCAGGAAGCAACACTCAACAGAGGAAATTAGACACTCAGACAACTTTTTTTAGAGGAAGGAGAATTTATTGCCAGCAGAGAGCATGGGGCATTCAACAGACCCAAAGAACGATCTCTTGTTAGATTTCTTTCAGCTTATACACCCTTGCTTATATGCCCTTGCAATGTCCATGCAAGGGATGCGTGATTCCTTTGTCTGAGGTTTCATGTGTGCTTCAGGACTCAGGATGGGAGGGGGAGCTTCGGGTGGTGGGCCACAATGGGGGAGGAATTTCCAGACCACTGGTCTTACAGGTCGTTTGTTTTGTAGAACCCCTGACCTTGACATTATCAGCACCATTATAGGATTCTTGAACAGAGAGATGGGATCTGCTCAGCGGATTCCTATCCAAAGGCTGAGCTCTAATTGTAACATAACAAGCAGTTTTACACAGTCTTGTTATTCCTACACAGCTACAGAGAAAAGAACATTTTGGATATCAAGCTATGAATCAATAGATATGAGCTGGAGAGTCCTTGAGGTGGGGGAGGTAGCTATGGGAAAACATATTAGTTGAAGAGCACTGGGCAGTAGGTGGAGAGAGCAGTTTTAACTGGTTGTCAGTTACTTCTGCAGGCCCTTTCCTTTGCATTTTTTTTCAGACGCCTCCTCTTCACTTCTAATATTTGCCGAGGCTATCTCTGTGTCTCAGTATGTGGTCTATCCTTGAGAATGTTCCATGTGCACTAGAGAAAAATGTATAAGCAGCCGTTTTGGGATGAAAGGCTCTCAAAATGTCAATTAAGTCCAGTTGGTCTAATGTGTCATTTAAGGGTGCTATTTCCTTATTGATTTTCTGTTTGGATGATCTGTCCATATACAACAGTGGGTATTTAGGTCCCCTACTATGATAGTGTTTTGGTCTGTTTCTCCCTTTAGTTCTGTTAGTAATTGCTCTACATATTTTGGGGCTCCCTGATTGGGAGCATAGATATTAATAAGTGCTATCTTCTTGGTGCATGATTCCCTTTATCATTATGAAGTGTCCCTCAGTATCTTTCTTTACCTTTTTGATTTTGAAGTATATTTCATGTAATATTAGTACTATACTCCCACTTTTCTCCAAATGTCATTTGCTTAAATATCATTTTCACTTTGAGTCTTTATTTGTCTTTGGAGCTGAGATGTGTCTCCTGGAGGCAGCATATGGTTGAGTTTTGTTTTTTGATCCATTCTGCAACTCTGTGCCTTTTTATTGGTGAGTTCAGTCCATTTACATTTAGAGTGGTTATTGAAACATGAGGTCTTCTTATAGCCATTTATCTTTTGCTTTCTGGTAGCTCAGT